>JACEFO010002761.1:0-25555 GCA_015342445.1 Digitaria exilis
GGCGCGTTTCTTCTCCGCCGCAGTCGCTGACACCTTGGCCCACCCGTCAGCTCCTCTTCTTCCTCTCTCGCCGTACGCGCCCGGGGCTCCCGCCGCCGCCGCCGTGCTGCGCTGGGACTTCCTCGCGGCTTGGCGCGCACGCCAAGGGGATCTCCACCGCCCCTATATAAGCGCCAACCCCCTCGGTCTCAAACCCATAACCCTAGATCGCCTCCAAGCTCCGAGCGCCATTGCTAACCCTAGCCGAGCCGCCGCCGCCACCAATCCGCCGCCTAGCCGCCTAGGTTTAGCTCCGGAGCTTCGCCGTAAGGTGAGGAAAGCCTCGCAGTTCTTTTCCCCTCCTTCTCTTGCTCTCTCGCGCGCACACGAGCTCGCCGGAGTTCTCGACTCACCGTCGTGCGTCGCCGGCTCCCACTGTTGCCCAATCCCCACTTCCAACCCAAAAATCGTTTCCCCGTGTCTCCTGTCTCCCAAGCTATCTGTGGCGGTCCACTCCGAAATTATTCCAAGTTAAGTGCCTTGGACCACTAATCATTTGTAGTCAGGCACTTAATCCGGAATAAGCTGGAGCGCCGTCGGATAACCCGATTAAACACGTACTTTTCTTAATCGAAACAACAGGCAGACGCCACATGAAGGTGAGTTCCAGAGGTTACAACATTCCACAATTAACTTAACACAAATTAGGTATCACAGTTATTACAAACCAAGTTCAAATTTAAATCAGAGTACGAAAGTTTTGCAGCGGAATAAAGTTTCAATTACAGCGGAACGAAGTTCATTGCAGCGCGAACGAAAGCATAACGACTGAGAACAAGTAACACCGTGCTGAAGCCTGCCACGATGACTCCTCTCGACTGAGGCAGAGGACGGAACCCATCGATGTGCCAGCCAGGTGGAACCTGGGTAGGCCAAGACAAAGCATCGACATCCAAACTGTACCTGTAAATCAATGCCATAAGCAAGGCTGAAGTATACTAATACCTCAGCAAGGCTCTACCGTCGGGTGAAACTCATCACGACATCTAGAGAATGAGAGGCTTTTGGCTGGTGGGTTGTTTGCCAAAAAGCAACTAAAGGTAGTCCTTGCTTTCAATTTTAGCATCATATCTAGTAAATTTAACCATTCTAGATTAGCATCCTCTCTAAGCATACAAGTGCGTGCAATACAATTTAATTCAGACAACAAGTTCATGTATCTCATAATTTCACTTGTTACTCAATGTAGCAAGGCAGGTCAAGCAGTCTCATTAACCGCGAGAAGCGGACAGTTCGAACCGATTTCTGCTACCTGGCCGGGAAACCAACATACACGGATACTCTGCTGCTATAAAAGGTACAAGCGTTTCCCAACCTTTCCCATCGATCCACAATTTGGAACCGGGTCCATTTCCTTAGGATAAAGGTTTACTGCTTCATCACAGTCTCACGCATATATCCACAAGTGTACGGCAGGGGAAAACAAAGTTCCAAGGAGAGATGGCTATCGGCCCTAGCTGCTTCATCTGGTCCGGTATTACGGATTCCCATATATCGGCATGCATGTGAGTACGTCAAAACTTGACACACTCAACTACACATTTCGACCTCCAAATCAATTATCTACACGGACGGAGGTCTACATCTATCATCCCGCCCGTCAATCCTTATGATTCCAACATAAGTAAAGACAAGCAATTCCTATGTCTCGCGAGTGACAGGAAATCACTCGACTTGTAACGGACCTAAAGCAATGCCCTATCGATCCTTTCATACTAGTGTTGCAATTCATAGGTACTAGGAAATGTGCAGCTAAGGTATTCAATCAACTCCTTGAAACGTAAATGCACAAGCATGGAAAATTTATAGATGCATAATTTTAAAGTCAGTCATGCTCCGGGGCTTGCCTTCTTGCTCAAGCTGGGGTTAGCCTCCGGGTTGGTCGCTCTTGCACCGGCACCTTCTCCGGACTTCTTCCTCGTCTGCGGGAATGAGGTGGTAGTTGCCGTCGGATGGCGCCTCTACATGAGATGCATAACTTAAGGCGGCTGCCTAAAGATTCTATGACTAAGGCCTTTGAAGGCCATATTCACCTAGACATGCTAAGCATTATATTCTCTTCACAAAACAGGGTAGAGATGTGGGAAAAGTTTTATTTGACTTCGGGATGGTGATTGTTGTACATATATAAAAGAGTTCTATTTACTACTTCACAATTTAGGGTGCCGTTCTGAAATTTCAGAGAGTCCATCCATTTTATTCTTACTAATTAACCAAAAAAGGTTATTCTTTTAATATAAAATAAATTTTTCCACCTAGATTCTTTCCTATTTTTGTTTCTCCATTTGTGCTCAACATTTTTTACCTATAAACTTTATGACAGCTACTGGAGTTATAAGAGCTAAGCTCACTCCAAATTTAGCTAATTTTTGAGCTACACATAATTTATTAAAAATATTAAAACAGCTATCTGCTTAAGTGAAATAAATTCATATAAAATTGAAAATTCATCCATTTCAGGAGATTTTCCTACCAAAGCTAGTCATAAGCATGAGGAGGGTTCTGGCCAGTGGTGGCTCAAAATAACCCTTGGACAGTCCTCAAAAAGTTTCCTATCCAAAACACATATTAATTTATTTGCTAGCCTACACAGAGCAAAAATTAAGTTTTTCATTTTTAACAGGTGTTGCTAACAAGTTTTTTAGTCCTCTGGAGCAAAATGGTGATTTTTTGACTGCACAGATTATTTTTAATGATTTCTGCACTGCAAAAAGACAGAAATCACATTTTAATTCATAACTGGAGCTACAGTTCATATTTTTAGGTCCCCTTTGGACACAAGCTGTCCAAAGTCACTACACACAACATATCCAAAGATCAACCCTAGCGGAGCTCTGGATTTGAAATGGTACACAACTTTCAATTTCTACAGTTTGAATATTTAATTCAAAACAGTTCATCAAAAGCATACACATGTCTAAAGAGATTGTAGTTTAGACTCTCACGAATCCAGGGAAGTATTTTATGTGCATTTTTTCTGATTTTGTACGATTTTTAATGGATTTACAATATTCGGCAAAAACAATTCTAGATTTAAGAATCTTTTACCGCAGGGAACCCTAGAACTTTCAAAAACTTCACAAACAAGTGCCCTGGACTTTTGCACAGAGGCCCTAGACAAACGAAGACGATGAAGTTATCACCTCGGCTCTCGCCGGAGTTGCGCCGGCCAAACGGCGGCGAAACTAGACTCGGGAAGTGGGGGAAAAGCATCCTGGGCTCACCACGAGTCGGTGGGGACGGTTTGGAGGCCGGGGTGGTCGGAGAGTTTGCCAGCGACGAGGTAGTGCGACCGCACGGCCGCACGCGGCTTCTACGCCGGTGCGGTCGGGGGCGTTCGTCGAGGTTTGACGTCCTAGAGCACCAGTGGAGCTCGACAAGCTAATGGCGTGGCTCGGTTGACCTCGGAGACGGTCGGAGTAGGGAATCGACGTGCGGAAGTGCCCGGCGTGCCGAAAAATCGCGATTTGAGGGAAATCTCGAATTTCTCGCCGGAGAAGTGACAATAGCTATGGGGAAAGTGGGGGGCTTTGGAGCTGAGGTAGGGGGCTAGCTTCGTGCGGGACGAATTTGAAATGGGGTGTAGACGGGGAATTTCTCGGAGGAAGCTCGGCTCGGTTCGCGCGGACGCGAGGAAGAAGACGACCGAGCGAGCGCGGGGAAGTGGAAATGGCGAGTGAACGAGTGAGAGGAGGGGTGTGAGTGCGCGGTGGAGTGCTTGGGCACGCAAGGGAGGCACTGTGTTGCCTCGGGAGCGTGCGAGCGCGCGCGGCGCGGCGCGAGCAGGCCGCCATGAATGTGGAGCGAGCTCGGCGGCAGCGCGCGAGCGACTCGACCGGGCGAGGGGATCCTCGAGTGACGTCGGGGGATCATCAACAGTGCATTTTGGCGCGGAGTAGAGGAGAATCTCGCGGCCTGCGGAGCTGCTCAGCGCGACGCCGGCGCGCGCGGCCACGGCGGCGCTCCGACCGCATGATGGCGTTTCGCGCGGCGCGAGGCGGAGCGGCTTGACGACGGCGAAGTGACGGCTCGGGAGGGGCGAGACAAGAGCTAGGCGACAAGCGCCAGCGTCCGCCGCGGCTCGGCCAGCGCGGCGCCGCCTGCGCCGCTCGCGGCCACGTGGCGGCCGAGCTCCGGCCAGCGCAGGGCGCGCCAGGGGCACTGTAGCTTGCCCGTGGAGCTCCGTTTTCAAATTCGAATTTTCTCCAAAAATTTGAACTGAACATGGAAAAGTGTAAAAATAAAAGTTGGAGTTTGGAAGATGGGACACAACTTCTTTTTTGGGGTGAACCTGAAGTTCCAAATTTTTCAAGCTCAAACAACCCAAAAACAAAAAGGTGCCCAGAACAGTAATTCGAGTTTTTGAGGGACTAGAGTGCAAAATTTTCAAAAGTTCCCAACAGTGACTAGGGTTTATTTGTGATGACAAACAACTTTTATTTTTGGAGATTTTCTCAAGTTTAGTACAAAAATCTCGAGTTTTCATTTGGGTACCAAACAACCCTTGTTTTTGAATTAAAATTGAATTTTTTGATGGATTTTGAATTTCAACCCATCATTCCCTGTTGCATTGATTTTAATTGCACATTTTAATTCTTTTGACATCAGAGATGTCACAGTTCGGCTAGATAATATAGGGAGAGACGGATATTGCCTAGCCACCGGCACTAACTTCGTAAGCCAAAAGTTTATTGGCATGTGTGTTGGTGAGAACGAATAGGCCGCTCATGCATTGCATCTCACTGATTTAATATCGAATTTTAACACATGACCGAATTGAACCGCCGTCAAAGAAATTGAAATCACAACCCAAAAATCCTGCTGAGAACAATCTGTTTGCACCCTTAATTCGAAATTGAAAACGTTGTCAAATGAAAAAGTGTTCAACATGAAAGTTGTCATAAATATTATGAAGTATACGCTATAGAAATTTCAACGAAAATGGTTCAGTAAAACTGGAGTTGTGCTAAAAATGGTAACCCCTGTCTGCTGGAAATTTCTGGGACAGTGAGATAAAAATTGAATTTTACACCATCTTAACGACAGTTTCTGCTCAAACCTCCAACATGAAACTTGTTTAGGAATTACTTAAACAATGTTCTGGCCAAAATTTGGGAATTTTTTGAGATTTAGATTTCGAGTTTTGTAATCTTTACCACCCTGCCACAGAATCTGTTTTTGTTCTTTGGCGCTAACCGGTTCTCACCCTTGCCCCTTTTTCTTTTGGTTCAGATGGACGCCCTCGCTGACCTGGCTAGCTACCCCAACGACGTGTCCTTCTCTGATTGCTTAGGATGGGAAGGCTTCCCTAGCATCTTGTGGTCGGTTTTACAGGCGCTTGACTACCCTACACCGCCACAGTATGAGAGGACTATCATCCGGGACCGCGGTGTGACTCGTTCCCGTGTGCGATTGGTGGTATATCGCCGCCCGCCGTGTCCTAGCTCCCCCACCTGGACGGTGAAGTTCATGGACACCACATGGAGACGACGTGCGAGCTAGCTGCCTTGAATGGCATTAGCTCCTTTGTGGCTCAGAACCAGGAGTTGGTTGAGCATCAGTTACTTGGATTATTCCCACCGACTCAGCCGGATGATCCCACTGGATGAGGCGTTACCTTAGTTCCCCTCTGAGGATGGCAGAGAACCCCATCGCTGCAGCCGCCTTGATGATGAGGTGGGATGCGGGCGTATCACCGTTTGCAGGCACTTCTTGGACGGTCACAGAGCGAGATGCTCAACATTGCTATGGACATGTCCGCTCGTGCCCGTGACATAGGGGTTGAGAGGACCTCCTTGTCCATTGAGGTGACCACTAGAGATGCCATGATTGCTGACCTGGAGAGGCAATTGAATGACCTCCACATTGCACACAACAACACTCAAAATGAGTTAGCACAAAATTTTCGAGCTACTGACCGATGGGAGCATTTGACTTGTTTCCTGTTGGGAGATATGATTTTTCTTCCGAACTGCGTGCTGATGGGTCATTCTGCGCAGTATACTTCAATATGTTGTCACATTCTATCTTGTCATCTATTATTCAAGCTTATGAAATGTGGCTAATACAAGTCCCTACTGCAGATGGCAATCACCCGCAGCGGTCACGACGCTAGTGGCTCCAACGCTAACCAGCAGGGGCCAGAGGGGCAGCAACAGCCACCGCCACCTCCTCCACCGCAGCAACCTCCGACGTGGCAGCAGCTGTATGCCACGCAAAACGGAGATTCTCCGGAACCTGCAGCATCAGCAGCAGATGATGCAGCAGCAGATGCTTCAGCAGGGAGGTCAACGGGCCCCTCAGCCTCAGGTGGCCAGATATGAGGATTTTCTGGCAATGCACCCGCCGATTTTCTCTAGAGCTGATGAGCCCTTGGAGGCCGACACCTGGATTCGAGCCATCGAGTCCAAGTTCACCATCCTGGCGACGCCTTGCACCTCTAACCGCAAGGTCGTGTTCGTGGCGCAGCAGCTCCGCGGCCCAGCTCTCCTTTGGTGGGAGAACTACCTGGCCCTGCAGCAGGAAGGTCATGTAGTTGAGTGGGATGAGTTCAAGGCTGCATTCAAGGCTCATCACATTCCGGCCGGTCTGGTAGAGCGGAAGTTGAATGAGTTTTTGGCGCTGACCCAGGGTACCAATACAGTGCTTCAGTACGCCCAGGCCTTCAATGGTCTGTGCCCCTACGCGGGTCATCACGCCGACTCGGACGAGAAGAAGCTAGAGAGGTTCCGACGTGGCCTTAACACCAAGTTGAAGGCACAGTTGGCCACCACCCGTGCTGCCACGTACGGCGATCTCGTGAACCTGGCCATTGCCCAGGAAGACGCCAATGTGGTGCACAAGGCGGAGAAGAAGAGGAAGACTCCCGCTGACCGTCGAGCGCGCAGCCACAGAGGTTCCGCTTGGTTCCCCCGGCTGCACCGCAGGGACAGTCCAGGACACCTTAGGGAGGTGGATGGGTTGCTAGGCCGCCACAGCCTAACGCGCCCCGTTTCCCTCCACCGCCGCAGCAGCAGCAAGCACCAAGGCAAAATGCACAGCAGCCAGCTCGCCCTGGAGCCGGCTATCAGTGTTTCAAGTGTGGAAGTAAAGACCACTTTATCAAGGATTGCCCGCAGAACAAGCAGCAAAACCAGCGCCCGGGAAATCAGCAAGGCAAGGGCAGGCAGCAGCAGCGTGTGCAGGTTCGACAAGGGCGGCTCAACTACACCACCTTGGCCGACCTACCCGAGGGAGCCCCAGACATGACTGGTACCTTCCCTATCTGCACTCAACCTGCTGTGATATTGTTTGATTCCGGGCAACACATAGTTTTATAAGCACAAGATTTCATGTGAAATGCGGATTAAAATCGTACCATACCAAATCATCTTATGTGATATCAACTGCGGGAGGTAAAATTGCATCCAACCAAGTCACCCGAAAAGTTCCGATCAGGCTGGGAAGTAAAACATTTCCTACTGATTTGATTCTGCTTGGTATGGAAGGGATTGACATTGTGTTAGGAGCCAATTGGATGACTCAACATAAGGTTGTCCTAGATGTTGCGGAACGAGTTGTTGAGATAAACTCGCCTACGCATGGCCCGAGTGTGCTATATCTGCCACAACGGACTCGTGGCGATGCGTGTGCTTATACAATGGTAGAAACCCAACTAAAGGACATTCCGATGGTATGTGAGTATGCCGATGTATTTCCGGATGACTTACCTGGGATGCCGCCGGATAGGGACATTGAATTTGTGATTGAACTTCAGCCTGGCACAGCACCTATATCAAAGAGACCCTATAGAATGCCACCCAACGAACTGGCTGAATTAAAAATACAACTCCAAGAATTGTTGGATAAGGGTTTCATTCGTCCAAGCGTATCGCCTTGGGGATGTCCCGCTATCTTTGTGAAGAAGAAGGACCATTCCTTGAGGTTGTGTATTGATTACCGGCCTCTCAATGCGGTAACTATTAAAAACAAGTACCCACTCCCCCGTATTGACATCTTGTTTGACCAACTAGCTGGCGCCAGAGTGTTCTCCAAGATTGACCTTCGTTCTGGCTATCACCAAATCAAAATCAGCCCTTGTGACATTCCAAAGACTGCCTTTTCCACACGTTATGGGCTTTTTGAATTCTTGGTTATGTCTTTTGGACTCACCAATGCCCCAGCCTACTTCATGTACCTCATGAATTCGGTCTTCATGTCTGAACTAGACAAGTTTGTGGTGGTTTTCATTGACGACATTCTTATATATTCTAAGAATGAGGAAGAGCATGCTGAGCACCTTCGCATTGTTCTTCAAAGGCTGAGAGATCACCAGCTCTACGCCAAGTTCTCCAAGTGTGAATTCTGGTTAGAGAGTGTGAAGTTTTTAGGTCACACGGTTTCCAAGGATGGTATATCCGTGGATCCAACCAAAGTGCAAGAGGTGCTAGATTGGCAACCACCTACTTCTGTCCACGAGATTCGGAGTTTTTCTGGGTTTTAGCCGGTTATTACCGCCGTTTTATTCCGGACTTCTCTCAGATTGCCAAGCCCATGACCGAACTCTTAAAGAAGGGAGTCAAATTTGAGTGGAATGACAAATGTGATGAAGCTTTCCACACCCTGCGAAGACATTTAACTTCAGCCCCAGTTTTGGCTCAGCCCGATTGCACCAAGCCCTATGATGTCTACTGCGATGCATCAGGCACCGGACTTGGCTGTGTTCTCATGCAAGAGAACCGAGTCATTGCTTATGCTTCTCGAGCACTTCGGCCTCACGAGCAAAACTACCCCACTCATGATCTTGAGTTAGCAGCGGTTATCCATGCTCTCAAGATGTGGAGACACTATTTGATGGGTGTTCCATGCAACATATACACAGACCACAAGAGCCTCAAGTATGTCTTCACTCAGGCACATCTGAACATGAGACAGCGGAGATGGTTGGAGTTAGCAAAGGACTATGACCTTAGTGTCCATTATCACCCCGGGAAGGCTAATGTAGTTGCGGATGCGTTAAGCCGCAAGGCTCATTGTCATTGTCTTTCCGTGGAGTCCTACGCTGACACCCTGTGTCACGAAATGGCAAAGCTCAATTTGGAGATTGTTCCGCACGGGTATTTCAGCCATATTGCAGTTGAACCAGCCTTGCACGATCAGATTGTTGTAGCCCAATTGAATGACGCGGGCATTAAAATCCTTAAAAGGAAATTGTCAAAGGAGAAGGTGAAAGAGAAGTACAAGTGTTTCCGGCTAGATGGGCAGGGAGTAATGTGGTTTGGACATCGCCTCGTGGTGCCCAAAAACACGGAACTCCGGAGGAAGATTATGGATGAGGCCCATCTCTCCAAATTTTCTATCCATCCCGGCAGCACCAAAATGTACCAAGATTTGAAACAAAACTTTTGGTGGACTCGAATGAAGCGAGAAATTGCCACATATGTGTCGGAATGTGACACCTGCCAGCGGGTTAAGGCCAGCCACTTGAAGGTAGCAGGCACGCTTCAACCTCTACCTATTCCCTCATGGAAGTGGGAAGACATAAACATGGATTTTATTGTTGGACTTCCCAGAACCCCTCAGGGGCATGACTCCATTTGGGTAATTGTGGATCGCCTTACCAAGACCACACATTTTCTTCCAGTCAATACCGTCTATACTGCTAAGAAGTACGCGGAGATTTATTTGGAGCGGATCGTTTGTCTACATGGGGTACCCAAGACGATAATTTCAGATCGTGGTGCTCCGTTCGTAGCACGCTTTTGGGAACAATTGCAATTGTCCCTAGGCACCAAACTGATCCGTAGTTCAGCATATCACCCACAGACCGATGGACAGACGGAAAGGGTAAATCAAATACTTGAAGATATGCTACGAGCTTGTGTTATCCATTATGGGAAGAATTGGGAGAAATGTCTATCTCTGGCCGAATTCTCCTATAACAACAGCTACCAAGCAAGTCTTAAAATGGCACCTTTCGAAGCCTTATATGGTAGAAGATGTCGGACCCCGTTGTGTTGGTCCCAGGCAGGCGAGAGATATACTTATGGCCCTGACCTTGTGAAGGAAGCAGAAGAAAAGGTTAGGATTATTCGGGAAAAATTTGAAGACCGCCCAGTCGCGGCAAAAGAGCTACTTCGATCAGCGGCGGAAGCCACTTCAGTTTGAAGTTGGTGATCATGTGTATCTTAAAGTCTCCCCGACCAAGGGTGTGCAGAGATTTGGGCTAAAAGGGAAGCTTGCACCTCGTTATATCGGCCCGTATGAAAATTACTCAGCAATGTGGGCCGGTAGCCTATCAAGTGAAGCTTCCCGAGAAACTTTCAGCTGTACACAATGTATTCCATGTTTCTCAACTCAAGAGGTGTCTTCGTGTTCCGACCGAGGTTGTTGAACAAGAGGAACTCTCGGTTGAACCGGATCTCTCTTATGATGAGCATCCTGTCAAGATCCTCGACGAGAAGGAGAGGCAAACACGAAGGAAGGGAGTGAAAATGTACAAAATTCTGTGGAGTCATCACTCCGAAGATGAAGCCACGTGGGAAACCGAGGGCTATCTTAGGAAGAATTTCCCCGGCATCCTTTCATAAGCCGAGGTATTTCTTCTCCCCTCTTTATCTCTAAGTTTAATCGAATCTCGGGACGAGATTCCTTTTAAGGGGGGTAGGCTGTGACATCTCTGATGTCAAAAGAATTAAAAAGTGCAATTAAAATCAATGCAACAGGGAATGATGGGTTGAAATTCAAAAATCCATCAAAAATTCAATTTTAATTCAAAAACAAGGGTTGTTTGGTACCCAACTGAAAACTCGAGATTTTTGTACTAAACTTGAAAATCTCCAAAAATAAAAGTTGTTTGTCATCACAAATAAACCCTAGTCACTGTTGCGAACTTTTGAAAATTTTGCAGTCTAGTCCCTCAAAAACTCGAATTACCGTTCTGGGCACCTTTTTGTTTTTGGGTTGTTTGAGCTTGAAAAATTTGGAATTTCAGGTTCACCCCAAAAAGAAAGTTGTGTCCCATCTTCCAAACTCCAACTTTTATTTTTACACTTTTCCATGTTCAGTTCAAATTTTTGGAGAAAATTCGAATTTGAAAACGGAGCTCCACGGGCAAGCTACAGTGCCCCTGGCGCGCCCTGCGCTGGCCGGAGCTCGGCCGCCACGTGGCCGGCGAGCGGCGCAGGCGGCGCCGAGCTGGCCGAGCCGCGGCGGACGCTGGCGCTTGTCGCCTAGCTCTTGTCTCGCCCCTCCCGAGCCGTCACTTCGCCGTCGTCGAGCCGCTCCGCCTCGCGCCGCGCGAACGCCATCATGCGGTCGGAGCGCCGCCGTGGCCGCGCGCGCGCGCGCGTCGCGCTGAGCAGCTCCGCAGGCCGCGATTCTCCTCCACTCCGCGCCAAATGCACTGTTGATGATCCCCCGACGTCACTCGAGGATCCCCTCGCCCGGTCGAGTCGCTCGCGCGCTGCCCGAGCTCGCTCCGCATTCATTGGCGGCCTGCTCGCGCCGCGCCGCGCGCTCGCACGCTCCCGAGGCAACACAGTGCCTCCCTTGCGTGCCCAAGCACTCCACCGCGCACTCACACCCCTCCTCTCACTCGCTCACTTCGCCATTTCCACTTCCCCGCGCTCGCTCGGTCGTCTTCTTCCTCGCGCCGCGCGAACCGAGCCGAGCTTCTCCGAGAAATTCCCCGTCTACACTCCCCCATTTCCAAATTCGTCCCGCACGAAGCTAGCCCCCTACCTCAGCTCCAAAGCCCCCCACTTTCCCCAAGCTATTGTCACTTCTCCGGCGAGAATTCGAGATTTTCCCCCAAATCGCGATTTTCGGCCGCCGGAGCACCCGCACGTCGAGACCCTACTCCGAGCCGTCCCCGAGGTCAACCGAGCACGCCATTAGCTTCCTCGAGCTCCACTGGTGCTCTAGGACCCGTCAAACCTCGACGAACGCCCCCGACCTCACCGGCGTAGAAGCCGCGGCGGCCGCGCCGCCACTACCTCGTCGCCGGCAAAACTCCGACCATCCCCGGCCTCCAAACCGTCCCCAACCGACTCGTGGTGAGCCCAGGATGCTTTTCCCCACTTCCCCGAGTCTAGTTCGCCGCCGTTTGGCCGGCGCAACTCCGGCGAGAGCCGAGGGCATAACTTCATCGTCTTCGTTTGTCTAGGGGCCTCTGTGCAAAAGTCCAGGGACTTGTTCGTGAAGTTTTGAAAGTTCTAGGGTTCCCTGCGGGAGAAGATTCTTAAATCTAGAATTGTTTTTCCCGAATCTTGTAAAATCCATTAAAAATCGTACAAAAATCAGAAAAATGCACAAAAATACTCCCTGGATTCGTGAGAGTCTAAACTACAATCTCCTTTAGACATGTGTATGCTTTTGATGAACTGTTTTTGAATTAAAATTCAAACTGTAGAAATTGAAAGTTGTGCACCATTTCAAATCCAGAGCTCCGCTAGGGTTGATCTTTGGATATGTTGTGTGTATTGACTTTGGACAGCTTGTGGTCCAAAGGGGACCTAAAATATGAACTGTAGCTCCAGTTATGGAATTAAAAATTGTGATTTCTGTCTTTTGCAGTGCAGAAATCATTAAAAATAATCTGTGCAGTCAAAATCACCATTTTGCTCCAGAGGACTAAATACTTGTCAGCACATCCTGTTAAAAATGAAAAACTTAATTTTTGCTCTGTGTAGGCTAGCAAATAAATTAATATGTGTTTTGGGATAGAAAAATTTTGAGGACTGTCCAAGGGTTATTTTGAGCCACCACTTGGCCAGAACCCTCCTCATGCTTAGACTAGCTTTGGTAGGAAAATCTCCTGAAATGGATGAATTTTCAATTTTATATGAATTTATTTCACTTAAGCAGATAGCTGTTTAATATTTTTAATAAATTATGTGTAGCTCAAAATTAGCTAAATTTTGGAGTGAGCTTAGCTCTTATACTCCAGTAGCTGTCATAAAGTTTATAGGTAAAAATGTTGAGCACAAATGGAGAAACAAAAATAGGAAAGAATCTAGGTGGAAAAATTGATTTATATAAAAGAATAACCTTTTTGGTTAATTAGTTAGAATAAAATGGATGGACTCTGAAATTTCAGAACGGCACCCTAAATTGTGAAGTAGTAAATAGAACTCTTTTATATATGTACACAATCACCATCGAAGTCAAATAAAACTTTTCCCACATCTCTACCCTGTTTTTGTGAAGAGAATAGTAATGCTTAAGCATGTCTAGGTGAATATGGCCTTCAAAGGCCTTAGTCATAGAATCTTTAGGCAGCCGCCTTAAGTTATGCATCTCATGTAGAAGGCGCCATCCCGGACGGCAACTACCACCTCATTCCCGCAGACGAGGAAGAAGTCCCGGAGGAAGGTGCCGGTGCAAGAGCGACCAACCCGGAGGCTAACCCCCAGCTTGAGCAAGAAGGCAAGCCCCGGAGCATGACCTGACTTTAAAATTATGCATCTATAAATTTTCCTATGCTTGTGCATTTACGTTTCAAGGAGTTGATTGAATACCTTAGCTGCACATTTCCTAGTACCTATGAATTGCAACACTAGTATGAAAGGATCGATAGGGCATTGCTTTAGGTCCGTTACAAGTCGAGTGATTTCCTGTCACTCGCGAGACATAGGAATTGCTTGTCTTTACTTATGTTGGAATCATAAGGATTGACGGGCGGGATGATAGATGTAGACCTCCCGTCCGTGTATGATAATTGATTTAAGGTCGAAATGTGTAGTTGAGTGTGTCAAGTTTTTGAACGTACCACATGCATGCCGGTATATGGGAGCCGGTAAGCCCGGTACCAGATTGAAGCAGCTAGGGCCGATAGCCATCTCTCCTTGGAAACTTTGTTTTCCCCTGCCGTACACTTGTGGATATATGCGTGAGACTGTGAGTGAAGCAGTAAACCTTTATCCTAAGGAAATGGACCCGGTTCCGAATTGTGGATCGATGGGAAAGGTTGGGAAACGCTTGTACCTTTTATAGCAAGCATAGTATCCGTGTATGTTGGGTTTTCCCTGGCCAGGTAGCAGAAATTCGGTTCGAACTGTCCGCTTCTCGCGGTTAATGAGACTGCTTGACCGCCTTGCTACATTGAGTAACAAGTGAAATTATGAGATACATGAACTTGTTGTCTGAATTAAATTGTATTGCACCACTTGTATGCTTAGAGAGGATGCTAATCTAGAATGGTTAAATTTACTAGAATATGATGCTAAAATTGAAAGCAAGGACTTACTTTAGTTGCTTTTTGGCAAACAAACCCACCAGCCAAAAGCCTCTCATTGTCTAGATGTCGGTGATGTAGTTTTTCACCCGACGGGTAAGCCTTGCTGAGTATTAGTATACTCAGCCTTGCTTGTGGCAATGATTTACAGGTACACCTTTGGATGTCGATGCCTTGTCTTGGCCTACCCAGGTTCCACCTGGCTGGCACATCGAATGGGTTCCGTCCTCTGCCGAGGATCGAGAGGAGTAGCATCGTGGCAGGCTTCAGCACGGTGTTACTTGTATCGTCGTTAGCTTTCGTTCGCTGCTATGAACTTAAAATTCCGCTGTAATGAAACTTTTATTCCGCTGCAAAACTTTCGTACTCTGATTTAAATTTGAACTTGGTTTGTAATAACTGTGATACCTATTTGTGTAAGTTAATTTGTGGAATGTTGTAATCTCTGGAACTCACCTTCGTGTGGGCGTGCTGTTGTTTCGATTAAGAAAAGTACGTGGTTTAATCGGGTTTAATCCGACGGCGCTCCAGCTTATTCCGGATTAAGTGCCTGACTACATGATTAGTGGTCCCAAGGCACAACTTAACTTGGAATAATTTCGGAGTGGACCGCCACAGCTGGCATCAGAGCCGAAGCAGCGCACCGGAGAGAGCAACAAACCTTTAATAAACATTTTTTTTTGAATAAAATTTGCCAACTCGTACTTCCGCCGCGCCTCGCGAAGGAGGGTTATTATTAGGACCGCTAAGGATGTTACCTAGAGCGTGAAGCCTATGTGGGTTAAGGGATCACGATATGATAGGTGGCAAATAGTATATTATACTGACTTCCAGCACATTTCATTCTGTCATTTACTTTACGCAATGGTGGGCGCAAGGTACGGCGATTGCTGTAACGTACCACGGCACTATATGAAAATATAGTGGCGGCACATAGTCAATACGCTGTGACGGCGTATGAAACTAGAATAGCATGGTGGGCGCAAGGTACGGCGATTGCTGTAGCGTACCACGGCATCATATGCAAATATGATGGCGGCACAAAGTCAATACGCTATGTCGATAGCGTATGAAACTGTCAATATGTTGCCTTGGTGACATATGAACATTGCCCGTTCAATGTTAAACGTTCGGGTGCCACCTCTATAGTGGGTGGTAATGAATGGAGACGCTTTCGTGAGTGCTGGCACGAAAGGTTGATTATACATGCTCTGGAATGGAATTTTCTGCAGGTACACTAACCGCGATTCCGTATGACTAAACGGTTAGAAAAGTTCGGCTAGATAATATAGGGAGAGACGGATATTGCCTAGCCACCGGCACTAACTTCGTAAGCCAAAAGTTTATTGGCATGTGTGTTGGTGAGAACGAATAGGCCGCTCATGCATTGCATCTCACTGATTTAATATCGAATTTTAACACATGACCGAATTGAACCGCCGTCAAAGAAATTGAAATCACAACCCAAAAATCCTGCTGAGAACAATCTGTTTGCACCCTTAATTCGAAATTGAAAACGTTGTCAAATGAAAAAGTGTTCAACATGAAAGTTGTCATAAATATTATGAAGTATACGCTGTAGAAATTTCAACGAAAATGGTTCAGTAAAACTGGAGTTGTGCTAAAAATGGTAACCCCCTGTCTGCTGGAAATTTCTGGGGACAGTGAGATAAAAATTGAATTTTTACACCATCTTAACGACAGTTTCTGCTCAAACCTCCAACATGAAACTTGTTAGGAATTACTTAAACAATGTTCTGGCCAAATTTGGGAATTTTTGAGCTTGTAGATTTCGAGTTTTGTAATCTTTACCACCCTGCACAGAATCTGTTTTTGTTCTTTGGCGCTAACCGGTTCTCACCCTTGCCCCTTTTTCTTTTGGTTCAGATGGACGCCCTCGCTGACCTGGCTAGCTACCCCAACGACGTGTCCTTCTCTGATTGCTTAGGATGGGAAGGCTTCCCTAGCATCTTGTGGTCGGTTTTACAGGCGCTTGACTACCCTACACCGCCACAGTATGAGAGGACTATCATCCGGGACCGCGGTGTGACTCGTTCCCGTGTGCGATTGGTGGTATATCGCCGCCCGCCGTGTCCTAGCTCCCCCACCTGGACGGTGGAAGTTCACGGACACCACATGGAGACGACGTGCGAGCTAGCTGCCTTGAATGGCATTAGCTCCTTTGTGGCTCAGAACCAGGAGTTGGTTGAGCATCAGTTACTTGGATTATTCCCACCGACTCAGCCGGATGATCCCCACTGGATGAGGCGTTACCTTAGTTCCCCTCTGAGGATGGCAGAGAACCCCGTCGCTGCAGCCGCCTTGATGATGAGGTGGATGCGGGCGTATCACCGTTTGCAGGCACTTCTTGGACGGTCACAGAGCGAGATGCTCAACATTGCTATGGACATGTCCGCTCGTGCCCGTGACATAGGGGTTGAGAGGACCTCCTTGTCCATTGAGGTGACCACTAGAGATGCCATGATTGCTGACCTGGAGAGGCAATTGAATGACCTCCACATTGCACACAACAACACTCAAAATGAGTTAGCACAAACTAGAGATGAGCTTGAGGAGGCACATGGTACCTTGGAGCATGCAAATGCTATGCTTGCCGCCCACGACGCTCAGCACCTTCTTGACCAGCAAGGAGGGGATGTGGATGGTGAAGGAGAGGCCCCAGATTCCGACATGGACACTGAGGACGACATGCCACCCCTCCCAGCTCCACCTTCACCTATGGGCAGCGAGGCTACCGCTAACAACCTAGATGATTTTTAGGTGTGGTAGTGGCAAGTTTACTCCTCCGCTAGGCCTAGATTTTGGCTTCATGTTGTAATAGGCTAGATGGAGTTGAGCTCCTCCTTTTATCTTTTGGTGGCAATGTAAATTAATGATGGGGATGTGTGATCAAAACTTGATGAAGTGTAATAGCTGTGTTGAAAACATTCTGCAGCTAACCTGGTTTTAATTATTGATGGGTTTTCCATTCATTTCTGGGCTGTGATGTGAACTGCAAAATTGTTTGGAATTTGTCAAACAAAATGATCACCAAATTGCAACCCATTGGTTAAGCGAAATAAAAATGGCAACCAAAACACTACAGCTCGGCCTGCTGAAAAACAGCAAATGCAGAGAGCTAAAGATTGAATTTTTCGGCTTAGTTCCAGTCCGAAGTTGATTCTGAGCCCAACATGAAAGTTGTAGAGCACAAAATTTTCGAGCTACTGACCGAATGGGAGCATTTGACTTGTTTCCTGTTGGGAGATATGATTTTTCTTCCGAACTGCGTGCTGATGGGTCATTCTGCGCAGTATACTTCAATATGTTGTCACATTCTATCTTGTCATCTATTATGCAAGCTTATGAAATGTGGCTAATACAAGTCCCTACTGCAGATGGCAATCACCCGCAGCGGTCACGACGCTAGTGGCTCCAACGCTAACCAGCAGGGGCCAGAGGGGCAGCAACAGCCACCGCCACCTCCTCCACCGCAGCAACCTCCGACGTGGCAGCAGCTGTATGCCACGCAAACGGAGATTCTCCGGAACCTGCAGCATCAGCAGCAGATGATGCAGCAGCAGATGCTTCAGCAGGGAGGTCAACGGGCCCCTCAGCCTCAGGTGGCCAGATATGAGGATTTTCTGGCAACGCACCCGCCGATTTTCTCTAGAGCTGATGAGCCCTTGGAGGCCGACACCTGGATTCGAGCCATCGAGTCCAAGTTCACCATCCTGGCGACGCCTTGCACCTCTAACCGCAAGGTCGTGTTCGCGGCGCAGCAGCTCCGCGGCCCAGCTCTCCTTTGGTGGGAGAACTACCTGGCCCTGCAGCAGGAAGGTCATGTAGTTGAGTGGGATGAGTTCAAGGCTGCATTCAAGGCTCATCACATTCCGGCCGGTCTGGTAGAGCGGAAGTTGAATGAGTTTTTGGCGCTGACCCAGGGTACCCATACAGTGCTTCAGTACGCCCAGGCCTTCAATGGTCTGTGCCCCTACGCGGGTCATCACGCCGACTCGGACGAGAAGAAGCTAGAGAGGTTCCGACGTGGCCTTAACACCAAGTTGAAGGCACAGTTGGCCACCACCCGTGCTGCCACGTACGGCGATCTCGTGAACCTGGCCATTGCCCAGGAAGACGCCAATGTGGTGCACAAGGCGGAGAAGAAGAGGAAGACTCCCGCTGGACCGTCGAGCGCGCAGCCACAGAGGTTCCGCTTGGTTCCCCCGGCTGCACCGCAGGGACAGTCCAGGACACCTCAGGGAGGTGGATGGGTGCTAGGCCGCCACAGCCTAACGCGCCCCGTTCCCTCCACCGCCGCAGCAGCAGCAAGCACCAAGGCAAAATGCACAGCAGCCAGCTCGCCCTGGAGCGGCTATCAGTGTTTCAAGTGTGGAAGTAAAGACCACTTTATCAAGGATTGCCCGCAGAACAAGCAGCAAAACCAGCGCCTGGGGAAATCAGCAAGGCAAGGGCAGGCAGCAGCAGCGTGTGCAGGTTCGACAAGGGCGGCTCAACTACACCACCTTGGCCGACCTACCCGAGGGGAGCCCCAGACATGACTGGTACCTTCCCTATCTGCACTCAACCTGCTGTGATATTGTTTGATTCCGGGGCAACACATAGTTTTATAAGCACAAGATTTCATGTGAAATGCGGATTAAAATCGTACCATACCAATCATCTTATGTGATATCAACTGCGGGAGGTAAAATTGCATCAACCATGTCACCCGAAAAGTTCCGATCAGGCTGGGAAGTAAAACATTTCCTACTGATTTGATTCTGCTTGGTATGGAAGGGATTGACATTGTGTTAGGAGCCAATTGGATGACTCAACATAAAGGTTGTCCTAGATGTTGCGGAACGAGTGTTGAGATAAACTCGCCTACGCATGGCCCGAGTGTGCTATATCTGCACAAACGGACTCGTGGCGATGCGTGTGCTATACAATGGTAGAAACCCAACTAAAAGGACATTCGGTGGTATGTGAGTATGCCGATGTATTTCCGGATGACTTACCTGGGATGCCGCCGGATAGGGACATTGAAATTGTGATTGAACTTCAGCCTGACACAGCACCTATATCAAAGAGACCCTATAGAATGCCACCCAACGAACTGGCTGAATTAAAAATACAACTCCAAGAATTGTTGGATAAGGGTTTCATTCGTCCAAGCGTATCGCCTTGGGATGTCCCGCTATCTTTGTGAAGAAGAAGGACCATTCCTTGAGGTTGTGTATTGATTACCGGCCTCTCAATGCGGTAACTATTAAAAACAAGTACCCACTCCCCCGTATTGACATCTTGTTTGACCAACTAGCTGGCGCCAGAGTGTTCTCCAAGATTGACCTTCGTTCTGGCTATCACCAAATCAAAATCAGGCCTTGTGACATTCCAAAGACTGCCTTTTCCACACGTTATGGGCTTTTTGAATTCTTGGTTATGTCTTTTGGACTCACCAATGCCCCAGCCTACTTCATGTACCTCATGAATTCGGTCTTCATGTCTGAACTAGACAAGTTTGTGGTAGTTTTCATTGAGGACATTCTTATATATTCTAAGAATGAGGAAGAGCATGCTGAGCACCTTCGCATTGTTCTTCAAAGGCTGAGAGATCACCAGCTCTACGCCAAGTTCTCCAAGTGTGAATTCTGGTTAGAGAGTGTGAAGTTTTTAGGTCACACGGTTTCCAAGGATGGTATATCCGTGGATCCAACCAAAGTGCAAGAGGTGCTAGATTGGCAACCACCTACTTCTGTCCACGAGATTCGGAGTTTTCTGGGTTTAGCCGGTTATTACCGCCGTTTTATTCCGGACTTCTCTCAGATTGCCAAGCCCATGACCGAACTCTTAAAGAAGGGAGTCAAATTTGAGTGGAATGACAAATGTGATGAAGCTTTCCACACCTTGCGAAGACATTTAACTTCAGCCCCAGTTTTGGCTCAGCCCGATTGCACCAAGCCCTATGATGTCTACTGCGATGCATCAGGCACCGGACTTGGCTGTGTTCTCATGCAAGAGAACCGAGTCATTGCTTATGCTTCTCGAGCACTTTGGCCTCACGAGCAAAACTACCCCACTCATGATCTTGAGTTAGCAGTGGTTATCCATGCTCTCAAGATGTGGAGACACTATTTGATGGGTGTTCCTTGCAACATATACACAGACCACAAGAGCCTCAAGTATGTCTTCACTCAGGCACATCGGAACATGAGACAGCGGAGATGGTTGGAGTTAGCAAAGGACTATGACCTTAGTGCCACATATGTGTCGGAATGTGACACTTGCCAGCGGGTTAAGGCCAGCCACTTGAAGGTAGCAGGCACGCTTCAACCTCTACCTATTCCTCATGGAAGTGGGAAGACATAAACATGGATTTTATTGTTGGACTTCCCAAAACCCCTCAGGGGCATGACTCCATTTGGGTAATTGTGGATCGCCTTACCAAGACCGCACATTTTCTTCCAGTCAATACCGTCTATACTGCTAAGAAGTACGCGGGAGATTTATTTGGAGCGGATCGTTTGTCTACATGGGGTACCCAAGACGATAATTTCAGATCGTGGTGCTCCGTTCGTAGCACGCTTTTGGGAACAATTGCAATTGTCCCTAGGCACCAAAACTGATCCGTAGTTCAGCATATCACCCACAGACCGATGGACAGACGGAAAGGGTAAATCAAATACTTGAAGATATGCTACGAGCTTGTGTTATCCATTATGGGAAGAATTTGGGAGAAATGTCTATCTCTGGCCGAATTCTCCTATAACAACAGCTACCAAGCAAGTCTTAAAATGGCACCTTTCGAAGCCTTATATGGTAGAAGATGTCGGACCCCGTTGTGTTGGTCCCAGGCAGGCGAGAGATATACTTATGGCCCTGACCTTGTGAAGGAAGCAGAAGAAAAGGTTAGGATTATTCGGGAAAATTTGAAGACCGCCAGTCGCGGCAAAAGAGCTACTTCGATCAGCGGCGGAAGCCACTTCAGTTTGAAGTTGGTGATCATGTGTATCTTAAAGTCTCCCCGACCAAGGGTGTGCAGAGATTTGGGCTAAAAGGGAAGCTTGCACCTCGTTATATCGGCCCGTATGAAATTACTCAGCAATGTGGGCCGGTAGCCTATCAAGTGAAGCTTCCCGAGAAACTTTCAGCTGTACACAATGTATTCCATGTTTCTCAACTCAAGAGGTGTCTTCGTGTTTCCGACCGAGGTTGTTGAACAAGAGGAACTCTCGGTTGAACCGGATCTCTCTTATGATGAGCATCCTGTCAAGATCCTCGACGAGAAGGAGAGGCAAACACGAAGGAAGGGAGTGAAAATGTACAAAATTCTGTGGAGTCATCACTCCGAAAGATGAAGCCACGTGGGAAACCGAGGCTATCTTAGGAAGAATTTTCCCCGGCATCCTTTCATAAGCCGAGGTATTTCTTCTCCCCTCTTTATCTCTAAGTTTAATCGAATCTCGGGACGAGATTCCTTTTAAGGGGGGTAGGCTGTGACATCTCTGATGTCAAAAGAATTAAAAATTGCAATTCAAATCAATGCAACAGGGAATGATGGGTTGAAATTCAAAAATCCATCAAAAATTCAAATTTTAATTCAAAAACAAGGGTTGTTTGGTACCCAACTGAAAACTCGAGATTTTTGTACTAAACTTGAAAATCTCCAAAAATAAAAGTTGTTTGTCGCCTAGCTCTTGTCTCGCCCTCCCGAGCCGTCACTTCGCCGTCGTCGAGCCGCTCTGCCTCGCGCCGCGCGAACGCCATCATGCGGTCGGAGCGCCGCCGTGGCCGCGCGCGCGCGTCTCGCGCTGAGCAGCTCGCAGGCCGCGATTCTCCTCCACTCCGCGCCAAATGCACTGTTGATGATCCCCGACGTCACTCGAGGATCCCTCGCCCGGTCGAGTCGCTCGCGCGCTGCCCGAGCTCGCTCGCATTCATGGCGGCCTGCTCGCGCCGCGCCGCGCGCTTGCACGCTCCGAGGCTACACAGTGCCTCCCTTGCGTGCCCAAGCACTCCACTGCGCACTCACACCCCTCCTCTCACTCGCTCACTTCGCCATTTCCACTTCCCCGCGCTCGCTCGGTCGTCTTCTTCCTCGCGCCGCGCGAACCGAGCCGAGCTTCTCCGAGAAATTCCCGTCTACACTCCCCCATTTCCAAATTCGTCCCGCACGAAGCTAGCCCCCTACCTCAGCTCCAAAGCCCCCCACTTTCCCCAAGCTATTGTCACTTCTCCGGCGAGAATTCAAGATTTCCCCCAAATCGCGATTTTCGGCCGCCGGAGCACCCGCACGTCGAGACCCTACTCCGAGCCGTCCCCGAGGTCAACCGAGCACGCCATTAGCTTCCTCGAGCTCCACTGGTGCTCTAGGACCCGTCAAACCTCGACGAACGCCCCCGACCTCACCGGCGTAGAAGCCGCGGCGGCCGCGCCGCCACTACGTCGTCACCGGCAAAACTCCGACCATCCCCGGCCTCCAAACCGTCCCCAACCGACTCGTGGTGAGCCCAGGATGCTTTTCCCCCACTTCTCCGAGTCTAGTTCGCCGCCGTTTGGCCGGCGCAACTCCGGCGAGAGCCGAGGGCATAACTTCATCATCTTCATTTGTCTAGGGGCCTCTGTGCAAAAGTCCAGGGACTTGTTCGTGAAGTTTTGAAAGTTCTAGGGTTCCCTGCGGGAAAAGATTCTTAAAATCTAGAATTGTTTTTCCCGAATCTTGTAAAATCCATTAAAAATCATACAAAATCAGAAAAATGCACAAAAATACTCCCTGGATTCGTGAGAGTCTAAACTACAATCTCCTTTAGACATGTGTATGCTTTTGATGAACTGTTTTTGAATTAAAATTCAAACTGTAGAAATTGAAAGTTGTGCACCATTTCAAATCCAGAGCTCCGCTAGGGTTGATCTTTGGATATGTGTGTGTGTAGTGACTTTGGACAGCTTGTGTCCAAAGGGGACCTAAAAATATGAACTGTAGCTCCAGTTATGAATTAAAATGTGATTTCTGTCTTTTTGCAGTGCAGAAATCATTAAAAATAATCTGTGCAGTCAAAAATCACCATTTTGCTCCAGAGGACTAAAAACTTGTTAGCACACCTGTTAAAAAATGAAAAACTTAATTTTTTGCTCTGTGTAGGCTAGCAAATAAATTAATATGTGTTTTTGGATAGAAAATTTTTGAGGACTGTCCAAGTGTTATTTTGACCACCACTTGGCCAGAACCCTCCACATGCTTATGACTAGCTTTGGTAGGAAAATCTCCTGAAATGGATGAATTTTTCATTTTATATGAATTTATTTCACTTAAGCAGATAGCTGTTTAATATATTTTTAATAAATTATGTGTAGCTCAAAATTAGCTAAATTTTGGAGTGAGCTTAGCTCTTATACTCCAGTAGCTGTCATAAAGTTTATAGGTAAAAATGTTGAGCACAAATGGAGAAACAAAAATAGGAAGAATCTAGGTGGAAAAAATTTATTTATATAAAGAATAACCTTTTTGGTTAATTAGTTAGAATAAAATGGATGGACTCTGAAATTTCAGAACGGCACCCTAAATTGTGAAGTAGTAAATAGAACTCTTTTATATATGTACACAATCACCATCGAAGTCAAATAAAACTTTTCCCACATCTCTACCCTGTTTTTGTGAAGAGAATAGTAATGCTTAAGCATGTCTAGGTGAATATGGCCTTCAAAGGCCTTAGTCATAGAATCTTTAGGCAGCCGCCTTAAGTTATGCATCTCATGTAGAAGGCGCCATCCCGGACGGCAACTACCACCTCATTCCCGCAGACGAGGAGAGAAGTCCCGGAGGAAGGTGCCGGTGCAAGAGCGACCAACCCGGAGGCTAACCCCCAGCTTGAGCAAGAAGGCAAGCCCCGGAGCATGACCTGACTTTAAAATTATGCATCTATAAATTTTCCTATGCTTGTGCATTTACGTTTCAAGGAGTTGATTGAATACCTTAGCTGCACATTTCCTAGTACCTATGAATTGCAACACTAGTATTAAAGGATCGATAGGGCATTGCTTTAGGTCCCGTTACAAGTCGAGTGATTCCTGTCACTCGCGAGACATAGGAATTGCTTGTCTTTACTTATGTTGGAATCATAAGGATTGACGGGCGGGATGATAGATGTAGACCTCCCGTCCGTGTATGATAATTGATTTAAGGTCGAAATGTGTAGTTGAGTGTGTCAAGTTTTTGAACGTACCACATGCATGCCGTATATATGGGATCGGTAAGCCCGGTACCAGATTGAAGCAGCTAGGGCCGATAGCCATCTCTCCTTGGAAACTTTGTTTTCCCCTGCCGTACACTTGTGGATATATGCGTGAGACTGTGAGTGAAGCAGTAAACCTTTATCCTAAGGAAATGGACCCGGTTCCGAATTGTGGATCGATGGGAAAGGTTGGGGAAACGCTTGTACCTTTTATAGCAAGCATAGTATCCGTGTATGTTGGGTTTTCCCTGGCCAGGGTAGCAGAAATTCGGTTCGAACTGTCCGCTTCTCGCGGTTAATGAGACTGCTTGACCGCCTTGCTACATTGAGTAACAAGTGAAATTATGAGATACATAAACTTGTTGTCTGAATTTAAATTGTATTGCACCCACTTGTATGCTTAGAGAGGATGCTATCTAGAATGGTTAAATTTACTAGAATATGATGCTAAAATTGAAAGCAAGGACTTACTTTAGTTGCTTTTTGGCAAACAACCCACCAGCCAAAAGCCTCTCATTGTCTAGATGTCGGTGATGTAGTTTCACCGACGGGTAAGCCTTGCTGAGTATTAGTATACTCAGCCTTGCTTGTGGCAATGATTTACAGGTACACCTTTGGATGTCGATGCTTGTCTTGGCCTACCAGGTCCACCTGGCTGGCACATCGAATGGGTTCCGTCCTCTGCCGAGGATCGAGAGGAGTAGCATCGTGGCAGGCTTCAGCACGGTGTTACTTGTATCGTCGTTAGCTTTCGTTCGCTGCAATGAACTTAAAAATTCCGCTGTAATGAAACTTTTTATTCCGCTGCAAAACTTTCGTACTCTGATTTAAATTTGAACTTGGTTTGTAATACTGTGATACCTATTTGTGTAAGTTAATTTGTGGATGTTTAAATCTCTGGAACTCACCTTCATAGTGGCGTGCTGTTGTTTCGATTAAGAAAAGTACGTGGTTTAATCGGGTTTAATCCGACGGCGCTCCCAGCTTATTCCGATTAAGTGCCTGACTACATGATTAGTGGTCCAAGCACTTAACTTGGAATAATTCGGAGTGGACCGCCGTACCT
>JACEFO010002762.1:0-13607 GCA_015342445.1 Digitaria exilis
CAGAAATCATTAAAAATAATCTGTGCAGTCAAAAATCACCATTTTGCTCCAGAGGACTAAAAACTTGTTAGCACACCTGTTAAAAATGAAAAAATTAATTTTTGCTCTGTGTAGGCTAGCAAATAAATTAATATGTATTTTGGATAGAAAATTTTTGAGGACTGTCCAAGGGTTATTTTGAGCCACCCCTTGGCCAGAACCCTCCTCATGCTTATGACTAGCTTTGGTAGGAAAATCTCCTGAAATGGATGAATTTCAATTTTATATGAATTTATTTCACTTAAGCAGATAGCTGTTAATATATTTTTAATAAATTATGTGTAGCTCAAAATTAGCTAAATTTTGGAGTGAGCTTAGCTCTTATACTCCAGTAGCTGTCATAAAGTTTATAGGTAAAAATGTTGAGCACAAATGGAGAAACAAAAATAGGAAAGAATCTAGGTGGAAAAATTGATTTATATAAAAGAATAACCTTTTTGGTTAATTAGTTAGAATAAAATGGATGGACTCTGAAATTTCAGAACGGCACCCTAAATTGTGAAGTAGTAAATAGAACTCTTTTATATATGTACACAATCACCATCGAGTCAAACAAAACTTTTCCCACATCTCTACCCTGTTGTTGTGAAGAGAATAGTAATGCTTAAGCATGTCTAGGTGAATATGGCCTTCAAAGGCCTTAGTCATAGAATCTTTAGGCAGCCGCCTTAAGTTATGCATCTCATGTAGAAGGCGCCATCCCGGACGGCAACTACCACCTCATTCCCGCAGACGAGGGAGAAGTCCCGGAGGAAGGTGCCGGTGCAAGAGCGACCAACCCGGAGGCTAACCCCCAGCTTGAGCAAGAAGGCAAGCCCCGGAGCATGACCTGACTTTAAAATTATGCATCTATAAATTTTCCTATGCTTGTGCATTTATGTTTCAAGGAGTTGATTGAATACCTTAGCTGCACATTTCCTAGTACCCATGAATTGCAACACTAGTATGAAAGGATCGATAGGGCATTGCTTTAGGTCCGTTACAAGTCGAGTGATTTCCTGTCACTCGCGAGACATAGGAATTGCTTGTCTTTACTTATGTTGGAATCATAAGGATTGACGGGCGGGATGATAGATGTAGACCTCCCGTCCGTGTATGATAATTGATTTAAGGTCGAAATGTGTAGTTGAGTGTGTCAAGTTTTTGAACGTACCACATGCATGCCGGTATATGGGAGCCGGTAAGCCCGGTACCAGATTGAAGCAGCTAGGGCCGATAGCCATCTCTCCTTGGAAACTTTGTTTTCCCCTGCCGTACACTTGTGGATATATGCGTGAGACTGTGAGTGAAGCAGTAAACCTTTATCCTAAGGAAATGGACCCGGTTCCGAATTGTGGATCGATGGGAAGGTTGGGAAACGCTTGTACCTTTTATAGCAAGCATAGTATCCGTGTATGTTGGGTTTTCCCTGGCCAGGTAGCAGAAATTCGGTTCGAACTGTCCGCTTCTCGCGGTTAATGAGACTGCTTGACCGCCTTGCTACATTGAGTAACAAGTGAAATTATGAGATACATGAACTTGTTGTCTGAATTAAATTGTATTGCACCACTTGTATGCTTAGAGAGGATGCTAATCTAGAATGGTTAAATTTACTAGAATATGATGCTAAAATTGAAAGCAAGGACTTACTTTAGTTGCTTTTTGGCAAACAAACCCACCAGCCAAAAGCCTCTCATTGTCTAGATGTCGGTGATGTAGTTTTCACCCGACGGGTAAGCCTTGCTGAGTATTAGTATACTCAGCCTTGCTTGTGGCAATGATTTACAGGTACACCTTTGGATGTCGATGCCTTGTCTTGGCCTACCCAGGTTCCACCTGGCTGGCACATCGAATGGGTTCCGTCCTCTGCCGAGGATCGAGAGGAGTAGCATCGTGGCAGGCTTCAGCACGGTGTTACTTGTATCGTCGTTAGCTTTCGTTCGCTGCTATCAACTTAAAATTCCGCTGTAATGAAACTTTTATTCCGCTGCAAAACTTTCGTACTCTGATTTAAATTTGAACTTGGTTTGTAATAACTGTGATACCTATTTGTGTAAGTTAATTTGTGGAATGTTGTAATCTCTGGAACTCACCTTCGTGTGGGCGTGCTGTTGTTTCGATTAAGAAAAGTACGTGGTTTAATCGGGTTTAATCCGACGGCGCTCCAGCTTATTCCGGATTAAGTGCCTGACTACATGATTAGTGGTCCCAAGGCACTTAACTTGGAATAATTTCGGAGTGGACCGCCACAGCTGGTATCAGAGCCGAAGCAGCGCACCGGAGAGAGCCACTGCACCTGACCATTGGTGGGATCAGAATACCACGGTACTGTATCCAAGACTCCATTCCAATGTGCCTGTCAATTCTTAATTGCATCATGTCCTTACATCGAAACCTAATGCTAATGCAGAAGAAGCCCCACTTGAGGAAGCTACGTGAAGATGGTTTACCTCCCTATGTTCGTTATTTGGATACTATGTTCGACAAGGTAGTAGCTTCAGGGGAGTCAGCATATGTGCCTGGACATAGTCGCGACCCTGCAGATGTTCAGCAAGTTGATTCGGACGATGACACTGGGGGCCAGGCTACACTTACTCCCCCAAGCGTGGGCACCAAGAGGGCGAGCAGCACTGACACCACGGCGGGCACGCCACCGAAAAAAGCACGGGGTGCAGCAATGGCTGAATTGCAAGGGACCCTGCGAACCCTCACAGAGCTGACTATCAGGCGCACTGATCTGATTGAGAAGGGTAAAGAAGAAAAGGCAGCGGCTAGACGGCTAAACCT
This sequence comes from Digitaria exilis, assembly GCA_015342445.1. Taxonomy (NCBI): domain Eukaryota; kingdom Viridiplantae; phylum Streptophyta; class Magnoliopsida; order Poales; family Poaceae; genus Digitaria; species Digitaria exilis. The sequence goes on from JACEFO010002762.1 coordinate 2,806, forward strand.
GGAGAAAAAACAGCAATTTTTGGCTGGTCAATCAGAGAAGGTGGACAAGGTCCTCGCAGCCGCTATAGCTGCTGGCCTGAAACCAGACGACGGTGAAGTTTGGTACAAGGGGGTCACGGAAATCATCGAGAACGACACATGGATGACTGCATTCCTTGCCACACCAGACGGCAATAAGCGCGAATGTGCGCAGTTCTATGCGGATAAAGTGGCTGAAAGGGTCAATAACTAGACCCTCTTGTTTCTCTTTTGTTGACCAATTGCCCCCTACATAATGTAGGGGACCGTAGAGACATCATGCAGGTTTAGAGTCTAATTAGAATTGTAATGGAACTAAGTAGGAAGCTATGGTGATGCCACTGTTATGTTTATTTGGAACCTATAGTGACGCCACTATTATGTTTATTTGGAACCTATGGTGATGCCACTGTTGTTGTGCATATTTTTTTATGTTCTTGTGCTTGCTGCTGTGGTGAATAAAAAGATGATGTGCATCCCTCAATATTTGATTTCTTCATAACTAATCGTTGCTTGCACTCTATGCATGCAGGGAGGCCAAGTGCAATCTTCAAGGATGTGGACATGGGATGACTGGTCAAGTGGTTCTTCCTCAAGTGATGGAGAGATGGAGGAAGAAGCCATCCTTGACGACGCCATTAACAAATACTGCAATAGAGGTCCCTATAGGGAACCACTTATGACTGGAATGCAGTGGGTAGAAAGGAAGTTGGATGAACCAACAAAATGCTATGCAGCCTTTAGAATGAGCCCAAATATGTTTCATAGGCTACATGATGTCCTTGTAGAGTCATATGGTTTAACTTCGACTAGGAAGAGTAGCTCAATTGAGGCCTTAGCAATGTTCCTTTGGATGGTTGGGCAGCCACAGTCAGTGAGGTCCGCAGATGATAGATTTGAGAGGTCTCAGGGAACAGTTTTTTCCATGTTTCATAGAGTTTTGAAGAGTGTTAACAAACTAGCAGAGGACATCATCAAACCTGTTGACCCACAATTTAGAACCATCCATCCCCGGTTGCGTCAGCGTCGTTTTGCGCCACATTTCAACAATTGCATAGGCGCCATAGATGGAACTCATATAAAGTGTATACTTCCAACTAAGGACATAGTGAAGTACATGTCTCGGAAGGGCAACACAACACAAAATGTCATGGCTGTGTGCGACTTCGACATGAGGTTCACCTTTGTACTAGCTGGGTGGGAAGGTTCTGTGCATGACATGAGGGTGTTCAACTCCGCAATGACAACTTACGGCCATGTGTTCCCACATCCACCAGCAGGTACTCTTTACCTTCCATGTGCTTATGCTGCCATACAATGACATAATTCGTTGTTAACATGTTGACCTCGTGTAGGCAAGTTTTACCTCGTGGACTCGGGCTACCCAAACCGTCCCGGCTACCTAGCGCCATACAAGGGTTGCACGTACCATCTTCCAGAGTTCATCCATGGTCCGCAGGCACAAGGTAAAGAAGAAATATTCAACTTCCACCATTCATCTCTTAGGAATGTCATAGAGAGAGCATTTGGGGTGTTGAAGCAGAAGTGGCGGATCTTGAAAGAAGTACCTAGCTACCCAGTTTATAAGCAATCTGAAATCATCGTTGCATGCATGGCTCTGCATAACTTTATTAGAACGAGTGGAATAAGGGATAGACACTTTGCCCGGTGTGATAGAGATGAGAACTATGTGCCACCCGACACATATGAGGATATTGGGGGTGGGGGTGGGCCGTCAAGCTTTGAGACCATAGAGATGAATGCAGTTCGTGAACAGATTGCCCACGGTTTGTTGAGTAGGCGTTGACATATGAGTCTCTTGTCATTTCACGGCTATATTGAATTGATTGTGTTCTCTTTATTTTTTTTGGTTGTGAAATAAGATGGCTTGCAGGCCTTGACTTGATGAAATGTTGTAAACGTTAACAATGATGTTTGTTTGTGAGTACAAGTTGTTGTATGAAATCTGTAACTGTGGGCAGTTGATATGCATTTTTAATGCCTGATCACCTCCATTGTCGTGACTGCCCATGCTGGTGGCATGAACATGCATTAAATGCAGCACCAGGTTTGGCAGAGCAATTTTTGGCTATCTAAAGACTTCTGACCGCCCGCAGTTGTGGCAGGTAGGAAATTTTGGAGGGACTGTTGATCTACATGGAACTTTTGGTTCTACAGGGAATTTTTCCCGAAACTAAACGCGGCCTTAGAGACTATACGTACAGCAACCTGTCGATTCGACTTTCTAATCAACGTTTTTTTTTAATTTTTACTGGCTCATTATACAACCGACCCATCTCACATAAATGGCTATGGCCCAGAACTGCATATGGAATCGTGATGCGCTGATCGCAACCTCCAGCGACAATCAACTCCCTCACAGCTTGTCTCCCTCCTCCTGATCAGCCAGAAGTTTGAGCTGACGGTCGAATCACCGATTATTGTACCTGCTCTGACGCATTGTTGTTCAGAGGTATAGCGAAATCTTACAACTGATTTTTTATACAAAGTTAATCAGAATCACACCTGCGTAAAATTCTGAAAATAGCAGCTGGGTTGAACTGGTTTATGGGATTCCATATCTGTTTATCTAAAGGGCTTGTTTTTCAATTTCGTTTAGGATTGCAGAAATAACGTGTGAAACTATCGTTTTTATATATCCACAGAGCGGTCTGACAATGCTGGAAACCCTGTTGCTACATGAACCATTCGTCTACAACCCTGAAGAAACGATCCGGAAGGCGCTCATAGTTATTCTTGGTACATACATTCACAGATTCTTCTACTCTACACCACAGAACTGCAATTCTCGACATTTGCCATCTCTAACTCTTCTCCTGTTTGAACCAATTCAGATGTAAGAAACCAGTCGGTGCTCATCCACTGCAAGAGAGGCAAGCTAAAGCATCGATCAGACCTGTGCTCTGCATCCCAGCTGATTCAGCATTTGACCACAGCTTCCTGATGCTACTTCGTGTTCTGTACTTCTTGTTGGAATTAGGGGCATTTTACGGTTTATTTTAATCCGAATTAAAGCATAAATCATGACATAAAGAATAATATACACATATGTATAATTTATTGTGCTTATTCCACGAGACATATAGGACATAAGAAAATAACATAGAAGATTCATAAGAAAGTACCCAGAGGCCGCAGTTCCGAGGGAACCAGATGCGCCGTTACTTGACATTGCTAGTCAAGCCTATTCGATGTAGTCGATCAAGAGTCGATGCAGTGCTGATGCGCCTCCAGGAAGTAGACAAATGCACCGAGCAGTCGTGCGGGTGCGCTCCCCAAAAACATGATCGCTCCCCTACTCCTCGGGTGCAGAGTCTCGATGAGGGCGTAGCTTCGGAGGCATGCTCTTCCGGCGAATTCCATGCACGCAGAACGCCGGAATGGAGAAGAACAAAAGCACAGCGCAGCAATGGAACCTTCGTGTTTTGTTATGGAAGACAATGGAGGGATGCCTCCCTTATAGGTACCATATGTGACCTTTGGTTGCCATGGGTAATGCCATGAAAGAGCACTATGACAAACCTTTGGTTATCCAACTCAATGCCATCAAAGAGCACCATAAGAGAGGCATTTGACTGCCATGTTAATGCCATGAAAATGCCATCAAAGATGGTCCTTTGGCTGCCCATGTCAATGCCATGAAAATGCCATCTGCTGCCCAAATCAATGCTATCAAGGTAGTAATTTCCATCCATTGAGATGTATGTTACTATGTTTGATGACAACAATTCAATGGCCACTAACCTCTAACCTTTACTAGTCACTAACCACATGTTAGTTACTAGTCATCAAGCCATGATCAAAATGGCAAAGGCCTTCTCAACTTCCATGTGTCATGTGCCTTGAGATTTATTGATTATTTCTAATAGGCCATTGGGACAATTAATCTAACAATCCCCACCAAATTCCAAGGTATTGTTTAATATATCGGCGATTCGATGGAGACCTGGTTAAGGTTGAACATCCATCTAGAGCATAAGCTACGCTTGGCCACAACTGAACAATGAACTATGCCTTGAATTGTCAGTCTTTTGTGAACAAGTTTTACTTACGACCGTTACCGATACCGGGCTGCAAATTGCTTCCCCTCTGGTAGGAGCATATAAGTCATACTCCTGTGCCTTTCATGAGCCTCTAGAGATTACCCAATCTCATAGACTGTGACTAGCAGTCAACTCATATAGGTGTGCTCCTTAAAAGATGTTTATGCAGGATAACATCTCTGCTTCAGTAAGCCACTCGGATCACATTAAGGTCTTTAACCAACCTGTCATGCAGAAAAGGAGAGAATGCATCTCCAACGGAGTGGGTTTATAGGAAGAAAAATACTCTCCTTCTCAGTTAGTAAATAGCTTGTTTCGCCATCCTTCTTCACGGGATCTCCGATAAAAAAGGATAGGTTAACACTATAACATAACTCTCAAGTGGGTCTCAATCCCATATTCCTCGATGCCTTGTCGATCACATTCCGTGAAAGACCTTTAGTAAAAAGATCTGCCAGATTTTTAGCAGTGTGGACATAGTCCAATGCTATCACTCCGGAGTTTCTCAGTTTTCTGACAGACTTCAACCGCCGTTTCACATGCCTTGATGACTTCATGTTGTCTCGTGAACTGTTCACCTTGGCAATCACAGTTTGATTATCACAATTCATTGGAATAGCCAGTATTGATTTCTCAACCACTGGTAAATCCATCAAAAGTTCACGAAGCCACTCGCCCTCAACTGTGGCGGTATCCAATGCAGTGAGTTCTGCTTCCATAGTTGACCTCGTTAGATGGTCTGCTTGCAAGACTTCCAGGAAACAGCGCCACCTCCAAGTGTAAGCACATATCCACTTGTGGCTTTTAACTCATCTGCGTCAGATATCCGGTTTGAGTCACTATAGCTACCCAGCATAGTGAATTCCATAGCTCATAGTGCCTATTAGATAACGCAATACTCTCTCAAGAGCATGCCAATTCTTACTCGCCCTTCCCGCCGCTCCCGAGAACACGACTGAAGAGGAGACGGGCGACGAGGAGGAGAAGACGGGCGACGAGGAGGAGGAGGAGGAGACGGACGACGAGGCGCCGCAGCCCAAGCCTGCTCCAATCCAGGAGGGTGCTCCAATCCAGGAGGGTGAGGGGAAGGGCGCGAAGCCTTCGTCGGGCGAGGACAAGAAGGCGGGCACACCATTCCAACGCACCTGGTCTACGGACGACGAGGTCCGCAACCTGGAGGCCCTGGCCGCGTACCGCCGGGATCACGGCGTGCTAACGCAGGTCGATGCCTTCGCCACCGCGCTCTCCGGCAGCCTCGACAACAGTAGCTGCAGCCTCAAGGTGCTAGAGGGTAAGGTCAAGACCCTGAAGCGCCGGTACACCGTGGCTTACAAGAAGGGCGTGCTGCCGAGCAAGGGTCACGACCGTCAGCTCTACGACCTCTCCAAGAGCGTCTGGGGCCCACGTGGCCGCGGTGGCGAACGGCGGCGCGCCGAGGGAGTTCGACGAGATGTGCGAGTTGTACCCGTACCTCGCGGAGGAGGTGAAGGCGCTGCAGAGGTCGCACCAGGGCTTGTTCAAGAGGGAGTTCGGGATGATGGACGATGACAAGGCGCGCTCGCTGGACGCGACGATTCAGAAGCAGAGGATGCATCAGATGAGGCTGCGTAACCGCTGCCATGACCTGACCAAGGAAGTGACCAAGACGCTCATAGAGCTGGTCGATTGATTGGGTGGACCGTGCTGAGCTCTGTCTGGGCGTTCCTGTTTATGCGTGTTGAAATGCGTAGGTGGTCGATTACCTGCGAATATCCAGTAGCTGAGCCTCCCAAATTTTACATCTAGATGGTTTCGAATGTTTCTTGTTGTCGGTGATCAGAAAATTCTGTTCAGGAAGATTGAACCGAGCAGGGAGTTTTTGCAGTTGAAATGCAGCAGCTTGATGTCAGATTAGTACTCTCTCGTGTATCAATGGAATGCGTAACTTAGCTGGTAAAATTTTATGCATGTTTAGATTTAAATTGCCTCAATACATCTCTATTTCTTAGTTGTTTGATGCAGAAGGAATTGGGACACGAGACTACTGAATTGGAACACGTGCCTGGTGATTTTCCTGCAGCGTTGTGAATTGAAGTTGTTTGATGCAGAAGGAATTTAGTTCTTAGTTTGGTTTCCAAACGACAAAATCTGAAGTAACAACAATCTATGCCAAGGTTTATGATGGAATTTCAACGATTATATGCAATGGACAATAAAAAATGGGTCTGTACTGAACTTTGAGTTATTTTCATACTGTAGTGCCACTCCTGCAGTCTGACTACTTGCCGTGACAGAAGATTAACAAGAAGTATCTTAATTTTGTCTAGAGCGATATTTAGGATATGGAGTCACTTGCCAATGTCTGCTGGTTTTGTTTCTCCTGACATCTAGAATATGCACCATGCAGTAGTGGTTTATGACTTAAGTTCCTGATTGTGAGCCTTACAGACGTCTCACCTCACTTTACTTCCTGCTGTGTTGTTTATTGTACCTCGATGTGTACTTCATGCATATTCAAAAGCAGGAGACATATCTTTATCTCAAAAGCTTTCAGAACCTCTTGGATAAATTGTGCATATTGCTCCCTTCATGTGAGTCTATCACTGCACTTTAAAATACATGCAACAAACTGAGCGAGCAATTGGCTAAGTGTTTATTGTTCAGATTGAGTTGTCTAAGTAGTCTAAGCTTAGAATCTGATGCTCATTTAGCTATAACATTGAACTAGCCGTAGTTTGTTTTGCGGAAGTCCAATTTAGCAGATAGTCAAATCCAAGTGTGCAGCAGGAAGTCACATTTTATAATTGTATACCATAGCAGGAATATGCCAGTCATAGTAAATGGGAAAAAGAAGTGATGTGAAATCAGACAATGAAGTATGTGAATATCTACTAAATTTCATCCTTAGTTAAATTCAGATAAGAATGACAGGTTCCAGGGTAAAAAAAAGTTCCCATTCGAGCAGAAGTCACATTGTGTATGTTTAGGCACATTGTGTATGTTTATTTCTAGAATGAGGGAGGGCAGCGTACCTTTTGCTTGTGGGAGGAGCAGCACCGCAGAGTTGTGGTGAACCTGTCGGACACCGGCGGCGCTACGCGCGAGTACTGGCATTCAAAATACAACAAGCTAGGCTAAAGTTCTCCATATTGACTGTATACTAAATCTGCAAACAAGTTTTAATGCCAAATATGAGCTCATGTCGATAGACTTATATCCCATCTGTACTTTACCAAGAGCACAGATTGGGAGTTCTGATTCTAGGAAATTAGCACACTAAAGATAAACGTATATTTCACAAATCAATAGTGAAATGACTGAAACAACAAATTGATCAAGCATAACAAAGTGAATAGTTGGCAATCGTACAAATCATACAATCATGTCAGCACAGTGTGAACCTGATACTACAATTCTACCAGTAAATAAAATCACATAACAATTACCAGGATGCTAAATCTAGCTACCAGGACCACTAACAGCTAACAGCTAGGAGCCAAGGATACTAATCTAAGCTCATCTCAACAGACAGAATCAAGCTGTGTGACTAAAGGTTTCAGACTTTTTCTCCATACATATACACTTCCTTCGGGTTCACAATCCTAGATATTATTCTAAAATCGAAGTGACAACATATCAAACAAAGGATGGGTATCATATAAAGACTCGATTGTGACACAAATATGATCCGTAGAGTTTTGACAGTACATTTGCCCAATGTGTGACGCGCCACACAGAAAAATTACAATGCATGTCATTTCTGGTGTAAATAGAAATGTATGACCACGGTCGAATAATTTAATCACAGAAAATTCATCTCCGTTGAGAAACAAGCTCCCTCAGCAGGCAGCTTTGTGAGTATATTGTTAGATAAACCCTTGACTGAACCAAATCTTAGTTAATTAGGTACTGCCTTTTGTATCACTTCATGAGTTAGTATGTTTTAGTCAATAATCTCTATGATTGCCTGAAAGCATCTAATCAAAGTTTTTGCACACACTTGAAGGTAGCCATTGCCAGACTTGCCATACTAATGCACAAACCTTGTTCTCTAAAAACGTAGATAGCATTCAGTTATTATAATATAACCATGTAAACATCTCTGACCATGTATATATTATTGGTGCATCCAATGATACGAAGTTCATTGTATAACACACATCTGCTAGAATGAACTGGAAAGAAAGCAAGCTTCATTTTCCAATTTGCAAAGCATGCTAAACAGATCTAACAGTACCACACCATAGATCTAGTAAGAAAGACAAATCTTTTACCCTATGCATAGCAAAGCGAGCATATCAGCACCGAAAGAAGGGCAAGATGTAATAAATCTCGTTTCACAAAAAGGGGCACCAAGGAACTCCCTGCAGGGAGCACACAAGCACACGGAAATGTGTAGTTAACTCACCCTGAGATCTTGCATAGTGCTGACCCAATCCAAGAAGCTTCATGCAGGCACATAGGCTAATTAAATAAATGCCAATCTATAGAAAAAAGGCAGGCAGTAACACAATAAAATTTGGATTTAAGGGCGTACAGACATTCTAAGAAGATGCAATCCCCATCTCATCTGGGATTTGAAATGTGAGCCTGTTCAACTTGAGATCCCTGCGCGACCAAATCATTAGCACAAAATAAAACTAATCAGGAAGCAAATTTAGAGTGTGTCCACACTCCACAAAACACCGGGAAAGACCACAAGGATCAAAGAGGAACCGAAAGGCGCAAGAAGGGAGGAGAGATCTGAAGCTGCAGCAGCCATCGTAATCTGCTACGACGGGGACTCACCTTATTCCTGCTGCAGTCGAGATGGTTCACGACGGCATCCACCATGTCGGCAGTTCGGCACCGGAGAAGCAGTTCTTGATGAGCTTCACCTTGACGAACCTGTCCTGGATGGGTGAGCCTCAGGATGCCGTTGGATCGCTCTCGTGCGAGCAAACAGGGTGCTCTTTTAAGAACTTTGATAAGATTCATTCATGAGGCTGTCCATAGTGAATTATCGAATGTGTGTAACAATTTGACTTTGTTTTAACAATCTTTTTGGTACTTATTCTCACAAACCAGCAAACATATTTATTTTATAGCTGAAGCTACTTGTAGCCTCAACCAAATGTTGGAACAGAAAAGTGGCAAAGGAAAATCTGTAACTTTTGCTCTGTCAGATGCTTCTGGGTCCATGACCCCTACAGATACCAATTATGAGACGCATAATCCAGCGAGCCTGATGGAAATTTAAGTCACTTTCTCAGCAGACAGCTGGAAAGGTTAGTGTATTTGAGTTCGGCTTAGAAGATCCAATTATTTATATTTGCCATGGCTATTACAATGTTTCTCCCTTTTTCACCACTTTTCCTTCATAGTTCTATTACTGAGTAACAGTATTCAAATATTCAGGAAAATAGTGATATTGAGAGCATGGTATTGAACAACCAACAAAATCAGGTGTTAAATCATCTATGAAACTACGGTGCAGGAAAAGTTCTAATAAAGCTGAGACATCTAAGAATAAAGATGACTATGTTGATGAAGACAGTGTTGAGCCTTCATTAGTTGAAGAGATAATGATAGTGGTGATGATTACACTGCTGGTTCAAAGTGAAAGGTTAGGAAAAAAATCAAGGGTTGGTTGTAGAAGAGTCAAAACAGGAAAAGGTCCAAAAAGATAAAAGCCAGGTGTCTTCATGGGGCTGCAACAGAACCTCGAAAGATGCATTGGCAGAAAAACTTGAGAAGAAGCTTACCCATAGAATCGTCAGAGGAGAGCGAAAGGTTGGTGGCTAATGTATTTTTCATAATTGGAGTTTCACATAATGTGAGTTTTCACTTCTTGACCTTTGTTGTTTTAAGAGGTATATGGAGTTCGGGACCCAAAAAGGCAATCGTTGAGTGAACTGTATCTTATTCGTATTAGTTGACCTAAGCCGCACCATTATTGCAGGGTGGGCTCGGCCTCCGAACCGTACATGGGACGAGTTTCTGCTCATATAGCTCGGGCCGATGACCGGGGAAGTTGAGGAGAGATGGGGAGACCCCCAACTGCTGCCGGTTCGGCGGCGGACAGGAAAGGGGGCAGGGATAAGACTTTACTGGAAACACATCCTGACGATGTAAATCCAATTGGAGCCAAAGCGCAGCACATCTCAGATTGTTACAAGAGGCCAGAGAGCAACGTAATGTGAGTTTTGTGCCAAGTCTTGTATTTGAATTTGTTGAGCAGTTTTATGCTAATCTCTCATGATTTTGTTTCGCTTCTTCGGGCGAAAGAGAATCCATCTGGACCATCCTCTAATATACAAGGTATTTAACCCATTTTCTTGGAAAGTTGGAATGCTATGCAGGGCAGCATATAAGCTGTGTATTGGTAGTTTGTGTGCTATGGCATGCTTAGTTTGCAATAAACTGAGTTTTTTCCTAGATTGTTGGCGCGAGGCAACTGGGAAAGTAGATAAAACCCAGAACCTTACAAGAAGCGGATTGATACCTCATCATTCTAGGTGCCCACTGCCCCCTTTGGAAACATTGTATAAATGTGCGATTGTTGGCGAAAGACAACTGGAAAATAGATAAAACCCAGAACCTACAAGAGGGGATTGGATACTCTCATCATTCTAGGGCACTCTATTCCAGTGCTGACATTTCATGCAACATCTGTTGAGTAGCCCAAACCGTCTCGTCCCCTTTTGATTAAGACTGAAAAACTTCTAGTCTTGTTTCCTCCTTGCAAGAAAGCCTCTCAAG
>JACEFO010002764.1:0-397530 GCA_015342445.1 Digitaria exilis
CTACTCCTCCCGATCCTCGCAGAGGACGGAACCCATTCGATGTGCCAGCCAGGGGGAACCTGGGTAGGCCAAGTCAAAGCATCGACGGCCACATCCAACATGGTACCTGTAAATCAATGCCACAAGCAAGGCTGAGTATACTAATACTCAGCGAGGCTTACCCGTCGGGGTGAAAACTACATCACCGACATCTAGACAATGAGAGGCTTTTGGCTGGTGGGTTTGTTTGCCAAAAAGCAACTAAGAGTAGGTCCTTGCTTTCATGTTTTAGCATCATATTCTATTAGATTTATCCCTTCTAGATTAGCATCCTCTCTAAGCATACAAGTGGTGCAATACAATTTAATTCATACAACAAGTTCATAAATCTCATAATTCCACTGTTACTCAATGTAGCAAGGCGGTCAAGCAGTCTCATTAACCGCGAGAAGCGGACAGTTCGAACCGAATTTAGCTACCTGGCCAGGGGAAACCCAACATACACGGATACTATGCTTGCTATAAAAGGTAACAAGCGTTTCCCAACCTTTCCCATCGATCCACAATTCGGAACCGGGGTCCATTTCCTTAGGATAAAGGTTTACTGCTTCACTCACAGTCTCACGCTATATCCACAAGTGTACGGCAGGGGAAAACAAAGTTTCCAAGGAGAGATGGCTATCGGCCCTAGCTGCTTCAATCTGGTACCGGGCTTACCGACTCCCATATATCGGCATGCATGTGGTACGTTCGAACTTGACACACTCAACCACACATTTCGACCTTAAATCAATTATCATACACGGGACGGGAGATCTACATCTATCATCCCGCCCGTCAATCCTTATGATTCCAACATAAGTAAAGAACAAGCGATTCCTATGTCTCGCGAGTGACAGGAAATTACTCGACTTGTAACGGACCTAAAGCAATGCCCTATCGATCCTTTCATACTAGTGTTGCAAGTCATAGGTACTAGGAAATGTGCAGCTAAGGTATTCAATCAACTCCTTGAAACGTAAATGCACAACCATAGGAAATTCATAGATGCATAATTGGTAAAGGTTAGGTTATGCTCCGGGGCTTGCCTTCTTGCTCAAGCTGGGGGTTAGCCTCCGGGTTGGTCGATCCTGCCACGGCACCTTCCTCCGGGACTCCTTCCTCGTCAGCGGGGATGAGGTGGTAGTTGCCGTCCGGGATAGCGCCTTCTACATGAGATGCATAGCTTAAGGTGGCTGCCTATTGATTCTAAGATTAAGGCCTTTGAAGGCCATATTCACCTAGACATGCTTAAGTACTACTATATTCTTTACAAATAAAATAGTAGATGGGGAAACTTTATTTGTCTTTGATGGTGATTGTGTACATATATAAAAGAATTCTTATTTATTACTCACAATTTAGGGTGCTGTTCTGGAATTTCAGATTCCCTTTATTTATTCTAACTAACTAACAAATAGGTTTATTCTTTTATATAAATCAATTTCCACCTAGATTACTTCTCATTTTTGTTTCTCCATTTCTGCTCATCATTTTATCTATAAACTTTATGACAGCTACTGGAGTATAAGAGCTGAGCTCACTCCAAAATTTAGCTAAATCTGAGCTACACATAATTTATTAAAAATAAAACAATCACCTGTCTGCAGAAATGAAATAAATTCGTATAAAATTGAAAATTTATCCAACTCAGGAGATTTTCCTACCAAAGCTAGTCATAAGCATGAGGAGGGCTCAGGCCAAGTGGTGGCTCAAAATAACCCTTGGACAGTCCTCAATAAATTTCTATCCAAAAACACATATTTATTTATTTGCTAGTCTAAACAGAGCAAAAATTAAGTTTTTCATTTTTAACAGGTGTGCTAACAAGTTTTTAGTCCTCTGGAGCAAAATGGTGATTTTTTCACTACAGGGATTATTTTTAATAATTTCTGGACTACAAAAAGACAGGAAACACATTTTAATTCATAACTGAAGCTACACTGCATATTTTTAGGTCCCCGTTGGACACAAGCTGTCCAAAGTCACTACAAACAACATATCCAAAGATCAACCCTAGCGGAGCTCTGGATTTGAAATGGTGCACAAGTTTCAATTTCCACAGTTTGAATTTTAATTAAAAAACGGTTCATCAAAAGTATACACATGCCTAAAGGAGATTGGAGCTTACAATCTCACGAATCCAGGGAGTATTTTTGTGCATTTTTCTGATTTTTGTACGATTTTTAACGGATTTTACAAAATTCGGGAAAATTAGATCTAGGTATAAGAATCTTTTTACGCCGGGGACCCTAGAACTTTCAAAACCTTACGAACAAGTCCCTGACTTTTGCACGGAGGACCCTGGAAAAACGAAGACGATGAACTTATGCCCTCGGCTCTCGCCGGAGTTGCGCCGGCCAAACGGCGGCGAACTAGGCTCGGGGAAGTGAGGGAAAAGATCCAGGGGCTCACCACGAGTCGGTTGGGCACGGTTGGGAGGCCGGGGAAGCTCGGAGTTTCGCCGGCGACGAGCGGTGGCGGTGCGGCCGCCGCGACTGCTACGCCGGTGAGGTCGGAGGTGTTCGTCGGGGTTTGAAGGGTCCTAGAGCACCAGTGGAGCTCGAGGAAGCTAATGGCGTGCTCGGTTGACCTCGGGACGGCTCGGAGTAGGGTCTCGACGTGAGGGTGCTCCGGCGGCCGGAAATCGCGATTTGGGGGAATCTCGATTTCTCGCCGGAGAAGCGACAATAGCTCGGGGGAAGTGGGGGGAAATGGAGCTAGGGTAGAGGTCTAGCTTCGTGCGCGATGAATTTGGGAATGGTGGAGTGTTGAAGGAGAATTTCTCGGTGAAGCTCGGCTCGGTTCGCGCGTCGCAAGGAAGAAGATGACCGAGCGAGCGCGGGGAAGTGAAAATGGCTAAGTGAGCGAGTGAGTGGAGTGTGAGAGGGGTTCGGTGGAGTGCTTGGGCACGCGAGGGAGGCACTGTGCTGCCTCGGGAGCGTGCGAGTGCACGGCGCGGCGCGAGCAGACCGCCATGAATGCGGCGCGAGCTCGGGCAGCGCACGAACGACTCGACCGGGCGAAGAGATCCTTGAGTGACGTCGGGGGATCCTCAATAGTGCTCTTGGAGCGTAGCGGGAGGGTATCACGGCCGGCAGAGCGCTCGGCGCGGCGCGAGCGCGCATGCGGCCACGGCGGCGCGCGACCGCCATGATGGCGCTCCGCGGCGCGAGGCAAGGCGACTCGACAGCGGCGATGCGACGGCTCGGGAGGGGAGGGACAAGTGCTAGGCGACAAGCGCCATCGTCCGCCATGGCTCGGCCAGCTCGGCGCCGCCTGTGCCGCTCGCCGGCCACGTGGCGGCCGAGCTCCGGCCAGCGCAGTAGCGCGCCAGGGGCAATGTTGCTCGCCCGTGGAGCTCCGTTTTCAAATTCGAATTTTGTCCAAAAATTTGAACTGAACTTGAAAAAGTGTGAAAATAAAAGTTGGATTTTGGGAGATTGGACACAACTTTCTTTTTGGGATGAACCTGAAATTTCAAATTTTTCGAGCTCAAACAACCCAATTTCAAAAAAGGTGCCCAGAACTGAATTTCGAGTTTTCGAGGGACTAAACTGCAAAATTTTCAAAAGTTCCAAACAGAGACTAGGGTTTATTTGTGATGACAAACAACTTTTATTTTTGGAGATTTTCAAATTTAGTACAAAAATCTCGAGTTTTCAGTTGGGTGGCAAACAACCCTTGTTTTTGAATTTAATTTTGAATTTTTGAAGGATTTTTGAGTTTCAACCCATAATTCCCTTTGCATTGGTTTTAAGTGCACTAAAAATTATTTTGACATCAGAGATGTCACAGCCTACCCCCCTTAAAAGGAATCTCGTCCCGAGATTCGATTAAACTTAGGGATAAAGAGGGGAAAGAAAGATACCTCGGCCTACGAAAGAATGTCGGGGTAATTCTTCTTAAGGTAGTCCTCGGTTTCCCACGTGGCTTCATCTTGGGAGTAATGACTCCACTGAATTTTGTACATTTTAACTCCCTTCCTTCGTGTTTGCCTCTCTTTCTCATCGAGGATCTTAACGGGATGCTCATCATAAGAGAGATCCGGTTCAACCGAGAGTTCCTCTTGTTCAACAACTTCGGTCGGAACACGAAGACACCGCTTGAGTTGAGAAACATGGAATACATCGTGTACGGCTGAGAGCTTCTCGGGAAGCTGCACTCGATAGGCTACCGGTCCACATTGTTGAGTAATTTCATACGGGCCGATATAACGAGGTGCAAGCTTTCCTTTCAATCCAAATCTTTGCACACCCTTGGTTGGGGAGACCTTAAGATACACGTGATCACCAACTTCAAACTGAAGTGGCTTCCACCGTTGATCGTAGTAACTCTTCTGCCGTGATTGGGCGGTTCTCAAATTTTCACGAATGATCCTAACCTTTTCTTCTGCTTCCTTTACAAGGTCAGGGCCATAGGTATATCTCTCGCCTGCCTGGGACCAACACAACGGGGTCCGACATCTTCTACCATATAAGGCTTCGAAAGGTGCCATTTTAAGACTCGCTTGGTAGCTGTTGTTATAGGAGAATTCGGCCAGAGATAAACACTTCTCCCAATTCTTCCCATATTGGATAACACAAGCTCGAAGCATATCCTCAAGTATTTGATTTACCCTTTCCGTCTGCCCATCGGTCTGAGGGTGATATGCTGAACTACGGATCAGCTTCGTGCCTAGGGACAGTTGCAATTGTTCCCAAAAGCGTGCTACGAACGGAGCACCACGATCTGAAATTATCGTCTTGGGTACCCCGTGTAGACAAATGATCCGTTCCAAATAAATCTCCGCATACTTCTTAGCGGCATAAATGGTATTGACCGGAATAAAATGTGCGGTCTTGGTAAGGCGATCCACAATTACCCAAATGGAGTCGTGTCCCTGAGGGGTTCGGGGAAGTCCAACAATGAAATCCATGCTTATATCTTCCCACTTCCATGAGGGAATAGGTAGAGGTTGCAGCGTGCCTCCTACCTTCAAGTGGCTAGCCTTAACCCGCTGGCATGTGTCACATTCCGACACATACGTGGCAATTTCTCGCTTCATTCTAGTCCACCAAAAGTTTTGTTTCAAATCTTGGTACATTTTGGTGCTACCGGGGTGGATAGAAAATTTAGAGAGATGGGCCTCATCCATGATCTTCCTCCGGAGTTCCGTGTTTTTGGGCACCACGAGGCGATGTCCAAACCACATTACTCCCTGCCCATCTAGCCGGAAACACTTGTACTTCTCTTTCACCTTCTCTTTCGACAATTTCCTTTTAAGGATTTTAATGCTCGCGTCATTCAATTGAGCTACAACAATCTGATCGTGCAAGGTTGGTTCCACTGCAATATGGTTGAAGTACCCGTGTGGAACAATCTCCAAATTGAGCTTTGCCATTTCATGACACAGGGTGTCAGCGTAGGACTCCACGGAAAGACAATGACAATGAGCCTTGCGGCTTAGTGCATCCGCAACTACATTAGCCTTCCCGAGGTGATAATGCACGCTAAGGTCATAGTCCTTTGCTAACTCCAACCATCTTCGCTGCCTCATATTCAAATGTGCCTGAGTGAAAACATATTTGAGGCTCTTGTGGTCTGTGTATATGTTGCATGGAACACCCATCAAATAGTGTCTCCACATCTTGAGAGCATGAATAACCGCTACTAACTCAAGATCATGCGTGGGGTAGTTTTGCTCATGAGGCCGAAGTGCTCGAGAAGCATAAGCAATCACTCGGTTCTCTTGCATGAGGACACAGCCAAGTCCGGTGCCTGATGCGTCGCAATAGACATCATAGGGCTTGGTGCAATCGGGCTGAGCCAAAACTGGGGCTGAAGTTAAATGTCTTCGCAAGGTGTGGAAAGCTTCATCACATTTGTCATTCCAGTCAAATTTGACTCCCTTCTTTAAGAGTTCGGTCATGGGCTTCGCAATCCGAGAGAAGTCCGGAATAAAACGGCGATAATAACCGGCTAAACCCAGAAAACTCCGAATCTCGTGGACAGAAGTAGGTGGTTGCCAATCCAACACCTCTTGCACTTTGGTTGGATCCACGGATATACCATCCTTGGAAACCGTGTGACCTAAGAATTTCACGCTCTCCAACCAGAATTCACACTTGGAGAACTTGGCGTAGAGCTGGTGATCTCTCAACCTTTGAAGAACAATGCGAAGGTGCTCGGCATGCTCTTCCTCATTCTTGGAATATATAAGAATGTCGTCAATGAAAACCACCACAAACTTGTCTAGTTCTGACATGAAGACCGAATTCATGAGGTACATGAAGTAGGCTGGGGCATTGGTGAGTCCAAAAGACATAACCAAGAATTCATAAAGCCCGTAACGTGTAGAAAAGGCAGTCTTTGGAATGTCACAAGGCCTGATTTTTATTTGGTGATAGCCAGAGCGAAGGTCAATCTTGGAGAACACTCTGGCGCCAGCTAGTTGGTCAAACAGGATGTCAATACGGGGGAGTGGGTACTTGTTCTTAATAGTTACCGCATTGAGAGGCCGGTAATCAATACACAACCTCAAGGAATGGTCCTTCTTCTTCACAAAGATAGCGGGACATCCCCAAGGCGATACACTGGGACGAATGAAACCCTTGTCTAGCAATTCTTGGAGTTGAATTTTTAATTCAGCCAATTCATTGGGTGGCATTCTATATGGTCTCTTTGATATAGGTGCTGTGCCAGGTTGAAGTTCAATCACAAATTCAATGTCCCTATCCGGCGGCATCCCAGGTAAGTCATCCGGAAATACATCGGCATACTCACACACCACCGGAATGTCCTTTAGTTGGGTTTCTACCATTGCATAAGCACACACATTAGCGCATGTCCGTTGTGGCAGATATAGCACACTCGGGCCATGCGTAGGCGAGTTTATTTCAACAACTCGTTCCGCAACATCTAGCACAACCTTATGTTGAGTCATCCAATTGGCTCCTAGCACAATGTCAATTCCTTCCATACCAAGCAGAATTAAATTAGTCGGAAATGTTTTGCTTCCCAGCCTGATTGGAACTTTTCGGGTGACTTGGTTGGATGCAATTTTACCTCCCGCAGTTGATATCACATAGGATGATTTGGTATGGTAAGATTTTAATCCACACTTCACATGAAATCTTGTGCTTATAAAACTATGTGTTGCCCCGGAATCAAACAATATCACAGCAGGTTGAGTGCAGATAGGGAAAGTACCAGTCATGTCTGGGGCTCCCTCGGGTAGGTCGGCCAAAGTGGTGTAGTTGAGCCGTCCTTGCCGAACCTGCACGCGCTGCTGCTGTTTGCCCTTGCCTTGCTGATTTCCCGGGCGTTGGTTCTGCTGCTTGTTCTGCGGGCAATCCTTGATAAAGTGATCTTTACTTCCACACTTGAAGCACTGATAGCCGGCTCCAGGGCGAGCTGGCTGCTGTGCATTCTGCCTTGGCGCCTGCTGCTGCTGCGGCGGTGGAGGGAAACGGGGCGCGTTAGGCTGTGGCGTCCTAGCAACCCATCCACCTCCCTGAGGTGCCCTGGACTATCCTTGCGGTGCAGCCGAGGGAACCAAACGGAATCTCGGCGGCTGCGTGCTCGAAGGTCCAGCGGGAGTCTTCCTCTTCTTCTCCGCCTTGTGCACCATATTGGCGTCTTCCTGGGCAATGGCGAGGTTCACGAGATCGCCGTACGTGGCAGCACGGGTGGTGGCCAACTGCGCCTTCAACTTGGTGTTAAGGCCACGTCGGAACCTCTCTAACTTCTTCTCGTCGGAGTCGGCGTGATGACCCGCGTATGGGCACAGACCATTGAAGGCCTGGGCGTACTGGAGCACTGTGCGGGTACCCTGGGTCAGAGCCAAAAATTCATTCAACTTCCGCTCTACCAGACCGGCCGGAATGTGATGAGCCTTGAATGCAGCCTTGAACTCATCCCACTCAACCACATGACCCTCCTGCTGCAGGGCCAGGTAGTTCTCCCACCAAAGGAGAGCTGGGCCGCGGAGCTGCTGCGCCGCGAACACGACCTTGCGGTTGGAGGTGCAAGGCGTCGCCAGGATGGTGAACTTGGACTCGATGGCTCGAATCCAGGTGTCGGCCTCCAAGGGCTCATCAGCTCGTGAGAATATCGGCGGGTGTGTTGCCAGGAAATCCTCATATCTGGCCACCTGAGGCTGAGGGGCCCGTTGACCTCCCTGCTGAAGCATCTGCTGCTGCATCATTTGCTGCTGATGCTGCAGGTTCCAGAGAATCTCCGTTTGCGTGGCGTAGAGCTGCTGCCACGTCGGAGGTTGCTGCGGTGGAGGAGGTGGCGGTGGCTGTTGCTGCCCCTCTGGCCCCTGGTGGTTAGCGTTGGAGCCACTAGCGTCATGACCGCTGCGGGTGATTGCCATCTACAGTAGGTACTTGTATTAGCCATATTTCATAAGCTTGCATAATGAATGACAAGATAGAACGTGACAATATATTGAAGTTTACTGCGCAGAATGACAAGTCAGCACGCAGTTCGGAAGAAAAATCATATCTCCCAACAGGAAACAAGTCAAATGCTCCAATTCGGTCAGTAGCTCGAAAATTTCATGCTCTACAACTTTCATGTTGGGCTCGGATTCAAATTCGGACTGGAACTAAGCCGAAAAATTCAATATTTAGCTCTCTGCGTTTGCTGTATTTCAGCAGGCCGAGCTGTAGTGTTTTGGTTGCCATTTTTATTTCGCTTAACCAATGGGGTTGCAATTTGGTGATCATTTTTTTTACAAGTTCCAAACAACTTTGTAGTTCACATCACAGCCCAGAAATGAATGGAAAACCCATCAATAATTAAAACAAGGTTAGCTGCAGAGTGTTTTCAATACAGCTATTACAACTTCATCAAGTTTTGATCACATAACCACACCATTAAATTACATTGCCACCAAAAGATAAAAGGGGGAGCTCAACTCCATCTAGCCTATTACAACATGAAGCCAAAACTTAGGCCTAGCGGAGGAGTAAACTTGCTACTACCATTCTAAAAATCATCTAGGTTGTTAGAGGTAGCCTCGCTGCCCATAGGTGAAGGTGGAGCTGGAAGGGGCGGCATGTCATCCTCGGTGTCCATGTCGGAATCGGGGGCCTCTCCTTCTCCATCCCCTCCTTCTTGCTCAAGAAGGTGCTGAGCATCATGGGCGGCAAGCATAGCATTTGCATGCTCCAAGGTACCGTGTACCTCCTCAAGCTCATCCCTTGTTTGTGCTAACTCATTTTGGGTGTTGTTGTGCGCAATGTGGAGGTCATTCAATTGCCTCTCCAAGTCAGCAATAATGGCATCTCTAGTGGTCACCTCAATGGACAAGGAGGTCCTCTCTACCCCTATGTCACGGGCACGGGCGGACATGTCCATAGCAAAATTGAGCATCTCGCTCTGCGACCGTCCAAGAAGTGCCTGCAAA
This sequence comes from Digitaria exilis, assembly GCA_015342445.1. Classification (NCBI taxonomy): domain Eukaryota; kingdom Viridiplantae; phylum Streptophyta; class Magnoliopsida; order Poales; family Poaceae; genus Digitaria; species Digitaria exilis. The sequence goes on from JACEFO010002764.1 coordinate 9,416, forward strand.
CGGTGGTAGGCTCGTATCCACCTCATCATCAATGCGACTGCAGCGACGGGGTTCTCCGCCATCCTCAAAGGGGAGCTAAGGTAGCGTCTCATCCAATGGGGATCGTCCGGCTGGGTCGGTGGGAACAATCCAAGTAACTGGTGCTCAACCAACTCCTGGTTTTGAGCCACAAAAGAGCTAATGCCATTCAAGGCAGCTAGCTCGCACGTCGTCTCCATGTGGTGTCCGTGAACTTCCACCATCCAGGTGGGGGAGCTAGGACACGGCGGGTGGCGATATACCACCAACCGTACACGGGAGCGAGTCACACCGCGGTCTCGGATGATAGTCCTCTCATACTGTGGCGGTGTAGGGTAGTCAAGCGCCTGCAAAACCGACCACAAGATGCTAGGGAAGCCTTCCCATCCCAAGCAATCAGAGAAAGACACGTTGTTGGGGTAGCTGGCCAGGTCAGCGAGGGCGTCCATTCTGAACCAAAAGAAAAAGGGCAAGGGTGAGAACCGGTTAGCGCCAAAGAAAACAAAAGCAGATTCTGGACAGTGTAGTAAAAATTATAAAACTCGAAATCTACAAGTTCAAAAATTCCCAAATTTGGCCAGGACATTGTTTAAGTAATTCCTAACAAGTTTCATGTTGGAGGTTTGAGCAGAAACTGTCGTTACAATGGTGTAAAAATTCAATTTTTATCTCACTGTCCCCAGAAATTTCCAGCAGACAGGGGGTTACCATTTTAAGCATAACTCCAGTTTTACTGAGCCATTTTTGTTGAAATTTCTTCAGCATAAACCTTATAACATTTATGACAACTTTCATGTTGAACACTTTTTCGTTTGACAATGTTTTCCGTTTCGAATTAAAGGTGCAAACAGACTGGTCTCAGCAGGATTTTTGGGTTGTGATTTCAATTTCGACGGCGGTTCGATTTGGTCACTTATTAAAAGTCCATGTTAATTCAGTGAGATGCAATGCATGAGCGGCCTGTTCGTTCTCACCACACACATGCCAATAACTTTTGGCATACGAAGTTAGTGCCGGTGGCTAGGCAATATCCGTCTCTCCCTATATTATCTAGCCGAACTTTTCTAACCGTTTCAACATACGGATCCGCGGTTAGTGTACCTGCAGAAAATTCCATTCCAGAGCATGTATAATCGACCTTTCGTGCCAGCACTCACGAAAGCGTCTCCATTCATTACCACCCACTATAGAGGTGGCACCCGAACGTTTAACATTGAACGGGCAATGTTCATATGTCACCAAAGCAACATATTGACAGCTTCATACGCTCATGAGATAGCGTATTGACTATGTGCCGCCATCATATTTGCATATGATGCTGTGGTACGCTACAGCAATCGCCGTACCTTGCGCCCACCATGCTATTCTAGTTTCATACGCCGTCACAGCGTATTGACTATGTGCCGCCACTATATTTTCATATAGTGCCGTGGTACGTTATAGCAATCGCCGTACCTTGCGCCCACCATTGCGTAAAGTAAATGACAGAATGAAATGTGCTGGAAATCAGTATAATATACTATTTGCCACCTATGATAACGTGATCCCTTAACCCACATAGGCTTCACGCTCTAGGTAACATCCTTAACGGTCCTAATAATAACCTTCCTTCGCGAGGCGCGGGGAAGTACGAGTTGGCCAGTTTTATTCAAAAATGTTTATTAAAGGTTTGTTGCTCTCTCCGGTGCGCTGTTTCGGCTCTGATGCCAGTTGTGGCGGACCACTCCGAAATTATTCCAAGTTAAGTACTTCGGGACCACTAATCGAGTAGTCAAGCACTTAAACCGGAATAAGCTGGAGCGCCGTCGGATTAAACCCGATTAACCACGTTCTTTTCTCGATCGAAACAACAGCACGCCCACACGAAGGTGAGTTCCAGAGATTACAACATTCCACATATTGACATACACAATAGAATCTCAAAGTTATTACAAACCGAGTTTAAAATTTAAAACAGAGTATCAAAGTCTTGCAGCGGAATTAAAGTAGTTCATTGCAGCGGAAGAATCTAACGACGATACAAATAACACCGTGCTGAAGCCTGCCACGATGCTACTCCTCCCGATCCTCGGCAGAGGATGGAACCCATTCGATGTGCCAGCCAGGGGGAACCTGGGTAGGCCAAGTCAAAGCATCGACGGCCACATCCAACATGGTACCTGTAAATCAATGCCACAAGCAAGGCTGAGTATACTAATACTCAGCGAGGCTTACCCGTCGGGTGAAAACTACATCACCGACATCTAGACAATGAGAGGCTTTTGGCTGGTGGGTTTGTTTGCCAAAAAGCAACTAAGAGTAGGTCCTTGCTTTCATGTTTTAGCATCATATTCTATTAGATTTATCCCTTCTAGATTAGCATCCTCTCTAAGCATACAAGTGGTGCAATACAATTTAATTCATACAACAAGTTCATAAATCTTATAATTCCACTTGTTACTCAATGTAGCAAGGCGGTCAAGCAGTCTCATTAACTGCGAGAAGCGGACAGTTCGAACCGAATTTAGCTACCTGGCCAGGGGAAACCCAACATACACGGATACTATGCTTGCTATAAAAGGTACAAGCGTTTCCCAACCTTTCCCATCGATCCACAATTCGGAACCGGGTCCATTTCCTCAGGATAAAGGTTTACTGCTTCACTCACAGTCTCACGCATATATCCACAAGTGTACGGCAGGGGAAAACAAAGTTTCCAAGGAGAGATGGCTATCGGCCCTAGCTGCTTCAATCTGGTACCGGGCTTACCGACTCCCATATATCGGCATGCATGTGGTACGTTCGAAACTTGACACACTCAACCACACATTTCGACCTTAAATCAATTATCATACACGGACGGGAGATCTACATCTATCATCCCGCCCGTCAATCCTTATGATTCCAACATAAGTAAAGACAAGCGATTCCTATGTCTCGCGAGTGACAGGAAATTACTCGACTTGTAACGGACCTAAAGCAATGCCCTAGAGCACCAGTGGAGCTCGAGGAAGCTAATGGCGTGCTCGGTTGACCTCGGGGACGGCTCGGAGTAGGGTCTCGACGTGAGGGTGCTCCGGCGGCCGGAAATCGCGATTTGGGGGAAATCTCGATTTCTCGCCGGAGAAGCGACAATAGCTCGGGGGAAGTGGGGGGAAATGGAGCTAGGGTAGAGGTCTAGCTTCGTGCGCGATGAATTTGGGAATGGTGGAGTGTTGAAGGAGAATTTCTCGGTGAAGCTCGGCTCGGTTCGCGCGTCGCAAGGAAGAAGATGACCGAGCGAGCGCGGGGAAGTGAAAATGGCTAAGTGAGCGAGTGAGTGGAGTGTGAGAGGGGTTCGGTGGAGTGCTTGGGCACGCGAGGGAGGCACTGTGCTGCCTCGGGAGCGTGCGAGCGCACGGCGCGGCGCGAGCAGACCGCCATGAATGCGGCGCGAGCTCGGGCAGCGCACGAACGACTCGACCGGGCGAAGAGATCCTTGAGTGACGTCGGGGGATCCTCAATAGTGCTCTTGGAGCGTAGCGGGAGGGTATCGCGGCCTGCAGAGCGCTCGGCGCGGCGCGAGCGCGCATGCGGCCACGGCGGCGCGCGACCGCCATGATGGCGCTCCGATGCGACGGCTCGGGAGGGGAGGGACAAGTGCTAGGCGACAAGCGCCATCGTCCGCCATGGCTCGGCCAGCTCGGCGCCGCCTGCGCCGCTCGCCGGCCACGTGGCGGCCGAGCTCCGGCCAGCGCAGGAGCGCGCCAGGGGCAATGTTGCTCGCCCGTGGAGCTCCGTTTTCAAATTCGAATTTTCTCCAAAAATTTGAACTGAACTTGAAAAAGTGTGAAAATAAAAGTTGGAGTTTGGGAGATGGGACACAACTTTCTTTTGGGATGAACCTGAAATTTCAAATTTTTCGAGCTCAAACAACCCAATTTCAAAAAAGGTGCCCAAAACTGAATTTCGAGTTTTCGAGGGACTAAACTGCAAAATTTTCAAAAGTTCCAAACAGAGACTAGGGTTTATTTGTGTTGACAAACAACTTTTTTTTTTTGGAGATTTTCAAGTTTAGTACAAAAATCTCGAGTTTTCAGTTGGGTGGCAAACAACCCTTGTTTTTGAATTTAATTTTGAATTTTTGAAGGATTTTTGAGTTTCAACCCATAATTCCCTTTGCATTGGTTTTAAGTGCACTAAAAATTATTTTGAGATGTCACACGATCTTTCGATGAGAGGCGTGGGGATAACTCAATTGGATAATGGTGGCGTAATCCAAACTGTTCTTGGCAGCGGACAAGGGGTATTAGTATGTGGGAGGGCGACCATAGAGGTTCTGGGGTCGTCCTCCAACCCTAGGACGCGTCCGTAATGGACTCAACTAGATACACGGCCCATGGGACAAAATAGCGGTGACGCAGCACCACGGGCTGAAAAGGACTCGGTGGTATTTTGACGATTGCGGTGGGCTCCGAACAGATATGCCCTTGAGGTTGAATCCGTTGGAAAGTAGACTTGATAAGCTTTCCACGAAGTACTTGAACGCCCAAAACAGAGTTCGTATGAAGTCATGGTGGTCGTCACAAGTTGGTGCTGTCCTGCAGTCCGAATCCAGCGTTTCCAAAACGTGTTGGATTTGATCTCTTTCCTTCCTAGATAAAGGTGACGTGGTGGCCTGGTGAGGATGTTGGGGATACTTGGACTTGGTCCCCAATCAACTTCTTTGCTCCTCCACGCCTTCCATATATGTTTTGCACTCTTTTTAATCCATGTATTTATTTCTAAAAATAACAATGAACAGACATCATGGCGTAGCATCAATTCATTGAATGTAGCAAAGATAGTCATGATATAAGACTGGTTCACCTTTTGTTTAAAAGACACCAGTATGATCATATCTGAGATGATGATGTCCTCATCATTCTCCCCTTCTTGGCTGCAAGTCGTCCTCGACTTGCTCCAGTGGCATCCTAAGGTTTTTGGTTTCACGTTGGGAAGTGGAGCGATGGCCATCCTGCATGGCCACAAGCAGGAAAGCTCCCCTTCTTTGGGATGACCCTGTTGCATAAGTGAAAGGCTAGGAAAACTTTGCAAGACATTGTTAGTGCTAGTGCAGCCCCCAAGTTGATCATGGTATTGTATTGCAAAAGGAGATTTTATATTAGAGCAAATATAAACGTTTTGCAACAAATATTCTCCTGTGCTGTCATATTTGGCAACTGTATGAAGCGAACAATGTTGAAAACATGGCAATCCAGATTTGTCATATAATTTATTCTCCAAACTATTCAGGTCACGAAGACAATCAAATTCGATATAACCTAAACAATTAAAAGAAGATAGTATTTTCAACTCATCTTTCTCACTAGCAATACAATTAACACTCCTTATTTTAACATGCATATCATCAAGAATAGAATCAACATGTCCATGCACTAGTTGTGTTGTAGATATTAGCGAAGCATGATCATACTCACATGAAATGATTTCAGAATCGCATGTGTTGCTTTGCTCACTCTCCTCTGATGCGCTAGGTGCGGCACAATCATTCCTTTCAGACTTTAGCAGCGGTTCTTGTTGTTCAAATTGCTCATTGCACTCATCCTCCTGCAAAATGTTAAGGATAGCAAGGGGACAAAGAGGGTGCTCCAAATCTAGCTGTGGTGCTGAAATTTGAGAAGAAGTATCACACAACGCTTCCATGTCACAAGGCACAACTAGCAAATCATGTTGTGACAAAAGCAAATCAGCAACGAGTTTCACTATTTCTTGCTCTCTTTCAGCATGTAAAGTGGACAAATGTTGGTTATAGTGGGTACCATCCTTCTTGCAAATATTCATACATGAAAGATTCTGTTTTTCAGATTTACAAGCAAGCAAAAACAAGCAAGACATATGGTTATATGTTTCACTAATGAGCAATGTTTGAATTTCAGAATTGAGCCCTTTCATGAACCTACTCATTGTATCTTCCATGCATTCATCCAAGCCACCAAAGACCATACAAATTTTAAAATCATGAAAGTATTGTTTCACAGTCTTACTACCTTATTTCAGTTTCTCTAGTTTGGCAAGCAAAAGATCAACATAATATGCAGAAATGGAAGCTTCTCTAAAAACAAATTTAAAATCTTGCCAAGATTGTGGAACTTTGTGGTGCTTACAAAGGTGTTTACATTCTAGCAAAACACGTTCAGTTAAAATAGTAGAGACAATATAAATCTTTTGTTTCTTAGACAGATCATGCTCATCAAATTTATTATCTATTGTCAACTCCCAATCAATGTATGCTTTAGGATCAAAGTTACCAGCATAGGGAGGCAAGTTGTGAATGATATCCTTGGTCTCATGGTGCTCAAAAATCTCCGTATCATCTGCCATGATTAGTACAAAATAGGAAACACAAAAAAATAATATGGATCCTCCTATCAACTACTAGGATGTGGCTGTTGTAAATCTCTCAATCGCAAGCTATTCAAACAAGGTCTTACAAGTTCTTACCAAGCAACACAAGAGGTGGCGGCAACCAACAAGTCTGCAACCACGGAGCAAAGTGTATCGGTGTCGAAGCAACAGACCCTGTAACACTGTAGTCGATATGTGGAGCTATAGGTGGGCTGTAACAAGGAAGTACTAGCACCGCGTTAGTTACAAAAGCAAGCTGAATAATCGTTCAACGGTGGTACTGTGCTGATCTTAGGCTAGAATGTGCTAGAGACGCTAGCCTAGACACAAACGAAGTCACTGAACTGCAGCAAAGATAGATCACAAGGAGAGAAATAGCACTAAAAGAAAACCTCTTCTTTTCTTCTCTTTATTTTCTTTCTTTCTTTCTTTCTCTCTTTTTTTTTGAAGTAGCAAAAATGCAGCAGCAAGATCAAACAACTGGTTGGCTGTTTTACAAAACCCAGCAGACACGCAAATCTCTTGGGCGATTGCAACGAGCTTAGAATGAAATTTGGACCATGATTAGATCTGTTGGAAAGTGCACAAGGTAAGGTTTTCATATTGTATTTAAACACCCTATTTGGTCTTCGGAACAAGGAAATATGGTGTTTTTCTCTTCGGGTTGAAACTAGATTCTGAATCGAATTCTATTTCGAACTTGTGTGGTTTCCTTTTTCTAGATGGAAAGATGGACGTGGCTGAACCCCAAAATCACGTAGTTAGGGTTATGGTGGCAACTAAACAATGGAATGTCAAAATCAATTCTGATTTGTGGGAAAAACAAGGAAACCCTAATCTGCAATTCTGACACAAACGTGACAAGAACTCAAAACTCTAAATGACTAGACGCTAAGACCAGCAACTCGATGCAACCGAAAACTCAACAAGCCCTAACTAAGCAGTGCTTTTAAAAGGCCAAAGAGAGTCTATAGGGTGCGGTGGGGGGAAAAAATTCTACTATATTTTTTTGGCTTTTTTCTAGACTAGAGGAGATTTAAACAATGAAGGATGGAAATCTCTCACCGACAAACCTTGCTCTGATTACCAACTAATGGGAACCCGCTTGGGTCTACGCCCGATCTTTCGATGAGAGGTGTGGGGATAACTCGATTGGATAATGGTGGCGTCGTTCATGGCCCGACTACAGCCTTCCAAGGCTGCGCCTTAGCAACCGATACTCCACCTCCAATGGCTGCCGCGATCTCGTGGAGCGCGCCACCCGGCCACTAGGGCACCCGTTCCTGCAAGCAATCAAAGAACAAGCAAGAACAAGTAGAACAAGAAACTCAATTGTAAATATGGATTTAATACCAATCTAAATACACAAAGTTTGGGGTTCCGAATCAAGTAGAACGGATGGTCCAGTCGACACACACATCTACAAGGAAGTAGCAATGACTAAACTTTCATCAAAACAAAACCCAAACTGTTCTTGGCGGTGGCCAAGAGGTATTAGTTGTTAGATTAATTGTGTCAATGGCCTACTAGAAATAATCAATAAATCCCAAGGCATATGAGACATGGAAGTTGAGAAGGCCTTTGCCATTTTGATCATGGCTTCATGACTAGTAACTAACATGTGGTTAGTGACTAGTAAAGGTTAGAGGTTAGTGGCCATTGAATTGTTGTCATCAAACATAGTAACATACATCTAAATGGATGGAAATTACTACCTTGATGGCATTGACGTGGGCAGCCAATGGACCATCTTTGATGGCATTTTCATGGCATTGACATGGGCAGCCAAAGGACCATCTTTCATGGCATTTTCATGGCATTAACATGGCAGCCAAATGCCTCTTTATGGTAGTCTTTGATGGCATTGAGTTGGGTAACCAAAGGTTTCTCATAGTGCTCTTTCATGGCATTAACCATGGCAACTAAAGGTCACATATGGTACCTATAAGGGAGGCCTCCCTCCATTGTCTTCCATGAACAACACACGAAGGTTCCATTGCTGCGTTGTGCTTTTGTTCTTCTCCGTTCCGGCATTCTGCGTGCACGGAATTCGCCGGAAGAGCAGACCTCCGAAGTTACGCCCTCATCGAGACTCTGCACCCGAGGAGTAGAGGAGCGATCAAGTTTTTGGGGAGCGCATCCGCGTGACTGCTCACTGCATTTGTCTACTTCCTAGAGGCGCATCGGCACTGCGATCATCTGCACTGCATCGACTCTTGATCGACTACATGGAACATGCTTGACTAGCAATGTCAAGTAACGGTGCATCCGGTTCCCTCGGAACTGGCCCCACCTCTGGGTACTTTCTTATGAATCTTCTATGTTCTTTCCTTATGTCCTATATGTCTTGTGGAATAAGCACAATGAATTATGCATATGTTTATGCTATTCTTTATGTCATGATTTATGTTTTAATTAAACCAAAAAATACCCCTAATTCCAACATTCCAAAAACTTGATAGGGCTTTTTCGGTTGCTCGATTTTCTGGGAAATTGAAACCGAATGTATTTGATGGAACAAATTACAAGAGATGGGTTGGTAGGCTTGAATTATGGCTCACGGCTATGAGTGTGTGCTACATCACTCAGGGTCCTCCTCTTGGACCACGCACTCTCGATGAGGAGAGAGCGTTTTAGGCTGCTGATAGTCTGTTCAGAGGAGCCGTCATCAGTGTTCTTGGAGAGAACATTGTTGATACATACTTGTGGCTTTCCTCTGGAAAGGAGGTGTGGGACACACTTGAGGCGAATTTTGGTGTCACCGATGCGGGCGGCGAGTTGTACCTTATGGAAAAGTTTTATGACTACAAAATGGTTGATGACCGTTCTGTGGTGGAACAAGCCCATGAGATACAAACGCTCGCTAAGGAACTTGATGTCCTCAACTGTTCGTTGCTCGACAAATTTGTGGCTGGCGGTATCATCGCCAAGTTACCTCCTTCGTGGAGAAACTTTGCTACTTCTCTAAAGCATAAGAGGCAAGATTTCACAGTGATGAACCTTATTGGTACTCTTGATGTTGAAGAGAAGGCGAGAGCGAAGGACACAAGTAGTCGTGGCAATGAAGAAAGTTCTAGCGCCCATGTGGTGGAGAGGAAGAAATTCCACTTCAACAAAAACAAGGGAAAAATGAAGATTGAGTATAAGAGAAAGCCTAACCAAAATACCAATTTTAGGAAAAAGAAGAACAACGGGAAATGCTTTGTGTGCGGTAGTCCTGAGTACATTGCTAAGGACTGCAAGGACCGCAAGGATAAGCAGCAGCACGGGCAGAAGAAGTCCGCCAATGTTGTTATTGGTGATGCTGAGAAGGGATCAGGGTATGGTAATCATGCTACTGTTCTTTCAGTTTGTCATTCACCAAATTGGTGGGTTGACACCGGGGCCAATATACATGTCTGTGCTGATATTTCTCTATTTACTTCTTACCAGGTCACAGGGACTGGATCCGTGTTGATGGGGAATGGTTCAAATGTGGCTGTTCGTGGTGTTGGTTCGGTCGATCTGAAGTTTACTTTAGGAAAGATCGTGCGACTGAGGAACGTGCAGCATGTCCCCTCAATAAATAAAAATCTTGTTAGCAAATCCCTTCTTTGTAAGGATGGTTTTAAATTGGTGTTTGAGTCGAACAAATGTGTGCTATCTAAATTTGGTTCCTTTGTTGGTAACGGATATGATTGTGATGGCTTGTTTCGTCTATCGTTTTTAGACTCCTGTAATAAAGTTGTGAACCATGTGTGTAATGATGATGAGTCTAATATTTGGCATTCATGACGTTGTCATGTTAATATCGGTTGTATGTTGCAGCTAGCGAATTTGAGTTTAATTCCAAAATGCACTTTGGTTAAAAATTCTAAGTGCCAAGTGTGTGTGCAATCTAAGCAATCCCGCAAGCCTCACAAGGCTGCCGAGGCGAGGAATTTGGCACCACTAGAATTAGTTCATTCTAATTTGTGTGAAATGAATGGTGTGTTAACTAAAGGAGGAAAAAGATATTTCATGACGTTGATAGATGATTCTACTAGATATTGCTATGTGTATTTGCTTTCAACGAAAGATGAAGCGTTTCATTATTTCAAGATCTATAAGGCCGAAGTTAAGAACCAACTCGAGAGAAAGATAAAAACGTGTTAGGTCGGATCAAGGAGGAGAGTATTTTTCAAATGAGTTCAATTTGTTTTGTGAGGAGCATGGTATTATTCATGAGAGAACACCACCTTATTCCCCTGAGTCAAATGGAGTGGCTGAAAGGAAGAACCGTACTCTAACAGAGATGGTTAACGCCATGTTAGATACCTCGGGGCTTTCCTGGGAATGGTGGGGTGAAGCCATGTTGACCGCGTGTCGTACTCTTAATAGAGTTCCTATGAAAAACAAAGAGAAGACACCATTCGAGGAATGGGAAAATAAAAGATTAACATTCTCATACTTGCGTACTTGGGGATGCTTGGCAAAGGTAAATGTACCAATTGCTAAGAAACGCAAGCTTGGACCAAAAATGGTTGATTGTATCTTTCTAGGCAATGATATCCATAGTGTTGGATATAGATTCTTGATAATTAAATCTGGAGTACCTGACATGAACGTTGGTACAATCATGGAATCCAGAGATGTGACTTTCTTTGAAAGCATTTTTCCTATGAAAGAGGCATCTAGCAGTTCTAGTCATGAATTTGTTGAAATCCCTGAAAATAATGATGGGGTAGTACACTTTGAAAAACCACTTGAGGAGAATCTTGAGAAGGATGACAATGAGGTGACTTGAAAGAGCAAGAGACAAAGGACTGCAAAGTCCTTTGGTGATGACTTCATTGTATACCTTGTAGATGATACTCCAAGTACCATTGCAGAGGCTTATGGATCTCTAGATGCTGACTTTTGGAAGGAAGCAATTAAAAGTGAGATGGATTCCATAATGTCGAATGGGACTTGGGAGGTTGTTGATCGTCCATATGGGTGCAAACCTGTAGGATGCAAGCGGATATTCCAGAAAAAGCTCAGGCCTGATGGTACTATGGAAAAGTACAAGGCAAGGCTTGTGGCCAAGGGTTATACCCAGAAAGAAGGCGAATATTTCTTTGACACTTACTCACCAGTTGCTAGACTGACAGCCATTCGAGTACTATTATTGTTGGCTGCCTCACACGTTCTTCCCGTTCATCAAATGGATGTTAAGGCGGCTTTCCTTAATGGAGAGTTGGATGAGGAAATCTACATGGATCAGCCTGATGGATATGTGATACCAGGTCAGGAAGAAAAGGTGTGTAAATTGTTAAAATCTTTGTATGGCCTCAAACAAGCGCCTAAGCAATGGCATGAGAAGTTTGATAGGACTCTCATGAATGCTGACTTTATTGTGAATGAAGCTGACAAGTGCTTGTACTACCGCTTTGGTGGTGGTCAAGGGGTGATCATGTGCTTATATATTGACGACATATTGATATTTGGAACAAACCTCAATGTGGTTGAGGAAGTCAAGAGTTTTCTGTCTCAAAACTTTGAGATGAAAGATATGGGCGAGGCTGATGTGATTTTGAACATCAAGATACTAAGAGAAGGCAATGGTGGGGTTACATTACTGCAGTCTCACTATGTGGAAAAGATATTGCATCGCTTTGGGTATAGTGATTGCAAGTCTGCTCCCACACCTTATGACTCTAGTGTGATATTGCGGAAGAACCGAAGTATCGCAAGAGATCAATTGAGATATTTTCAAATAATTGACTCATTGACGTATTTAGCTAGTGCGGCGAGGCCCGACATCTCATTTGCTGTGAGCAAGTTGAGTAGATTTGTCTCCAATCCTGGAGATGAACATTGGTATGCTCTTGAGAGAGTATTGCGCTATCTAATAGGCACTATGAGCTATGGAATTCACTATGCTGGGTACCCAAAAGTACTTGAGGGCTATAGTGACTCAAACTGGATATCTGACGCAGATGAGTTAAATGCCACAAATGGATATGTGTTTACACTTGGAGGTGGTGCTGTTTCCTAGAAGTGTTGCAAGCAGACCATCTTAACGAGGTCAACTATGGAAGCAGAACTCACTGCATTGGATACCGCCACAGTTGAGGCCGAGTGGCTTCGTGAACTTTTGATGGATTTGCCAGTTGTTGAGAAACCGATACCGGCTATTCCAATGAATTGTGATAATCAAACTGTGATTGTCAAGATGAACAGTTCACGAGACAACATGAAGTCATCAAGGCATGTGAAACGGCGGTTGAAGTCTGTCAGGAAACTGAGAAATAGCATTGGACTATGTCCATACTACTAAAAACCTGGCAGATCCTTTTACTAAAGGTCTTTCACAGAATGTGATCGACGAGGCATCTAGGGAGATGGGATTGAGACCCACTTGAGAGTTATGTTGTAGTGGTAACCTATCCTTTTTGATCGGAGATCCCATGAAGAAGGATGGCGAAACAAGCTATTTACTAACTGAGAAGGAGAGTAATTTTATTCCTATAAACCCACTCCGTTGGAGATGCATTCTCTCCTTTTCTGCATGGCAGGTTGGTTAAAGACCTTAATGTGATCCGAGTGGCTTACTGAAGCAGAAATGTTATCCTGCAGAAACATCTTTTAAGGAGCACACCTATACGAGTTGACTTCTAGTCACAGTCTATGAGTTTGGGTAATCTCTAGAGGCTCATGAAAGGCACAGGAGTATGACTTATGTGCTCCTATCAGAGGGGAAGCAATTTGCAGCCCGGTATCGGTAACGATCGTAAATAAAACATGTTCACACAAGACTGACAATTTAAGGCATACTCCATTGTTCAGTTGTGGCCAAGCGTAGCTTATGCTCTAGATGGATGTTCAACCTTAACCAGGTCTCCATCGAATCGCCGGTATATTAAACAGTGGTGGAAATAAAATATGCCTTAGAATTTGGTGGGGATTGTTAGATTAATTGTGCCAAATCCCAAGGCACATGACACATGGAAGTTGAGAAGGCCTTTGCCATTTTGATCATGGCTTCATTACTAGTAACTAACATGTGGTTAGTGACTAGTAAAGGTTGGAGGTTAGTGGCCATTGAATTGTTGCCATCAAACATAGTAACATACATCTCAATGGATGGAAATTACTACCTTGATGGCATTGAGTTGGGCAGCCAAAGGACCATCTTTGATGGCATTTTCATCGCATTGACATGGGCAGCCAAAGGACCATCTTTCATGGCATTTTCATGGCATTAACATGGCAGCCAAATACCTGTCTTATGGTGGTATTTGATGGCATTGAGTTGGGTAACAAAAAGTTTCTCATAGTGCTCTTTCATGGCATTAACCATGGCAACCAAAGGTCACATATGGTACCTATAAGGGAGGCCTCTCTCCATTGTCTTCCATGAACAACACACGAAGGTTCCATTGCTGCGTTGTGCTTTTGTTCTTCTCCGTTTCGGCGTTCTGCATGCACGGAATTCGCCGGAAGAGCAGGCCTTCGAAGCTACACCCTCATCGAGACTCTGCACCAGAGGAGTAGAGGAGCGATCAAGTTTTTGGGGAGCGCATTCACGTGACTGCTCGTTGCGTTCATCTACTTCCTGGAGGCGCATCGGCACTGCGATCATCTGCACTGCATCGACTCTTGATCGACTACATCGAACAGGCTTGACTAGCAATGTCAAGTAACGGTGCATCCGGTTCCTTCGGAACTGACCCCGCCTCTAGTTACTTTCTTATGAATCTTCTATGTTCTTTCCTTATGTCCTATATGCCTTGTGGAATAAGCACAATGAATTATGCATATGTTTATGCCATTCTTTATGTCATGATTTATGTTTTAATTCAGATTAAAATAAACCATAAAATGCCCCTAATTCCAACATTAGTATGTGGGAGAGCGACCAGAGAGGTGCTGGGGTCGTCCTCCAACCCTAGGACACGTCCGTAATGGACTCAACTGGATACACGGCCCATGAGCCAAAATAGCGGTGACGCAGCACCGCTGGCTGAAAAGGACTCTGTGGTATTTTCACGATTGCGGCTGACTCCGAGCAGATATGCCCTTGAGGTTGGATCCGTTGGAATGTAGACTTGATAAACTTTCCATGAAGTACTTGAACGCCCAGAACGGAGTCCGTATGAAGTCATGGCGGTCGTCACAAGTTGATGCTGTCCTGCAGTCCGAATCCAGCGTTTCCAAAACGTGTTGGATTTGATCTCTTTCCTTCTTGGAACAAAAGTGACGTGGTGGCCTGGTGAGGATGTTAGGGATACTTGGACTTCGTCCCCAATCAACTTCTTTGGTCCTCTACGCCTTCTATATATGTTTGGCACTCTTTTTAATCCATATATTTATTTCTGAAAATAACAATGAACACACATCATGGCGTTGCATCAATTTATTGAATGTAGCAAAGATAGTCATGATATAAGATTGATTCACCTTTTGTTTAAAAGACACCAGTATGGTCATATCCGAGATGGTGATGTCCTCATCAGCTTCACCATGCAGGGCCAACCATGGCGGCTAGGGTCTATCCTAAGCCATCTCCTAGGCAATGTCGAGGACGGCGGTCGTCGGCTTCGTCCGGTGTGTGTCCTTCGATTCAGCGGCTCTCCGGTGGTAGATGGATCCAATACCCCTTCTTGGGGCGACTAAGGGTTGTACTTATACCCAATGAGAGCCTTGGGAGCGTGATATCCCTTGCCTTCCACGAGATCTTTAAATAGGAGCCCAGCAAACAAGATTTCCATAATATCAGCCACGTCCAGATTTTCCTGTTTCGCAGCCCTTCCTTGCTGAGGTCATATCTCCCACATCCGGACTCCAAACGAGGCAAACTCAAACACTAAATTGTGTGGCACGATATTTCCAATAACTTTAGTATTGATGACTTTCCTTCGAAACAAAGTTAAGATCCTCAAAACAGCGTCATTCCGAAATCTGTTTGGATTCGGACTCTTCTGGACAATATGTATTTCAGGGGCAATATCTCCTATCTCCGTATTCCAAATAATGTGATGATAGGTCCAAATCAAAGAGCTCAACGATTCCGTCAACTTTGGTATTGGACATTTTGGCATTTGAGGCCGTTTAGATCTCCGAATCGGCACCTAAAGACCATGCTGTCCTGGGCTACGCGAATTGAATCCGAGTTTGACTCGATCTCGTATTGGATGTGGACTCCCACAGCCATGAGTTAGCCTATGGAAGCCCTCATGGCCCATTATTAGATTGGTTGAGCTCCTCTATTGGGCTTGATTTCTTCGGGCTTGTAATTGGTTTTGGGTTTTCGACATAAACGCTCCAAATTGGGTCGTTTTCCTGCAAAAACATGATTTGCTCCAAAACACAACACATATGTGGAAACAGTATTATTTCAAGTGCCAAGTGGTGGGTTAGTATAAGAATTAGTCCAAAATATCCACCTAAATAGCACTAAAATGTGTCTCTATGGAGTGCCAACTGTGACACTGGTCCTCGAGCAAGGTGAAGTCCTTGAGACATTCCCTCTCTATTGTTCCTTATCCAAACCAGACCGAGTAATTTTGGGCCGCAGCCAGGGATTCGCTCGTTAGGAGGCCACCGAGATTGGATGCGGCCCCACATGCAAGGTCGTTCGCCTCCGTCGGAGTAGGCAAACATGAGGTTCACCGTGATGGTCATCATGTGGTGCCTACGGAGCAAGGCAGATTGGGGGTCCCCCCTCCTTAGGACCAAGATGGGTCTAATATGTGGCGGTTCCACTCCGAAATTATTCCAAGTTAAGTACCTCGGGACCACTAATCACGTAGTCAGGCACTTAATCCGGAATAAGCTGGAGCGCCGTCGGATTAAACCCGATTTAACCACGCACTTCCCTCGATCGAAACAACAGCATGCCCACACGAAGGTGAGTTTTCCCAGAGATTACAACATTCCACAAATTAAATTACACACATAGATAACATAGTTATTACAAACCGAGTTCAAATTTTAAATCAGAGTACAAAGTCTTGCAGCGGAAATAAAAATTCATAACAACTGAATTTAAAAGTTCATTGCAGCGGAAGAAAATAATCTAACGACGATACAGATAACTCCGTGCTGAAGCCTGCCACGAAGCTATTCCTCCCGATCCTCGCCAGAGGACGGGACCCATTCGATGTGCCAGCCAGGTGGAACCTGGGCAGGCCAAGTCATAGCATCCACATCCAAAATGATACCTGTAAAATATTGCCACAAGCAAGGCTGAGTATACTAATACTCAGCAAGGCTTACCCGTCGGGTGAAAACTACATCACCGACATCTAGACAATGAGAGGCTTTTGGCTGGTGGGTTTGTTTGCCAAAAAGCAACTAAAGGTAGATCCTTGCTTTCAAGTTTTAGCACCATATTCTAATAAATTTAACCATTCTAGATTAGCATCCTCTCTAAGCATACAAGTGGAGCAATACAATTTAATTCATAGAACAAATTCATAATCTCAAATTCCACTTATTACTCGATGTAGCATGGCGGTCAAGCAGTCTCATTAACCGCGAGAAGCGGACAGTTCGAACCGAATTTGTGCTACCTGGCCAGGGGAAACCCAACACACACGGATACTCTGCTTGAGATAAAAGGTACAAGCATTTCCCAACCTTTCCCATCGATCCACAGTTCGGAACCGGGTCCACTTCCTTAGGATAAAGGTTTACTGCTTCACTCACAGCATCACGCATATATCCACAAGTGTACGGCAGGGGAAAACAAAGTTTCCAAGGAAAGATGGCTATCGGCCCTAGCTGCTTCAATCTGGTACCGGGCTTACCGGCTCCCATATACCGGCATGCATGTGGTACGTTCAAAAACTTGACTTAGCATCCACACTTTCCGACCTTAACCAATTATCGAACACGGACGGGAGATCTACATCTATCATCCCGCCCGTCAATCCTTATGATTCCAACATAAGTAAAGACAAACAATTCCTATGTCTCGCGAGTGACAGGAAATCACTCGACTTGTAACGGACCTATAGCAATGCTCTATCGATCCCTTTCATACTAGTGTTGCAAGTCATAGGTACTAGAAATTTGCTGCAGCTATGGTTTTCAATCAACTCCTAGAAACGTAAATGCACAAACATAGAGAATTCAAAGTGCATAATTTAGTAAGAGTTAGGTCATGCTCCGGGGCTTGCCTTTTTGCTCAACTCAAAGCTTGGGCTAAGGTAGGGTTAGTTTGACTTGCTTCTGCAGCATTCTCCCATCCTTCTCGTGGTCCTTCTTCGAAATCCGGGACGGGTACGCATGCTCCGGGATCTATACGAGATGCATATGCACAAGATTTACAGCGATTTCAATGTTCCAAATAAAGCACGGGCATTTGAGGCCATGTTCATCTAGGCAAAAATAAATTCTCTTCTTTCACCTTTCAACACCACTCGGAAAGGTGCCATAAAGGTTTTTTTTTTTTTTACTTTCGATGGTGATTGTGTACATATATAAAAATTATACTTTCTATTTCTTCATTTAGTAACGCAGGTTATGTTTTGGATAATTTTTGTTTTCTCCTAAATTTTTACTTTCATGTACATGTGGTAAAGAATTGTTTTTCTTCTTTTCTTTTTATTGATTAAGCAAGATTCGAACTCCAATTTGTTGTCCTATTTCTATAATTCGAAATCTAGTGAAACTTCATGAATAAACTTGGGTCATTATGCTTATGTTTGCTGCAGCAAGGTTGAGCATATTCTATTAAGTAATTTAAATTTTTGGATTTCCTACAATTTCAATAATTTCAGCCGCTAGGAGATGATATTAAATCCTATAAAAATAAATACACAGGAAAATAGGGTGAACTTTTTATAGGAGCTAAACAAGGTCATGTGTAGCTCATCTAGCAAGTGGGTACTCAGTTTTAGTAGCAAACATGGCTGAACAATTGCTACTTCTTTTTCTCACCCCAATTTATTTAAGCATGTTAACAGAGCTAAAAATAAGGTTTAGCATTTTTCTAAGATAGCTGCTAATATGGATACACTGCTGTACCAAGTTGGCTAATTTTTGTTGAAGGGAATAATTTCTAAAATTCAAACAATGTTTCAGCTGAGATAAACTTAGACAATTTATATCTGGAGCTAGAAAATATATTTCAGTGCAAGATTGATACTGCAAAGCATTTGTAACAAGAGTAATAACATATCCAAAGATCACTTCCATAGCTGCTGTAGTTTAGGAATTATGCACACAAGTTCATTTTCAAAGTTTGATTTTTAGAGACTGAACCAAGCAATAAAAGCATATACATGCTGTGAAAGAAATGAAATATACATCACCAGGAGTACGAGGAATTTTAGTTTGCATTTTTAGGATTTTTCTACGATTTTATATTGAATTTACAAGTTCACTGCCGGAACCCTAGATCTGCAATTCGACTTTTCAATCTAGCCCCCGGAACTTTTCAAAACTTCACAGCTAAGCCCCTGGAATCTTACATTGGGAACCCTGCAGAAGGAAGAAGATGAAGAGAGGCCCTTGGCCGGCCATGGGCGGCGCAATCTCCACCGTCGGCGAGGTCTTGGCGAGGGGGAAGGGCATGGGGAGCATCACCGCGACGTGGGCTTTCCATTCCCCACCTTGGACCGGGGGATTGGAGGCCGGGAAGGGGGCGACGGCGAACAGGGGCGGCGGCTGCCACTGGTGGCCATGGCGGCGGCGCTGCAGGCCGGGAGAGGGGCCGCTGGGCGGCTGGACTCGTGGGAGAGGTGGAGGGGATGGTCAGGGGCGGCGCGGAGGAGGCCGTGGGGCAGCAGAGCAGCGGGGGCGAGCTCGAGCAGAGCTCCCATGGCAGCAATGGTGGCTGCTGCGCAGGGGAGGGGAAAAATGGTTAGGGTTGGCAGTGGAGAGCTTAAATAGGAGGCGTCCGAGAGGGGTAGAGAAGGGATTTCGCGTGGGGAAGGGAGGAGAGGGCGCCAGGGACCCGTGGCGCCTCCACCATCGCTGCCCACTGCATGCAGGACAGGGAGGAGAGAGGTGGCGTGAGGAGGAAGAAGGGGACTGACGGGTGGGGCCGGGCTGTAAGAGAGAGGAAATAAATTTTCCATTTAAAAGTTTTGCTCTAAAAGAAATAGCTCCCAAGGTCCAAAAATTATGAATAAATACATTTTAGAAACCTTAGAACATTTGTGTTACAATGGAGGTTTGAAAAGTTGCAAAACATTCTTGGTTTAGATGCAGTTTTAAATTCAAAAAGACTTGAATTTGAATTTGGTATGAATTTTTGGCCCTATCAAATCAACTCCAAAAATATGGGGAAAAAGATGTAAATTCCACATTTGAGACCTAGTCTTTTATAAGCTTTTTACCCATCATAGTTATATTAGAGAATTTGGGCTCTCTTTACAAGTCATAATTTTAATCCAAATTCAATTTCCATAAATCGAATTGCCTCCAAAGATACTTCGAACAAGGTAGAAAAGAGGAGGTGTTTTATTTGCATACTAATCCACCTTTGTAAGACCAAAACTCAAGTCTCAATTAACTTCCTCATTTGGTAGTGTTAGTCCAAGTTTTCTCCCTTTTTCAATAGGTTGGTAAAATCATAACTTTCTTTCCATTGCATTGCCTGATCTTCCCAATTCCTTTTATTAATTATTTTATTAACCTCTCCCTCCTTTCTTAAACCCTTCAATAGTGTCACTTAAACATCAGAGGTAGGATACCCAAGAGAGTTTTCAATTTAAAGTCCTACCCCCTTTTATTTTGGGAGTAAAATCTTATTTTAACTTAAAGTTAAAACATGGACACATACATGGAGGTTAAAAGCTTATTTATTTTATATGCCCAACTTTAATTATGTTACTAACAACATAACTTATATTAAAATATTAATTAATTTACATGCTTTGTTCTTTATGAAAGCTCATGTTGTGGACAATTTCTCATTTTATTACTAAAACCTCAAGATTGCCACATGTAGGCCATGATTAGATCTACAAGCTTTATTAGTCCAAGTGTTTAACCCTAACATTAAATCATTAACAATTATTTTACTAAAGAACATCAGGAGCACTCTAAATATTATTCTATTTATAGCCCAAGGTGAGCTCCTTTAAAAAGGGTGTGTGACCGTGTGTTTTTCATCCCATGTTTAAGTTGGTCTTTCAAACTTGATTTCCTATGTTTGGTAGATTAAGTATCTGAGTTATACATAACTCACCAAGGTTGCAAATGACATTTTTAGATACACAACTTTCATTTGAGAAAGTGGTTTGGTTTTTATAATTAGAAAATACTTTCCCAAAGAAAGGTGTTTCGAGACAAGAAAAGAACTACAACCTTTCATATTAATCAGACGTTTGTGATGTGCACAGCTCTTATTTATAATTTTAAATTAGAACCTTGACTTCAGAAGGTCATTAATATCTTTAGTTGGAATTATTTCATGTGTTTTGACTTCATATGAGCCATTAGTCCTTAAAGACCGTTAGGAGCATAGAAGCATTACTTAATTTGCCGTCTAATCCTGACTTCTTTTTAGGAGATTTTTATGCGTCGTCTCGAAAGTATGTATTTAGAGTTTTGCCGTGCAACTGGTAAGAGAAGATGTTTAGATTTGTACTAGAAAAGTTTTTGTTGGGTTCAATTTCAAGAACCAAAGCACGAGTACAAACTTAACAATCCTCATGAGCTAAAAGGAAGAGTGGGGCAATAAAATATTTGCCTATGGCAATGAGAAAATACACCTAGGAAAGGTGGTATGGTATGGAAATTTTGGAAAATTCTTGCTCAAATTTTTATCTTAATTGCTAAATTGCCAAACTTAAGCACTTTACCATGGTATACATGGCATGTTCATGATGGGGTGCACATGATATGATACACATGCACATGCGCGTATGGTGCACATGCTTATGCGAGTATGACGTACATGCCGTGATGCAAGTTAGTAGACCTCGCACCACATAATTAAAATTCATCATTGCGGAACAATTAGGGAGAGTAAGGAAGTATCGAATTGGGCTGTCAATAAAGGTCTTTGTGGGTCATTTTTCCCACATACCAAGATACCAGTGTGCTCCAAGCGACTCAAGCGTGTGGCTGCAGCGCACACACGAGGTCCTAGGTTCCATCACGGCACCACAGGTTACGGAATACAATACCACAATAAATTCAGAGGGGACAACCCAATTGACACCAGGAGGGAGAAGCATTCATGGGTTAGACACACATGTGGTTAGGTACCAAAAGATTATCATGGTGCAAATGACATGTTAATGGTATGCAATGCCCATGCACATGAATTACTCGGAATGATTCCATTGTATGAAGAAGGCATGGGTAACCTCTATGCATACAAATGTGACCTTGACCCAACTTACGTCTTGTTCTCATTTATATTTATTTCCTTGAGCAAGAATAAAACAAGGATTCAAGGATCAAGAATTCCAGGTAGTTGAGTATAGGGGACCAAAAGTCGAGAGTGGTGGGTGATCAAAATCACGCGGCATGTGAGAGTTAGTGATAACAATTCGATCAAGGTGTGAGAATTGAGGGGTATTCAATCGAGCATTAAGGGAGGTCGAGGGTTCGGATCCTAACACCTCATGTAATAGGACATTGTTATACTTGACACCCCTACATTTACATTGTTGGTTCAAGTCATTGCATATCCATATACTCCTCCTAAGTTCAAGGTTCTTGATCCACCCTTAACTAACTTATTATTCAATGATTACGCCCAAGGAGGAAAACACGTGCTGATCCTAAGTCATTGCATTCTCCTATTTCATAAGCGGATCAAGTGTCTAAAAGGGAAAGGACAAAGAGCATGGATCGAAGTAGTCCATATTGCCTTGCGTTGGGTCAGGTGTCTTATAGTAGCGTAGATGTGGAGGATACTAGAGATTTAAAAATTAAAGAAGAATTACTCTGGACAGATTGTGTTTTCGTAGAAGGGAGTTCATAGCTCCCAGCTCCAACATCCAAAATTTCTTATCCTTGGCCACGAAGCTATTCCTCCCGATCCTCGCCAGAGGACGGGACCCATTCGATGTGCCAGCCAGGTGGAACCTGGGCAGGCCAAGTCATAGCATCCACATCCAAAATGATACCTGTAAAATATTGCCACAAGCAAGGCTGAGTATACTAATACTCAGCAAGGCTTACCCGTCGGGTGAAAACTACATCACCGACATCTAGACAATGAGAGGCTTTTGGCTGGTGGGTTTGTTTGCCAAAAAGCAACTAAAGGTAGATCCTTGCTTTCAAGTTTTAGCACCATATTCTAATAAATTTAACCATTCTAGATTAGCATCCTCTCTAAGCATACAAGTGGAGCAATACAATTTAATTCATAGAACAAATTCATAATCTCAAATTCCACTTATTACTCGATGTAGCATGGCTGTCAAGCAGTCTCATTAACCGCGAGAAGCGGACAGTTCGAACCGAATTTGTGCTACCTGGCCACGGGAAACCCAACACACACGGATACTCTGCTTGAGATAAAAGGTACAAGCATTTCCCAACCTTTCCCATCGATCCACAGTTCGGAACCGGGTCCACTTCCTTAGGATAAAGGTTTACTGCTTCACTCACAGCATCACGCATATATCCACAAGTGTACGGCAGGGGAAAACAAAGTTTCCAAGGAAAGATGGCTATCGGCCCTAGCTGCTTCAATCTGGTACCGGGCTTACCGGCTCCCATATACCGGCATGCATGTGGTACGTTCAAAAACTTGACTTAGCATCCACACCTTCCGACCTTAACCAATTATCGAACACGGACGGGAGATCTACATCTATCATCCCGCCCGTCAATCCTTATGATTCCAACATAAGTAAAGACAAACAATTCCTATGTCTCGCGAGTGACAGGAAATCACTCGACTTGTAACGGACCTATAGCAATGCTCTATCGATCCCTTTCATACTAGTGTTGCAAGTCATAGGTACTAGAAATTTGCTGCAGCTATGGTTTTCAATCAACTCCTAGAAACGTAAATGCACAAACATAGAGAATTCAAAGTGCATAATTTAGTAAGAGTTAGGTCATGCTCCGGGGCTTGCCTTTTTGCTCAACTCAAAGCTTGGGCTAAGGTAGGGTTAGTTTGACTTGCTTCTGCAGCATTCTCCCATCCTTCTCGTGGTCCTTCTTCGAAATCCGGGACGGGTACGCATGCTCCGGGATCTATACGAGATGCATATGCACAAGATTTACAGCGATTTCAATGTTCCAAATAAAGCACGGGCATTTGAGGCCATGTTCATCTAGGCAAAAATAAATTCTCTTCTTTCACCTTTCAACACCACTCGGAAAGGTGCCATAAAGGTTTTTTTTTTTTACTTTCGATGGTGATTGTGTACATATATAAAAATTATACTTTCTATTTCTTCATTTAGTAACGCAGGTTATGTTTTGGATAATTTTTGTTTTCTCCTAAATTTTTACTTTCATGTACATGTGGTAAAGAATTGTTTTTCTTCTTTTCTTTTTATTGATTAAGCAAGATTCGAACTCCAATTTGTTGTCCTATTTCTATAATTCGAAATCTAGTGAAACTTCATGAATAAACTTGGGTCATTATGCTTATGTTTGCTGCAGCAAGGTTGAGCATATTCTATTAAGTAATTTAAATTTTTGGATTTCCTACAATTTCAATAATTTCAGCCGCTAGGAGATGATATTAAATCCTATAAAAATAAATACACAGGAAAATAGGGTGAACTTTTTATAGGAGCTAAACAAGGTCATGTGTAGCTCATCTAGCAAGTGGGTACTCAGTTTTAGTAGCAAACATGGCTGAACAATTGCTACTTCTTTTTCTCACCCCAATTTATTTAAGCATGTTAACAGAGCTAAAAATAAGGTTTAGCATTTTTCTAAGATAGCTGCTAATATGGATACACTGCTGTACCAAGTTGGCTAATTTTTGTTGAAGGGAATAATTTCTAAAATTCAAACAATGTTTCAGCTGAGATAAACTTAGACAATTTATATCTGGAGCTAGAAAATATATTTCAGTGCAAGATTGATACTGCAAAGCATTTGTAACAAGAGTAATAACATATCCAAAGATCACTTCCATAGCTGCTGTAGTTTAGGAATTATGCACACAAGTTCATTTTCAAAGTTTGATTTTTAGAGACTGAACCAAGCAATAAAAGCATATACATGCTGTGAAAGAAATGAAATATACATCACCAGGAGTACGAGGAATTTTAGTTTGCATTTTTAGGATTTTTCTACGATTTTATATTGAATTTACAAGTTCACTGCCGGAACCCTAGATCTGCAATTCGACTTTTCAATCTAGCCCCCGGAACTTTTCAAAACTTCACAGCTAAGCCCCTGGAATCTTACATTGGGAACCCTGCAGAAGGAAGAAGATGAAGAGAGGCCCTTGGCCGGCCATGGGCGGCGCAATCTCCACCGTCGGCGAGGTCTTGGCGAGGGGGAAGGGCATGGGGAGCATCACCGCGACGTGGGCTTTCCATTCCCCACCTTGGACCGGGGGATTGGAGGCCGGGAAGGGGGCGACGGCGAACAGGGGCGGCGGCTGCCACTGGTGGCCATGGCGGCGGCGCTGCAGGCCGGGAGAGGGGCCGCTGGGCGGCTGGACTCGTGGGAGAGGTGGAGGGGATGGTCAGGGGCGGCGCGGAGGAGGCCGTGGGGCAGCAGAGCAGCGGGAGGAGTAGCTTCGTGGCAGGCTTCAGCACGGAGTTATTTGTACCGCCGTTAGATTATTTACTTCCGCTGCAATGAACTTCTAATTTCAGTTGTTATGAACTTTCAAATTCCGCTGCAAGACTTGTACTCTGATTTTATTTCAACTCGGTTTGTAATAACTAGGTTACCTATGTGCGTGATTTAATTTGTGGAATGTTGTAATCTCTGGAACCCGCCTTCGTGTGGGCGTGCTGTTGTTTCGATCGGGAAAAGTACGTGGTTTAATCGGGTTTAATCCGACGGCGCTCCAGCTTATTCCGGATTAAGTGCTTGACTACGTGATTAGTGGTCCAAAGGTACTTAACTTGGAATAATTTCGGAGTGGAACCGCCACATAATAGCCCCTAGTTGAGCTCCCCTTGGGTTTTGGTGAGAGGTACATGAAACAATCGTCCATGTTGCCAAGTGGGAAGAACAAGAATAAGATTATCTTGGGCCGATAACCCAACTTGTCGTGCTAGCTGATGGTGCGGAAACACAAGTCGTAGGGATTCGGCTGGGGGTGTATCGCGCACGAGGGTCTAGCTCGTTCGTATGTGGAAAATATATGCAAAGACTCATGTGGTTTTAGATAGGTTTGGGACGCTAAGAGCATCTCCAGTGGAGGTCTCTATCCAAGTGTCGACTCTAAATTTTAGGAGGAGAGAGCAAAAAATCAACTCCAGTGGGGATTGTAAATGGGATCCTATTTTCCATGCCCTCCTAAAATCGGATCCCAAGACCCTAGAAATAGGACCCTCCTATCCACCCTCCTACTCTTGGACTCCACCACTTTTTATTATTTTTCTTTGAATGGTGGGTCTCATAGGGAATAGGAGCTCATATAGAGACTCCCACGGGAGTTGAGAACAGAATGGAGCTCTCAAATTTTACAACTGAACTTGCAAAATGTGATTTAGGGCCCAATTTAGGTACTCCCACTGGAGATGCTCTAACGAACATAACATCCTACGTCGTAGGAACTATATTGATCACTTGGGCTAATATTAGCCATGTTTCAATTTGTTTTGATCTGCCTTACATGGGATCCATTGATCTAGCTACAACCGTAAGTGTGAATGCAGCGCTCCAAGCTAGCGACACTGGTCCTAGTTATCCCGAGGATAGGACTCCCTTCTTATCCTGGGCTCCTTCTTCTTCACCCTTGACATAGTCCTATCTATACTGCGGAAGGAATCGCTGCACCCTGGGCGATTCCTTCTACCACTTTTTTCTTTTTTACCTTTTCATTTTTTTATTTTTTAAATTCTTATATTTTTATTTTGAATTTGTATCTATATCAATTATACCACATTTTCTACAGTGGAGGGAAATTTGCTAGCATGGAAATTTGCTAGCCAACAGTTGTCTCTATGTTGTTCGCCTACCATATGACAACTTGTGACATTTACCACAGTAAAAAAAATAAGATGGGATCTCGCTCTGCTTTCTGTTACGGATGTCCCCCACACCCTCCACGGGGTCTCTCTTGATAAGGACATCAACATTGTCGATACATCCCTATCTCCGCTAACACCACTTGGTCCTATTACTCGTGCTCGTGCTCGTCAATTTCAACATCAAGTAAGTTCATTCTTAAGCTCTTATTTATGTTTAGACAATGGAGACACGTGCACTCTTGTTGTACTCAGGAATGATGCCGTGGATAACACGGAGAGGGGCATTGCATGCGCTGGATTCAGACTGCAGGACAGCACCAATTTGTGATGACCGCCACGACTTTATACATACTCCATTTTGGGTGTTCAAGTACTTCATGGAAAGCTTATTGAGTCTACATTCCAACGGATCCAACCTCAAGTCCATATCTTCTCAGAGTCAGCCGCAATCGTCAAAATACCACCACGTCCTTTTCAGCCCACGGTGCTGTGTCGCTGCTATTTTGGCCCATGGGCCGTGTATCTAGTTGAGTCCATTACGGACGCGTCCTAGGGTTGGAGGACGACCCCAGCACCTCTCTGGTCGCCCTCCCACATACTAATATCCCTTGGCCGCCGCCAAGAACAGTTGGGTTTTGTTTAGATCAAGTTTAGCCTTTGCTACTTGCCTTCAAGCGCGTGTGCTGATCCAGCCACCCATCTTGTTGTAATCGAAACCCCACCATTGTCGAGATTGAGTTTGAAAACCTTCATCTTTATTTCGTGATTCAGCACTTGTAGTACTTTTTCTTGCTAGTTCTTTGGTTGCTTGCAGGAACGACGCCCTAGTGGCCAGGTGACGCGCTCCACAAGATCGTGGCAGCCGTTGGAGGCGGAGTATCGGTTGCTAAGGCGCAGCCTTGGAAGGCTATAGTCGGGCTGCGAGCAACGTCACCATTATCCAATTGAGTTATCCCCACGTCTCTCATCGAAAGATCGGACGCAAACCCTAGCGGGTTCCCATCAGTTGGTAATCAGAGCAAGGTTTGTCGGTGAGAGATTTCCATCCCTTCATTGTTATAATTTCCTATAGTCCAGAAAAAACCAAAAAAAATAGTAGAATTCCCCCCCCCCACCGCAACCTATAGACTTTGTTCGTCCTTTTACTAGCACTGCTTAGTTAGGGCTTGTTAAATTTTTGGTTGCATCGGGTGTGTCGAGTTGCTGGTCGTAGTTGTCGTCCTTTAGAGTTTCGAGTTCTTGTCACGTTCTGGTCAGATACCGCGCGCCTCCTAGTTGGGTGTTCCTGAGGCCTACTGCCACCCTGTGTTGCACTCCGAGTTGTACTCCAACAGTAGGCCAAGGAGAATACTCCCTGTTCAGATTGATTTCGACTTACTCTTTTTGTTACCGGAATACCCCTGTTCCTTCCAGAAAAAGTGTATATCATGACTAGCTCATTTGTATTTCTTTGTTCATATAAGCAGTTTTTGAGGTTCCCCCCAAAAAAAAAACGGTGCAAAAGAAAAGAAAACGACAAAGACATAGAAAAAAAAGAGAAAAAAAGGGGGCTGATTCTTTGAGTTGTCTCTTCTGGTGGTGCTTTTGTGACTTCCTTTGTGTCCAGGCTCACGTCTCTAGCACGGTCTAGGCTAGGACCAGCATAGTACCACCGTTGAACGATTATTCAACTTGCTTTTGTTACAAACGTCGTGCTAGTACCTCCTTGCTTCACCCTACCTATAGCTCCACATATTCGCCTATAGTTTGACAGGGTTTGTAGCTGCGGCACCGATACACAACTTCCACGGTTGTTGACTTGTAGGTTGCCGCACCCTCCTGCCGAGCAATGTAAGAATTGGTAAGAGCTTGTGCAACAGGTTGAGTGTGAGCGCCTTTCAGTAGCTACATCCCAGTAGTTGTAGGACTTTTATTCGTTCACCTGTCCTCTTGTGTTTCTTTGTTCTTGTCTCCATGGCAGGGTCAGGTGATGATACGGAGAGGCAACATTCGCCTCGCACCAAGGGCATCATCCAGCACTTTGAAACTGCAGTGCTGCGGTACATGGAAGGCGTTGATAATGATTTGGTTGTCACGAATGATAAGCTTGGGCAGCTGGAGACTGCCCAGATCGCCACCAACACCAAGCTTGCAGGGTTGGAAACGTCAGTTGCTCGTGTTGACAAGAGCCTTGCTGCCGTTCTGCGGCGTTTCGATGGGCTGCATCTTGAGACCCATAGTCAGAAGGATGAGAACAGTAAGCAAGAAGATGGCCATCTCACGGATTTGGAAGATTATGTTGCTGACACTGAACAAGAGGATGAAGATACCCAAGCTCGACGACAGCTACAAACTAATCGCCGAGGTATGGGAGGTGGCCGTCGACATGAGGTACATAATAATGACGATGCTTTCAGCAAGGTAAAATTTAAAATACCTTCTTTTGATGGTAAATATGATCCTGATGTGTACATTACTTGGGAGATTGCTGTTGATCAAAAGTTTGCATGTCATGAATTTCCTAAGAATACACGTGTTAGAGCTACCACTAGTGAGTTCACTGATTTTGCTTCTGTTTGGTGGATAGAATATAGTAAGAAACACCTAATAACATACCACAAACTTGGGATGCTTTGAAACGGGTCATGCGGGCTAGATTTGTTCCATCTTACTATACATGTGATCTGTTAAATAAGTTGCAGCTTTTGAGACAGGGTAGTAAGAGTGTAGAGGAATACTATCAGGAATTGCAAATGGGCATGCTACGTTGTCAAATAGAGGAGGCTGAGAAACCTGCTATGGCTAGGTTTTATGGTGGGTTGAATAGAGAAATTCAGGACATCCTATCTTATAAAGAATATAATAACATAACTGTTGGCAGTCGATATCTATGATTTTTACTGCCAACATTTCTCCAAATTTCATGATCATATAGTGATAATCATGCTGATATCATTTACACTAATGAGTTCCACAAGTTTTGTGCACCAATATGCTTTGCAAGGAAATACAGGTAAAATGGTGCATAAACATCAACATTGGCGAAGCCATACAAGTGAAGGTTCAAAGGTGACTTGGACATGATGAAAGTTATCCAAATTGCATACTTGATAGCACCATGTCGAAGAGCTCTCCGAAACGATCGAAATGAATATTTGGATCACCCAATTCAGAGTCCGGACGAGAAAGTTACGCATCCCGGAAGTCGCCGGCAAAACCTGCCGGCCGGCCGGCCTGACCCAACACCCATCGTGTCGCTTTGAACCGGACAAACAGCCATTTGTCTGAACGATGCGATGAGGGAGGGAGTCAAAGGAATTTTGATCTACCTCCACCTGTCCCTCTCCCCTCGGCAGATAATTGTTGGTCTATGCAATGCACTCGCAACATTTTAGAGATATACGATGGCTGCCTTCTCTGTCTACTGACCTCATCAGGAACATCATTCATTGATGAATTCTTAGTATCCCCAAAAATGGGAGAATTGTCGGAGAAGGTCTTATGTGACATGAGTATCAGGCCCCCATCGTACAATCTTCTGATTGGATTTTTCCGATCAAGATCATGTGCAACGCTAGCAACCACACAGTCAGGACAGAGCTAGATCAATGCAAGAAATATCATCATCTGAAGCATTGACCAGAACTCAACAATGGAGAAGGAACTGTCTAATGGTTTATGCCATTGACAAGTTCAGACCCTACTTGGTCGATGTCAAAGTGATAGCACACACGGACCATGCTACACCAAGATATCTCCTGACCAAGAAGGGCGACAAGCCACAACTCGTCCGTTGGATTCCTGCTCCTTCAAGAATTCGCAAATCAAAAAGGGAAGAGAGCAAGGAAACGAGTGGCATATCATCTCCAAGGATATAAGAATAATCATATGAGATGATACTCTCTCAAGGGCCATTTTACAGATTTGGATTTGCACCCTCAGAGAGAAGGAATTCATTCACCTTAACAGATTTCACCTAAGGGATTTCTTACGTACTGGTTTACTCCACCGCTACAACCACCATGTGAGGAGACCCGCGAGACTTTTTGTCCTTCGGCGGCGTGTCTTGCGTATCGCGCTCACCGTCAAGGGCACTCATAGCATGTTTCCACTTCTTTCATAGAGAATGAACTCCTCATATAGGATGACTACAGATTTTCTTTCCGTACAAACCTTGTGCTTAGGTTAGATGGACTGATCACCTAGCTAACCAAAGCACAACATGCTAAGAGTCTTTGCGGAGCCCATGATGCTATACTCATTGATCCAACTTCAGTTGGAAAGATTGTCGAGCATCTTGGTAATCATGGACTAGATGTCCACATTGGTTGAAGCACTTCAAATTGTGGTAAGGATATGGAGACTCACACTCCACCCTTAGAAGTGCATCAGCGGGTTGGAGAAAAATCACCGGGTTGCCACTCGATACCATCCCCAGACAAGTCAAGCAGACAGTCATGAACATGGAGAAGGGATGGAAGGGCAATTGCCCGAGAAACTTTATGCACATTGAAAATCATTCCCATTAGGTGATCGAGAGGTGAAACATAGATCCCCAATCAACCAGAGTCAAAATGATGAAATCAATTGGCTGAGTTGGAGAATGGAGGAAGAAGGCCTATCATGACATATCTAAGTAGGAAGGCTTCCCTTTACGCTTCTCCTCCAGGACGATGACAGGGATGTTTTCAGTTGAAAATATTCCTCGAGCCCGACATTCCAGAACTTGAAGTATGGACTGCTACGAGTATCTGAGTTAACCATAGTCCATGGTCATGGCCGGACCTAAAATGTGCCATTATCTTAGTATAGGTTTGGGTGCTGCAATTTCCCTTCTCATTTTTGCTTTCCAAAAGTTTATTTTCCAACAGCACCCCCATATTTCCCTTTTCAATAAAATATTGCTTTGATCCTACCATGCTGTTGGTGGTTGGTGCACACTTGTGTGCCAACCACACCCTTGCTCTAACTCTACACTAAGTGCGCAGAAAACAGGACGAGCAACGCATCAATGAGCAGTCTTCACCCGCGCAAAAATAATCAACTACACACGGAGGTTTGCAATCCCTTTTTGCCCTTTCCTTTCTTGGTTTTCATCCAAACTCATGCACAAGTTCATAACAATTAAAAGTTGGATGAATCACCTAGAAAGAGATGAAATTCCTGCATGTTATCAAAGGTGCATAAGCTTTATTTCTTTGCAATTACCTTTGTGCCTTTTGAACTTTATGATAGGATCACTTGATCTTTTGCTTATTGACCCTTGCGATATAATGACATGAGAGGCTTATTCTTTCTAATTCAAAGTCTTGGAGAATTTTATTTTGAAAAGGGAAAGGTGATGCAACTCCCATTCATGCTCAATAGTACCATGTCCTATCCAGAGCCATATACATGACACAATTTTGAACCTCCACATAACTATCTTGTACATTTTGAGCTTGATCAAACACATTGCCTTTTGAGACATGCATGTTCTTCCTAGCACTTTGGTCATTCACGTACACGTCTCATCAAAATCCATTCTTGAATAAGTCCATCAAATGTGGTTCTCAAGCAGCTCTTCATCCCCTTGAAAAAAAAGAGAGAGAAGAAAAAAAAAGAGTGGGAAGTCCTACTCAGTAAAAAAAAACTAGTGAAGAAAGGGGAAAGATGGAAGAAGCTTAGAGTCAATATACCACTCAAGGACATTCTTCATCCATCATCCACATACATTTGCACTTGACCAAAGTTCATGGTTGACATGATCTCTCACAGACAAGTTATTTGATCTCGCGACATAGATGGAGAAGATATGCATCCCTACCCTGAGCTCCACATATAGCCTTGTAGTGGTAGGAGAGGCTACACAAAAAGCCTATGAGAGGATCAAAACACTTTGAGCGACTGAGTGGCTTGAGAGAATGAGAGTATGCCTCCTTGCTTTGAAAATCTTACAAAATCTCCGAGTACCAAGAAAAAGAAGGAATCATGCTCTCCATTGAATCATTCTGAGGTTCAATAGGTGAAAGAGAAGGTGTTAGCCACCCGGAATCCAAGGTATGAGGGAAAGTATTGAAATAACTCTTATGCATATTTTTTATTTCGTGACCCTAGGCTTTGCTTGATCCACTGGATCTAACTCAACCCTTTGCTCGGACGAGCAAAGTCTAGGTGTGGGGGCGTGTTGGCAGTCGATATCTATGATTTTTACTGCCAATATTTCTCCAAATTTCATGCTCATATAGTGATAATCATGCTGATATCATTTACACTAATGAGTTCCACAAGTTTTGTGCACCAATATGTTTTGCAAGGAAATACAGGTAAAATGGTGCATAAACATCAACATTGGCGAAGCCATACAAGTGAAGGTTCAAAGGTGACTTGGACATAATGCAAAAATTATCCAAATCGCATACTTGACAGCACCATGTCTAAGATCTCTTTGAAACAATCAAAATGAATATTTGGATCACCCAATTCGGAGTCCGGACGAGAAAGTTACGCGTCCCAGAAATCGCCGGCAAAACCTGCCGGCCGGCCGGCCTGACCCTAGGCCTGTCGGCCTGGGCAAGGCCGGTCGGCCGAGGAGCTCCAGCAAATGGCCCCAAACTTTGCACAATGGCTCTAGGGAGTCACCAATGGGCCTCCATGCAAGGTTTGGTAAGGATGGACAAGTTTAAGACCGAAAGGCCTCACATAACTTGTCCTAGGCCTTTCGGTAGGCCTTTCGGTCCTAACTGCCACAACCGCCTTGGAACCGGTCATAACCGTCATCACCAGAGCATCAGGGTCGTCCACAAGAAAGGCGGTGGAGAATGGACGAAATCCCAGGCCGATCGGCCTAGGGAGGCCGGCCGGCCTGCCACCGAGGCGGTTTCGCCCCATCTTTTGCGTGGCGGTTACTCTGGCAGTTGGAGTGACAGTTATGCATGCAACCACCCTTGAACCGACCTTGAGTGGCTATAAAAGGAGCCCCTCACCCCCTCACTCAACCATCCTTTGGAGAGAAAAGAAGGCTCAAGATGTAGTCCACTATCTTAGAGTAGAGTAGAGAGAGTAGTGGGTGAGTGCTTGGGTGACAACCAAGCTTGTAGAGGGAGTTCGGGAGTCATCTCGGCCTTCCCCCAACATTGTTCCGCCACTGAGGAATAAAGCTTCAGAGTTCATCTTAGTAAGTCCTCGGTCTCTTGCCTTAGTTTCTCGCTAGTTATACTCTTTACCTTCAGCAGTTTATCTTTATCCTACCTTGATCTGCGGGATCCCATGTCTTTTCCTCATAAGCCCTTCGCGTTGGGTGGAGGTCAATAGTTGATAGCTTAAGCGTGGTGCTTGTGCTTGATAACTACCTTGGGTTGTGTTGCACCCCACGGAACTGATTGTGGTAGGCGGCAGGTGGTGACAGCCCTGTCCGTCCTTTGTAGTCCACCACGTTCGGGTGTATTCATAACAGTAGTTGCTGGGCCTGGCGGAACCCCTCTCTCATCCCGTTCTGAGTTCTCCCTACCTTAGTCGTCGAAGCAGATCTGGTTAGCTTAAGGATAAGTTATCTAGGGTAACGAGTAGCTAACTAAGGTTAAGCTCTCTACTCCTTTGCTTGTTCTCCTCAGGGGGTCCGGTTAGAGAACTTTAGGCTAGTCGCGTCTACCGTTCCTTGGATTTGACATCCTGATTTTTACTCCCCTGGTGAAAGGCTACAGCGGTCTCCGTACGCTTGCGGATTCATTAGGCTAAGGAGTGCCAACAATAACCCGTTTGTTTCATCTTGCTTGTAAAGCTGAACGGGAAGTGCAGGGACGTCACCTCGCCATGAAAGCTAACATTTCTACAGGACAATCTACATAATGGCAGCCACACAATCCTCCATCGACAACGAGCCGTTCTGCACCACCTCCACTACCTCCTGGCAGTGACAGAACACGTGAACCTTCCACAAATTCAGCAGCCCAGTCTGGCGCGAAACCAGCTACTAGTGATTCTTCGGTTGCGTCCACGGGGAGAACAAGAGATGTGCAGTGCCATCGCTGCAAGGGCTACGGGCACGTGCAGCGTGACTGCTCCATCAAGCGAGTTTTGGTGATAAAGGATGATGGTGGGTATTCTTCTGCTAGCGATTTTGATGACGATACACTTGCTTTGCTTGCTGCTAACAGTGCAGGTCATGAGGATCCCCCGGAAGAGCACATTGAGGCAGATGATGCGGACCATTATGAGAGCCTTATTGTGCAGCATGTCCTTAGTGCACAAATGGAGAACGCCGAGCAGAATCAGCGACATACATTGTTTCAAACAAAGTGTGTCATTAAGGAGCGATCTTGTCGTATGATTATTGATGGAGGCAGCTGCAACAACTTGGCTAGCAGTGACATGGTGGAGAAACTTGCGCTTACTACCAAACCACATCCACATCCATATTACATTTGATAGTTGAACGACACAGGTAAGGTAAAGGTAAATCGACTGGTGCGCATTACTTTTGCGATTGGGTCGTATCGTGATGTTGTTGAGTGTGATGTTGTGCCTATGGAAGCTTGTAATATTCTGCTTGGTAGGCCGTGGCAATTTGATACTAATTCTATGCATCATGGTAGATCAAATAAGTATTCTTTGCTGCACCATAATAAGAAAATTGTGTTGCTGCCCATGTATCCTAAGGCTATTTTGCGTGATGATGTTGCTGGTCCTAGATATGAAAAAATCTGTTGCTGCACCTACAACTGAGATTAGATTGAAAGGACAATGCTTGCTTGCTACTAAACGTGATATTAATGAGCTGATTGCCTCCACTTCGGGTGCATATGCTTTGGTGTGCAGGGATGCGTTAATTTCACTTCATGATGCGCAACATTCGTTGCCCCCTGTTGTTGCTAACATTTTACAGGAATATTCGGATGTTTTTCCTAGTGAGACTCCTGCGGGGCTACCACCAATTCGCGGAATTGAGCATCAAATTGATTTAATTCCAGGTGCATCATTGCCAAACCGTGCGTTGTATCGCACCAATCCAGAAGAAACGAAGGAAATTCAGCGCCAAGTGCAAGAACTACTCGATAAAGGTTATGTTCATGAGTCTCTAAGTCCTTGCGCTGTTCCAGTTATTTTAGTGCCTAAGAAAGATGGAACATGGCGTATGTGTGTTGATTGTCGAGCTATCAATAATATCACCATTCGATATCGTCACCCTATTCCACGATTAGATGACATGTTAGATGAATTCAGTGGGGCTGTTGTGTTCTCAAAAATTGATTTGCATAGCGGTTACCACCAGATACGTATGAAATTGGGTGATGAATGGAAAACTGCTTTCAAAACTAAGTTCGGTTTATATGAGTGGTTAGTCATGCCTTTTGGAAACTAATGCACCTAGCACTTTCATGAGATTAATGAACGAGGTTTTGCGTGCTTTCATTGGGAAATTTGTTGTGGTCTATTTTGATGATATATTGATTTACAGCAAATCCATGGATGAACATCTTGCTCATTTACGTGCTGTTTTTGATGCCTTACGTGATGCACGTTTATTCGGTAACCTCGACAAGTGCACCTTTTGCACAGATCGTGTATGTTTTCTTGGCTATGTTGTCTCTCCATAGGGAATTGAAGTTGATCAAGCCAAGGTGGAAGCTATTCAGGGTCGGCCTATTCCTACAACCCTCACTCAGGTGCGAAGCTTTCTTGGACTTGTTGGGTTCTACCGTCGCTTTGTGAAGGACTTCAGCACCATTGCCGCACCTTTGAATGCGCTTACAAAGAAGGGAGTGCCCTTTTCTTGGGGCTCTATGCAAGAGAATGCCTTCACCACGCTGAAAAGATAAGTTGACACATGCACCTCTCCTCCAACTTTTAGATTTTAATAAAACTTTTGAGCTTGAATGTGATGTGAGCGGAATTGGTTTGGGTGGTGTTTTGTTGCAAGAAGGCAAACCTGTTGCATATTTTAGTGAAAAATTGAGCGGGCCTGTTCTAAACTATTCCACTTATGACAAAGAATTGTATGCTCTTGTTCGAACTTTGGAAACTTGGCAGCTTTATTTGTGGCCTAAAGAGTTTGTTATTCATTCTGATCATGAATCTTTGAAGCATATTCGTAGTCAAGGAACACTAAATCGTAGACATGCTAAGTGGGTTGAATTTATTGAGTCTTTTCCTTATGTTATTAAGCATAAGAAAGGGAAATAAAATGTGATTGCTGATGCTTTGTCTCGGAGATATACTTTGCTGAATCAACTTGATTACAAGATATTTGGATTAGAAATGATTAAAGACCAATATTTTCATGATCCTGATTTTAAAAATGTGTTGCTCCATTGTAAAGATGGGAAAGGATGGAACAAATTCATCGTTAGTGATGGGTTTGTGTTTTGAGCTAACAAGCTATGCATTCCAGCTAGCTCCATTCGTTTGTTGTTGTTGCAGGAAGCGCATAGAGGTGGCTTGATGGGGCATTTTGGTGTAAAGAAGACGGAGGACATACTTTCTGGTCATTTCTTTTGGCCACGGTTGCAACGAGATGTGGAGCGATTTGTTGCTCGTTGCACAACATGTCAAAAAGCTAAGTCACGGTTAAATCCACACGGTTTGTATCTGCCTCTACCTGTTCCTAGTACTCCTTGGGAGGATATTTCTATGGATTTTATGCTGGGTTTGCCAAGGACTAGGAATGGCCGGGATAGTGTTTTTGTGGTTGTTGATAGATTCTCTAAAATGGCGCATTTCATACCTTGTCATAAAACAGATGATGCCACTCATATTGCTGATTTGTTCTTTCATGAACTTGTTCGTTTGCATGGTGTACCAAATACAATTGTTTCTGATCATGATGCTAAGTTTCTTAGTCATTTTTTGAGAACATTGTGGTTAAAATTGGAGACTAAACTTTTGTTTTCTACTACATGTCATCCCTAAACTGATGGTCAAATTGAAGTTGTGAATAGAACATTGTCTAGCATGTTAAGGGCTGTTTTAAAGAAAAACATTAAGATGTGGGAAGAATGTTTGCCTCATATTGAGTTTGCTTATAATCGTTCGTTGCATTCGACCACAAAGATGTGCCCATTTCAGATTGTTTATGGTTTCTTGCCTCGTGCTCCTATAGATTTAATGTCCTTGCCAACTTATGAAAAGATCAATTTTGATGTTAGTAAACATGCTGAGTTGATGTTAAAATTGCATGAAACCACTAAAGAACACATAGAGCGCATGAATGCTAAGTATAAGAATGCTGGTGACAAAGGTAGGAAGGAAATACAATTGTACCTGGAGATTTAGTTTGGCTGCATTTGCGAAAAGAACGGTTTCCTGAATTGCGCAAATCTAAATTGCTGCCACGGGCGGATAGTCCTTTTAAAGTGTTAGAGAAGATTAATGATAATGCATATATACTGGATTTGCCTACAAATTTTGGGGTTAGTCCCACTTTTAATATTATAAATTTGAGACCATATTTGGGAGAGGAAGATGAACTTGAGTTGAGGACGACTCAAATGCAAGAAAGGGGGATGATGAGGACATCAACACCATCGATACATCCCTATCTCCGCCACTTGGTCCTATTACTCGTACTCGTGCTCATCAACTTCAACATGAAGTAAGTTCATGCTTAAGCTCTTATTTATGTTTAGACAATAGAGACGCGTGCACTCTTGTTGTACTCAGGAATGATGGCGTGGATAACACGGAGAGGGGCATTGCAACGCTGGATTCGAACTGCAGGACAGCACCAACTTGTGACGACCGCCACGACTTCATACAAACTCCGTTTTGGGTGTTCAAGTACTTCATGGAACGCTTATCAAGTCTACTTTCCAACGGATCCAACCTCAGGTCCATATCTGCTCTGAGTCAGCCGCAATTGTCAAAATACCACCGAGTTCTTTTCAGCCCACGGTGCTGTGTCGCCGCTATTTTGGCCCATGGGCCGTGTATCTAGTTGAGTCCATTACGGACGCGTCCTAGGGTTGGAGGATGACCCCAGCACCTCTCTGGTCGCCCTCCCACATACTAATATCCCTTGGCCGCTGCCAGAACAGTTGGGTTTTGTTTAGATCAAGTTTAGCCTTTGCTACTTGCCTTCAAGCGCGTGTGTTGATCCAGCCACCTGTCTTGTTGTAATCGGAACCCTACCATTGTCAAGATTGAGTTTGAAAACTTTCATCTTTATTTCGTGATTCAACACTTGTAGTACTTGTTCTTGCTAGTTCTTCGGTTGCTTGCAGGAACGATGCCCTAGTGGCCGGGTGACGCGCTCCGCAAGATCGCGGCAGCCGTTGGAGGCGGAGTATCGGTTGCTAAGACGCAGCCTTGGAAGGTTGTAGTCGGGCTGCGAGCGACGTCACCATTATCCAATCGAGTTATCCCCACGTCTCTCATCAAAACATCGGGCGCAAACCCTAGCGGGTTCCCATCATCTCTGTTGTCCGCCTACCATGTGACAACGCGTGAAATTTACCACGGTAAAAAAAAGATGGGGCCTTCGCTCCGCTTTCTGTTCGGGATGTCCCCCGCAACCTCCACGGGGATAGGGCTTCCGGATCATTGACGCCTCGCGATGAAATCGAGAAGTCACCAGTCTAGGCTGCTGTTCTATTGGGTTTGATTTCTAGGGGCTTAAAATAGTTCCTTCCATATCAAATATTTTAATGCTAATTACGAGGACTAAATATAATTTATTTATGAAACTAATTGCATAAGCCCTAGACTTTTCAGCGAGACGAATCAATTAAGATTAATTGACTCATGAATAGCAAATGCTCATTGCAGCATCACATGGTGACCATGAGATGATGTAATCACGACATAATTAGATTTCATAGATTAAAAAATGTTTAAGGCTCATAAAACTCATTGTCATTTATCTATGTTTCATACTCTTAATTACTATGAAACATAAGATGAGACTGGGTTTATTTTAAACCTAAGGGAACCAGGACTCTCTTACCTTATCTGATTCTTTTATGGTTTTATCTCACCTCCCACTGCTAGAAAAAAGGTGCATGGCAGGGGCGGCTCATCGTGCTTAACAATGGACGTAATGTCTATATTATCGGTGAAGTTATACATAAAGATGGTGAATAAATATTTATATTTTTGTATAACTAGCCTTTTACACTCCTTTGAGATAGAGTTAGTGCCACTACACCTCAAAATAAGATGTTTAGCGTAAAAGTTATGATAATGTTTCAATGACCATTGGCACATAGTCTGGTCATGTATTTGTACTCTAGAGCTGTGTTGTTGTTGCAGTTTCTATTTTTTCCATTTGCTTTTGTATTTACAATATATTTATTTTAGGAGAGTTATAAGATTATTTACGATATTACTAATATAATATATGGTTATCTATTCTTCTAAACAGTAAAGTATTACACCTAATACACATATATTATTAGAATATTATTTTTGTAAAGAAATATATTTTATAACATCCTAGTTTCCTAGGAATCTCGAGAAATCTCCTCTCATACATGCTAACAACCATGGTTTCGTCTGCTTCTGTGCCAAACCATAACGATGATCCTCCAAGCGATCGGTGACCATTCAGGTGGCGAGCAGGCAATAGTCTACGCGACATCCATTTTATGGGACGCGTGGGCCCGTAATGGCGGCGATGGTCGTTCTCATGTTACCACGAGTCTAGGTGTTATCCCCGTAGTGATGTTTTTTATGGGAAGGCACGCTCGTGGCCGTATTTATCCCCGTGAGTCTACCTGACCTTGGGATGTTGATGCTGTCTCTTGGTGCGTTGGGCCTCCGGCGATACTGTCCCATGCGTGTCTTCTCTCTGGCCCCTTCTTAGACGCCGACTGTTTGAGTTTCTAGGATGCAACATAAGTAAGAGAATATTAATTCATAGATGAAATAGCACCACACATGCACAAAATAATTTTTGTTCTTGTTCCTAGGGTATGTGCTAGATACAAATATTTTTGAAATCATGTATACATAGTTTCATCCTTATAAAACTTATTTCACATCTTTATTCGTTTATTACTGTTTACCACAATGTAATACGTGCAATTTTTAATTTAGTGAAATACCATATGGAATAGCATACTATCCACGCAATTCATTATTTATTCATAGGTTGCAGCGGAAGAGATTTCTGAAATTATATTAATATAATCACTAGTAACTCCTCTTCAGAAAGAATGTAACTTTCCTTCACGAGGACAAAAAAATATTAAATTTGACCAAATATATATATAATTATAATATTTATGATATAGAATAAATATCTTTAGATTAACCAAGAAATATATTTTATTCTGAATCTTAAATAAATGTTTATAATTTATTATATAAATTTGATGAAACTGACCCTGTTCAGATTCCCAAACTTTTCACTATTCATTTCAACTTTTGATTATTCATTCCAACTTTTCACTATTTTTCTCTACGGTCCTAGTAAATGCTACAATGTTTTTTAGTTTTTCCCAGCCATCACACACTAACTAAAAGCGGGCGGCACACAAGGTGTCGCTTTAACACGATTGAGGTGAGTCCAGATTCACCGCATGTATGTTCCCGATTTTTCAGCCAGGATTCAGATGCCGCCCCCAACCGTTCCCTTCTAGGGGCGTTGCCTGTCTTCTTGCTTCAAAATCCCCCAACCCACGGCAAACCTCGCGGAGCAGCGCGCGCCAAGCTCTTCGATTCTTCGCTATATTTTGCCTCTCGCGATCGTGCACTTGTAAGTTCTACCCTGGACATGGCGTCGGCGGCGGGACAGGAGGAGCGGAGCCGGGTGCTGGTTATCGGTGGCACCGGCTACATCGGCCGGTTCATCGTCGCCGCCAGTGCCCGCGAGGGCCACCCCACCTCCATCCTCGTCCGCGACCCAGGGCCGGCCTACCCCGCCAAGGCCGCGGTTCTTCAGGGGTTCCGAGACACTGGCGTCACCCTCATCAAGGTTTGATGCGCTTGAATCCTTGATTCAATTAATTTTCCCCATCCCCTTTCCTGGCGCGTGTCTCGATCCATAGTGATATAATCTTGGGTCAAAATGACATCTTGACTATGATTAATGCTTCTGGTCAGATGATTGGTTGTTATGATTATCGTACTGCTTAGTTTAGCTTAGTCATTCTATCGAACAATTGTAGTCGAGGTATATATGTATCCTGATTTATAATTTTTTACTGGGTTATACAGTACTGTGTACTTTATATTTTACAGACACAGCTCCCTTTACTCATTACTGACATGAAAAGGTTATTATAATGCTAACAAGAACAATAATCTTTATATGCGTTATCATCACTATAATGATGCGACTCGATTTTACAACCATATTTTATGCTGGATCATCAGGGCGATCTGTACAACCATGAGAGCTTGGTGGCGGCAATCAAATCTGCAGATGTTGTGATCTCGGCAGTGGGCTATGCTCTGCTGCCAGATCAAACCCGCATCATCTCAGCGATAAAAGAAGCTGGCAATGTAAAGGTGACTTATTTTACCTCAAGAGTTCCATTTATGCCTATCTGTCAGTGGAACATGGCCCTGACACGCTGGTCCTCAAATTGATCCACTGACAGTTCTAGTTGTAACGAAAGAAAGAAAGTAAAAAAAAAAAAAAAGAAAGGGGAAAAAAGAAACTGGGTGGCTCCTTTTTTCCTATAGAAAAGGAATGCACAACAGTTCTAGTTGTAACATTTCTGTTTTCTACTTCCTGTACTCACGAATGTGAGTCCAGTTTATCCTAAGTCAAACTTCTTAAAAAGTAACCATCAATATCTGAAATTTTATTGTATATTAGCGAGTAGCGACATTAGGTTGATATTATTACATCCATAAAAAATATACAGGTGTTGGCCTGTCAATCTATATAAAACTTTAGATAGTGGATAAAGATAAAAACAATGACTTAGAATAAACCTAGATGGATTTGTACTTTTTGTAAGAGGAAGTATTTTGACGAAAAAAGTACATTTGATTTTATCTGATATGCAACTCTATGCAAGAAAAGAAATTCTCTGAAATGTAAGCTAATTGATTGATTTGCATATCTGAGATTAGGTTGAGTGTTCCTATTTGTTTCTTCTGAGTGCCTGGCAGTTTTTGCGTTTTGGCATGACACACTCTTCTAACCTGAATACCGATTATATTCGTAAATGTTGAATATTTACTTTTCTATATGCTACTGGGATCTGCAGTCAGCTGTTGTGGTCTGATGATGATTTACTGTTGACCTTTCAGAGATTCTTGCCATCGGAGTATGGGAATGATGTGGATCATGTGCATGCGGTTGAGCCTGCAAAATCAGTCTTCGCTGTGAAAGCTCGTATAAGGCGTGCCATTGAGGCTGAAGGGATCCCATACACATATGTATCCTCCAACTTCTTTGCTGGTCGTTTCTTGCCAAGTCTTGGGCAGGCTGGGGTTACTGGCCTTCCAACAGATAAAGTTACCATTTTTGGTGACGGAAACGTGAAAGGTAACATTAATCACTATTTGTTGACTGTATATACTTACTTTTTGTGGGTTCTACAATCAAAGCACTATGTACTTTCAGGGTTGTGTACCATGAAAGTAACTAATTGTGTGAGCACACTTTAATTTGTATATTGTTTGGCTCAAGGATAGCAATATTTGCGGCCGAGGAGGATGTTGCCACCTACACAATCAAAGCTGTAGATGATCAAAGAACCCTGAATAAGATCCTGTATCTGAGGCCACCAAACAATACCTTGTCTCACAATGAGCTTGTCTCACTCTGGGAGAAGAAAGTGGGAAAGACATGTGAGAGGGTGTACATTCCAGAAGATGAGGTCCTGAAGAAGATTCAAGGTCAACGACTTCTTGTAGTTGTCTCTTTCCCCTGCATCTTCCTTATAACAAATTATTCTATCCTCATTTTGCTCACGCGCACTGATTCGCTTCAGAGTCTCCAGTCCCACAGAACATAGCGCTATCAATCAGCCATTCTGTTTGGGTGAAGGGGGACCACACCAACTTTGAGATTGATCCTTCATTTGGCGTTGAAGCCACTGAGCTGTACCCTGATGTGAAGTACATTACTGTGGATGAGTACTTAAACAAGTTCATTTGAGTTCATAAATCCTATTGACTCTACTATTCAAATACATTGAATTATAGGAACGTATCTTATATAATTATTAGAACTCCATACGGTTTTTAAATATTGTGAGACTTAAATAGTGTCAAGAAAAAACCGTTCTTCTCTCTTTTCTTTTATTGAAATGAAGAAAAAACCGTTCTTCAGTATGTGTTTCGCATGTTAAGGCTTTGATACCCTGTTTTGATGGCTCGTGGTGCTGGGTGCCATTCTTGAACAAGCCGGAAAACCAGGCCATTAGATATCTTCCGTTATGGGTTGAGGGACTTTTCCCTAGTGATATCATCTCGGCGTACTCATATCCTTTGGTT
The DNA here is from genome assembly GCA_015342445.1 of Digitaria exilis. Classification (NCBI taxonomy): domain Eukaryota; kingdom Viridiplantae; phylum Streptophyta; class Magnoliopsida; order Poales; family Poaceae; genus Digitaria; species Digitaria exilis. The sequence goes on from JACEFO010002764.1 coordinate 53,188, forward strand.
CACTATAGATCGTCAACTTGATGCACAGTAAATTTAAATGTTTTGATACGAATTAAGAGTATTAAGTGTGGATAAATGATAAAACTCATTGCACAACCCCTCATATTGTATTTGTTAGACGAATCTATTAAACCTAATTAAGGAAAGATTAGACAATGCAGCTATATTAAACAATCTCTAATGATAGATTATTTAGACTTAATACATTTGTCTTGCGATTTTGTGTCCATCCATGTAGTTGCGAACTTGACACCCGCAATTAAACAAGGCCAAATCATGGCATCACCCACATACAAGGTAGTCCCTCGCGCTTAAGATAATCCAGGATGGGGAGAAGGCCATTAATCTAATCCGAAAAGTGGGTCACAAATCTACGAAGTGTTAGATTTAGTCCCACATCGGTAATTGATGGTAGGAGAGCACAACATATAAGGTGGGGTAGTTCTCATACTATCAGGCTAGTCTTTTGGGTTGAGTTAGGCCTGAGGCCTTGGTTGTTGTTGGGCTCCGTGGACCTAGGCCTATGAGGCACCGACTCGTGTGTACAGCGGGCCGGGCCGGATTCCGCTGCGCCACTCTAACACGAGGGCGATGACCACTCCAAGTGCTATCCCTTTTTGAAAGATCCATAAATTGTTTGGTTAATCATCCTCCAAGAGAACTGAAGGAGATTTTGACTCGAGGAATGTAATCCCTGTCAACCCACTTCAATCCTCTATTAACCTCTTTATTTTCCCTTTCTTAAGAGTTTGAAGTAAGGGTGGACAAAAAGCTTAGGTTCATGAGGTCGGCTCGGGCTTGGCTCGGCTGATGCCGAGCCCGAGCTAACATTTTAGCTCGTTTGCGAAACAAGCCATCTGAGCTGGCTCGTGAGCAGCTCGCGAGCTAAAAAAAAACTCAGCTCGGCCTCAAGTTCCTCCTACGTAGCACCGCTTCCCCCACTTGCGCACCACCGCCAACCCCTGTGCTCGCCGTTATTGACACGCCTGTGTTCTGCCGCGCCCTGGACAACTGCTTGTTGCCATGCTCGTGGCCCCGTTGAGCACTTGTGCTGCTCCAAGCACCGGACCCTGCACCACACCGCTCCTCGGCTGCAGCCAGACCTGCCGCTCTAGCCCTCGATCTCCACCTGTAGGCCACACCAGGGTACCGAGATAGGGATGACATGTGCGCCCCTTATGTTTGGGCCACATCAACGCCCAGTCAGCAAGCCACCAAGGCAGTTTAATACATATTTTGGAGATTTGGACCTCTTGTGAACCTTTTAGCGAGTTTTGGGACCCAGATATGCATTTTAGAAGTTCGTGGACCGGGATTACACTCTCTGCCAAGTTTAAGGACCGGCCGTGCATTTTACTTGTTGTTTATTATACCGGTTCTGTTAGCCGATATGACTTGTGGAGGGAACTTCGGAAATCCAGCAAAGGCACTCTCGTATTTGATGTTTTACTTGAGTTACTACTCGAAAAAACATTTTCGGAGGACGGCAAAATCAATTTTTGGAGATAGTTTTTGCATCCGCCTCTGAGAAACTTATGTTAATGTGACATTTTCGGAGGCGGTTTTGTGTCCACCTCCGTTAATTGGAAAAAAAAGAAGACAAAACCTAGATGGGTCTATGGAGCCCATCCACAGGAGCACTGTAATTGGATGTGCTCCTTGCCGGATCTACGTCGTGCTCGTTGCACGACGCCCTCTGAAGGGAAGGCAAGTGCCGCTGGAGGAGGAAGGAGAAGCTGTCGCGTCACTGTGACTCGCCTCGAGTAGCGTCACCGCACCTCGAGCAATCGTGCCCAGCAGCCGCTCGGTCGCGCCTCAAGCAGCCGTTCGGCCATGCCTCGAGTCGCCATACCGAGAGGGAGGAAGGGAGGATGTTGTGGTGTAGAAAGGGGGAGCCATGCCATCTCACCCAACTACGAGCTGCTCATGCGCATGCTGCTGCACCGCCAGAAGAAAGGGGACTGAACTGATAGAAACGAGAGATAGGAGAGGGAGAAAGGTGGCTAGGTGAGGAAGAGGATGAGAGTTAGGGTTTGGTGGAGTTCATATATATAGTAAGTATGGTAATCGGTTTGAGTTGGGCTTGTTGAGCCTCTACCTTTTTCGGAGGCGGTCTTTAAATGTTGTCGGCCTCTGAAAACCAATTTACGGAGGCAGACACCTTAAAATGTCCACCTCCAAAAAATAGCCTATTTTTGGAGGCGAACACTTTAAGTTGTCTACCTCCAAAAATCAATTTTGAGAGGCAATTAACAAAGGCAGGAATTTTGATGTCCCCTAAAATTATTAGTAGTGTTTGTTGTCAGTTAATATGTCAAATCGACTAAGATGCCTTGGTCATCGAGGGTCAAAGGTCCCGGCTTGGTCGATGTAACTCTTGGGCTTGAGTGTTGATTTTTACGTCAACACCTGGTTCCTTGCCTTGTCGCCGCCAACTAGCGCCACACGGCCAGGCCGTCACGACAGCTAGACCTCAGCCGCTCAGTGCAAATCGAGTTCCAAATTTCCATGGTACGCAAATTGCAAACCCTAGCCTCTAGAAATTCTAGATCACATAGCTGGTAGGAATCAAGGATTTGCTTTGATTGCTGTCTTCCTGATGCATTGTATATTTTCGTTGAAGTGGTGATAGTGTTTTGGATGATTGTCCTGTCACATTCATTGAGCAGGATATTTTCTTTGAAGTGGATGAAGATAATATAACGGAGACTTTCATGTCCATTAGACATAGTAGTCCGGACAAACACAAGTAGAATTGTAATCTACTTTGGACTACTTTTGATTGTTGAATTAAATACCTTGTTATTTCTTACTTGTATCCTGAATGCTTGGTGAATTTTTAATGTCCTTCACCGAATTTGAAAACGTATTATACATTTTGTATATGAAGATTTTGGCACGACATACCCAAAATTTAAAACCTAGGTCCGCACTTCCTAATGCATTAGGGGATGTCTCCCTATAGGCGGAATATATTTATGAAATTTATCATTGAAAGATGCCAGCATTTTTACTAAAATATACTCTCCAAAAGGCTAAAAAATAAAAGAACCATTTATGCTAACAAGTTCCACAAGTTTTGGATGAGATTTTGTTGTAGAAAAACGATGAAGGAAAATGGAGAAAACCCAAAAAAAAAATCTCGGCCGGGCCGGACGAGTCCCAAGCCAGGCCGCCTATGCCAGGCTGGCCGGACGCCTATCGAGTCCAAATGCCATTCGTGTGTGTGCAAACACAAGTCCAAGATGTCTCTAGACGAATAAAAGTTACCTTGTGATGTAATAGAACTTATTAGTTACCTAAACCGGTTTGTATTAAAACTCTTAGTACCTTTGACCCACATCTAAGGTTGTTTCAAACTCAATTTGTAGTAATTTGTACCTTTCCGTATTTATGTAAAAAGGTAATGCCTGTTGCGTTTCCCATCATGGAAGCGATCCTGAGCTAGGGTTTGGATAAAAATTGTTAGTGGATGACTCGGGTTGTCCCGGGGACACTCGACGGACTACCGGATTTAAACTGTTTGAAGTGTGTTTGCTATAATTGTCCTTACTTGGGCGATTAGGCGCACTTGAACTAGTTTAAATTGGACAGTTCTGCCACAGTTAATGTCCTATAGTTATTAATCATAGTAGAAATAACATAAGCTATAGATGAATTAATGTGTTTAGCCAAATATATTTTAGAAAATATCCAGCCCATTTCAATGGCCCAAATATCCATAAAACTCCTACTCCAAAGTCTACTCCAAAGTCTAGCAGGGACGATTGCAAGGACAACTAAGTTTGTCACGCCTTGTTGTCTTCCTCTCATTACTGGTAAACGATGGTCATATCTAGGGGAACTCATATTATCCAAGCACCACGCTTGCACATACAAAGACTGTTCTAACCTCCCCAGGACTAGTACACTACGGATAGACAAGCAAAAGGCTAGAATTATGCATAAAGCACCCCAAACATAATATCTGCATAGATGATTAATTCCCTCAAGACACTCAAATTTATTCATGATAGCACAAGATGTGAACATATATACTATAAATATAGCATAAACTTCATACAATAACTCTGGATAATTGATAAAGATCTCACTGAATAAATACAATCTCATACCCAAGTCTGAAGAAGAACTTCAATCTCAAGATGCTCTGGATGAAGATGATGAACTAGAACTAGCTCCTCTAGACCTAATAATTAGAACTCTAATTAGGTACAAGAGAGGCTTTTATGGTATTCTAGGCTACTACTTTTCCCAACTGAATACAACTGAATGAACCGGGGAGGGGGGTGGGATGCCTCTGCTTATATACGCCTCTAAGGTCAATTCAGGCATCTTCAATTACGGTAATAGGTGAAACCAAAATGTTAAACCGCCACACAACCGCCCCACCGAAGGGGGATCCCAGCCGACTTACCCAGGGCCCAGCCAGGCCCACGTTAATCACTTTATTCTTTTCTATGCTTTTCCTCCATTTATCACTTTATATTCCTAAAATCTCACAAAGACAAAATACAAGTGAAACTAGTTAATCTTTAACAAAATATAATAATAAAGTAGTATTTTTCTTGAGATGTTGACGGTAATATTTAGCACTTAAGGGCCGTCAACAAAGAGTAACTTGAAGATGGTGTGTTGATGTCCAGATTTTGACTTGCAAATTTTTGGTGAATTCTGTACCAACCCAAGAAGATTCACCAAGAGTGTCCTACACTGTTGGAAGCATCTTGAAGTCTATTTCCAACGCAACTAACGGATCGTCTTTTGGAGTTTTGTAGCAAGAGCTATGGCTGATTTAGTAAAGGTTGTTATGGGAGTGCAGTTCGGACTGGGCCGAACTGATCAGCTGAGTAACGGGTAACAAGTAGCGTGCATATCCTCACATGTGGTTGTTTTTGCAGTTGTTGGTGCCATAGATTTGTCAGGTTACACGGGCCAAGTTATCCCCACGGTCCTGCTCGAGATGATCAGGCAAGCCCCCGTATCACCCTTTATCATGTAACATATATCTTTACCACTTTCATATTTGAAAATCTAAAAAAAATCATAAAACTAGAAAACCAAATAAATATTTATTTACTTTCCTATGTGCACTAAAACCAAAAAATATTTACTCTTTCTCGTATGCATAGTAAGAATGATATATTTTCTTTGTGGAGATGATAAATAGTTTCCTTGTTAACTTTCTTCTTATGCCTAATTACAGCTTAATACTCTATCTGGTTTGAATTTGTTGGTTTCGACCAATCTTGAAAAAAAAAACTAGTGGGTAGCAGAAAACATTACCGAGTATAAGTTGTTGGGCGATAAGTTTTGGTACAAGAGATGCTATGATCTTCTCCTATGTGATGCTTGATACCCGGGGTATTTTATTTCAAAAATATAAAAACCAGAATGTTCCTTAAATTATATGACAAATTTCTATTAAAGCCATATGTAGGATAACCTATCTCGTTGAGTTTTGTAAAATTTTGTGTGATTCCAATGATCAAGTTTACCTACATATTCACCATCGAGTCAATGTATTTGAAAGCTACTATCTAAATCTCAAAAGATGTGGGGTATGCAAAAATAGAAGAATACAAGATGTGCACAAAAAGGATGTGCCATAAGACACAAATAAGTCATGGCTAAAAAAATAAAGAAAAAAGATGCATGCGGCAGCATCAGCAGCCGCTGGCAGCCAAACAAGTCATGGCTAAAAAAGAAGAAAGAAAGAGAGAGAAAAAAAATGCATGCAGCAGTACCAGGAGCCGCTGGCGCCGAGACAAGAAGCAGCAGGAAAGCTCTCAGCAGGTGGAAGAGAGGACAACTATTTTTTTTATTTTTTGTTTGTTCTGGTAGTAGCGAATGTTTAATGTCCCTACTCTGCTTGACAATTGGTATCTGTTCCTGTTCTTAATCTGTTTTTTTTTCTTTTCTACTATTGTTACTATCAAATCCAATCAACATTAATTCGGAATAAATTTTGTTCTATGTTTACCTTATTTATACTTGATCGTATCTGTATCAAAGAAGCAACAAAAATAGTATCTAGAGATCTTGTTTATTCTTGATCTTAGATGCATTCATATAATAAATAGTTTACAGACAGTCAAATAGACAAGACATCGAAAATATTGTCTTTTTAGCTGTCTTTATATGAGGTGGCAAAACTTAGAAAACAGTTATTTAAACTGTTGTCCATGCCCTAATGTTCCGAAAATTTGAGCAAATATTTATTGCTATTCATGTTCAACGTACATTGAAGTAGTTGTAATATCTGAGCTTCCAGCATAGCAAGCAGCATAGCAAGCCAGATTGCACGATAGAGACATCCGCGAGGTGTATCAAAAGATGAACAGCAGCCTGTAAATCAGACCTGTAAACAACTATTCATCTTAAGGAAATCCGTTTGTACTGTCTCATGGTGTTGGTGATAGCTTGCTCCACTGGCATTCTTTCCATGCTTGATGCACCATAGAACCCATGGACCATGCTAGTATTCTTTAAGATGAACTCGGCCTCTTGGGGCCCAGATATGGGACCTACGAAATCGTGCATGCAACTGTGCGAGTCAGATTTTGTAAAAACATCATAAAAGAGCATCAGGAACAATATATTACGAGAGGCATCGAGAGAATAGGAAGTGTACCTCCATGACAGAGAACAATGATATCAGGATTAACCCTAAGTGCTGCATCAGCGATGGCCTGTACGCGTACAGCACTGTCATCTAAAGTGACAGCTGTCTTTGCCCCTATAGATCCTGCAGTTGTCAGACCCATATGTGCCACTATGATATGAGCTCCTGCCTTGGCCATGGCAGCAGCTTCGTCTGGATTGAAAGCATACGGAGTAGTAAGGAAACCCATGTTATGAGCCCTTGAGATCATCTCCACTTCCAAGCTAACAAGGGATAAAATTAAGTTAACACAACTTGCAATAATCATATCATTCAGTTATGGGAAAATTCATGGTAACATTCTTAAAATGCTCATGATAATATAGTAATCCATGGAGAGGATGCATTCCAAAAATTTAGAACCGCGATGAACTTATACCTGTAACCCATTCCAGTTTCCTCCAAGTTTTGTCTAAAATTCCCATCAAACAGACCAACTGTTGGGAAGTTTTGTACACCACAAAATCCAATGGTTTCTAGTTGCTTGAGAAAGTATTCCATTCTACGGAATGGATCAGTAGCACAAACCCCAGCAAGAACTGGAACTTCTTTAACCACCTAAAGTTATATCGTAAATCAATTATTGTGTACAATCGAATTGATAAAGCATAGGAGTCAGGTTGGATTCTGAACCACTTACAGGCAATACTTCGTTGGCCATCTCAATTACAATGGCATTTGCATCTGCAAATGGCAAGAGCCCTGCCAGTGAGCCCCTTCCAGCCATTCGAAACTGACCAGAGTTGTACACAACTATAAGATCAACACCACCAGCTTCTTCAAACTTGGCAGATATGCCTGTACCAGCACCAGCTCCAATAACAGGAATACCCTTACTGACGAGTTGCTTTAGTTTGTTTAGTATTGACCTCGTCTTCTGCAATGTTTCTGTAAGTGTAGAAAAGCAATACATTAAGGCATCCAAGTTTTACGAAATATATGACAAGGCCACAAAACGAATCTAGTACATCCTTGAAAATGTGCCAGATATCTGGACAAGGAAACAGGAATAAAAATGATTATAATTGTCGTAAGAGTTGCAGCAGCCAACTATCTATTCTGAGTGGTTGATTAATGTTATCATACGAACATGTGGAAGTAGAAAATCCCTATTATGGTATTATATACTAGGGTACCGCATGGTTGCTAGTGTTTTCATTGGTTCAAACCAATTAATTAATGTGAATATTTTTCACTCACTTCTTAAACCATAGCTAACCTGGTTTTGCATCCGGAAAATCCACAGGAGGCCTCCATATAATAGAACTATCTGAATTTTTCTGTCCTGAACAGGATTTGTTTACATGCCCATCTTGAGGAGTTTGGGCTGTACTAGAGGCCTTTACATCCATACTCAAGAATGCATCTACCAAAGCATTTGCAAACTCAGGATCGTTTATGTGATAAGGAAGCAGCTTCACCTGTTAAAAGCCAACTGACTCAGTTCATCTAAAGACACCCTAAAGATGCAGTCGTATTCATAATAACGAAACATGGAGTAACCTCTCTTATGTCCATTCTCTGTATCAAGGTATCTAATTCACTCAGTAGTGTTGATGTAGCTTTTGGATCATAGAATGGCATTCCTGGAGCATCTATTGTAGATATGCCCTTCTGGGGAAGGCAAACAGTAACTTTGGATGAAGATTTGTTTATCTTATCAGCAATGAACCTAGCGAATTTCTTGTTCTCTTCCACAGTTGTTCGCATCAATGAAACCTTCAAAAGGTCATGGTTGTTAGTGATGGTAACGCACGAGAGAGAAAACATGCAAAGTTAGAAATAACAGAGGGAAGTTCATGTGCATAGACTTTAGTCCATATTTTTATGTTTTAACAGCCATGCTAAAGGAAGTTCTTGTATAAATTTTAGATTATTTCTTTGGAAAATTCACATAGTAGGGGAGTCATTATGACAATTGACACATGTCTGTAATAAGAACACCATTATGCTTTGTGTAACATCACTCTTTAATCCAAATTCCTAAAGATAGTCCCATGGTAACAAAAGCACTATCTTGACAAACAACCATACATGAAAATTTTGGGAAGAAAATTTTCAATATACTTCCTCCGATCCCAAATGTATGTCCATCTGGAAATTGACACAGCAAACAATAAGACACTTTGACTAGTCATATTTATACAAAAATATCATTCCAAATAGAAAAGGATTGCAAGTTACAAACATATTTTCATGATAAATCGAGTAACACCAAAATTATGTTGTCAACCTAAATGATTGTCAAAGATGAAGTGTTTGACTTAGGACAAACCCAATGAACTCATATTTGGGATTAATAAAACATAGACTGATAGCAATTGAGAGCTATTTATACACTAACCTGCTCATTATGAACATGGATCTTTCTGTCTGCAAAAGCGGGAGGAATTGTATCTCGAGCTCCAAAGTTAACCATATCCAAGGCTCCAACACTAAGAACAAAAGGGATCTTCTTATCTATAATCGCATCAAACCTGGACTCATCACAAGCCATGACACCACCTACAATATGATCTGCAACTTCTGTTGTCGTTACGTCTATTACTCCCTATATGAATCGAAATAGAAGTAATATGAGAAGACCTACAAACATGAAAAAAATAATAAAAGAACAGCTGTATATAAGCTGCTATGTTCATCAGTAAATTTCACATTAAAAAGCGCATACCGAAGATGAACTAAAATACAAAGTAATCGTATCCTACCAAAATTAATCTGAGTATGGGCAGGATAACAGAAAAATAGGTTGTATTACATGAAGACAAAATATAAAGAGTCAAGAAATCACTACCTGTATGAAACCACCCCGAACAAGGTCTTCCATTGCTTTGCCTCCTACACCAGTGGCATGGAATACAAGCGTCTCATATCCTTCTATGTTCAGTCTATCCTTGACAGCACTTACACATGGTGTTGTAACACCAAACATTGTAATACCAATAGTTGGCTTTGTTGCTGCTTCATCAGACTCATTGGATGCCGATAAGACTCCATGTATCATTCCAGCAAACGCTGCAGCAGCATTGGACAATATAACACGGCTGACACTATTTATTCCACATATGTCAACAACTGAAGGAAACAATACCAGGTCAGATGTTCCAACATAAGGTGCAGTATGACCACTAGCAACAGTAGATACAATAAGCTTAGGCACTCCAAGTGGCAATGATCTCAGAGCAGGAGCAATTAGTGCAGTTCCTCCACTGCCTCCTAAACCAATAGCACCTAAGAGGGTACTACTGTCATATCTTTTTTGCAGAAAGCTCTGAAGAGCCTCTGACATGAGTGCAATTGCTTTGCCTCTGTCATCTGGAAGATCATGTTGGTCAACATCCTTATGACATGAAAGAACTGTGTTTCTCCGGATAAATTTGATGTCTTTAAAATCTTGTTCTGTTGCCTTTTCAGTTGTGGAAACATCCACTATGCTCACTTGAATCTGCATATGCCAATTGCCAACCCAACACATACAATCCCAGTATAATGAAATCAAATTACCAATGAACAATAATAGAGCTTTATTGAGAATAGAAACATTCAGCAGAAAATTCATGAACTTGAAGTGCAGCAGTTGTAAACTAAGATGCCACAAGTGCCAGAAAAATTGCATCACCTTGTGGAAGGTATATCAACTAACGCTCTTTTGATAGGAACTATTTCACCCGTATTAAACGGAAACTCAAAAACCTGTCTTCAGTCCTTAACTTTGACACTGCAAACTACACCTTGCCGATTAGAATACTACGTCGAAGAAGAGGCATATTTAAGTCCTTTGAAGTTGCAGCCACACTACTCAGCCAATTCACCACATTAGGCAAGAGGGCCTACTGAAAAATAATGGCTACCATCACTGCAGCCTTGGAGAATTGCGAGACTACATTATTTCAGAATTTTGTTAAAAAGGTTTCGGAACCTAATTTCTCACTAAGCAATGGATTAGGAACAACACTGGCCGCACGCAATTTTAACTCCGTCAGCTACATCAGGACACGGGGAGGAAAAGATAACGCAACGACGCCTGCACGGGTATACCTTGGGGTGTGAGCCAGTGGCGGCAAGGGTGGAGTGGAGTCTGGTGGCGAGGAAGAGCAGCTCCTCCAGCTTGGTATCCGCCGTTCCGATGCATAGCACCTCCATTTCTTCCCGGCCGGCGGCGGAGAGGAGTGGGCGAGATCTCTGGAAGCCTGGAAAGAGGTAGTGCGTGCGTTTGTTGGGAGTTGACAGCTTAGATGGTTATGTAGAGCCGTAGAGCGCGATAGCGATTGATTGACTTCACCTGTCCGACGATTTCACGCTGCACGCCAGTACGCCACACTGCGGCGCGTGTCACTCGAGGGACACCGCGGTAGAGCGTGCGTGATCCGCGTGGTTCCGTTCTCTCTACTCCACCGTGGAAAAATCCGCTATCCTTAGTTGGAAAAAAAAAAAACCAAACATATGCCCTCCTCCTAGAGATAGGGTTGTAGAGCATCTTCAGCTGTCCAAAAAAAATATTTCACAATACGTTGTTACTGAGATGACCCAATACTACTCTCATATATTATTAGAACAAGTATTTTTGTAATTCCCAATAATCTCATCTTAATAGCAACTACCATTGGGAGAGACTAAATTATCACTTTATCTTGAGAGTTAGTGTTGAATATTAAGTTGTCCCAATAATTTTTAGAAAGAGAGAGACGTATTGGGAGTATGCTAGAGCACAGTTGTCCCATGAGTTCTCCCGGCCACCGTAGTCCCCGCCCCTCTCAAGCCTGACTGTCATCCACCATAGCCCAAGCCGACGGAGACACCGCCGTCCGCCTCGCGGCCCCGGCTGACTATCACCACCGTCGGGTCGGCCTGCCACGGCCAGACCTCCTAAGGCTGACGAGGAGCATCGGCCCCCCGACAACTCCGAAACCCTAAGTCCGAACCTAACCTCACCGAACTCTCGCCGGAGTTGGAGAAGAAAGTGAGGATGGAAAAATAAGCTTTAACTTTTATGGGTGACTTGTGGATTGTAAAATGTAAACCAGCTTATGTTTAGTATTTCTCAAAAAAATATTATTACTATTCGATTAAAACAAACTATTCTTCCAATGGAAATCAAATTTGATTCCCAGCAACCAGATAGCTCGCGGTCTGTTAAAGGTTGGAGATCAGGAGTATGCTTTGTTAAAAGCCAAAACTTGCCTAGCCAAAACTTGGGCATATCAAGTATGGGCAGACCAAAATTTCAGCCAAAATATAGGTAAGAAGTTCAAGAAACAAAACTTTGGCACTAATTTTTGGCATCAAACCAATGAAGTTCCAAAATTTATTAGCTTGGTAGTTTTGAGTTGTCAACTTTGGAAGCCAACCAAACAGACCCCATGTATTGGCAAAATGATCCCCAACCTCCCGACCTTGGGGCCATGCGGCGCCCTCCCTGACCATCATGACCTAGGGGCTCGGGTGGAGGTGATAGGTTAACCTAACCAATATGATAACAGTTCGACAAATAATTTATACGATTAAATAATTATGAAATTGTTTTAGAAATATAATACACTCAACTTCTGTAGTTAATTTTTATATATTGATGATTAAATTAAATCATGGATCCAGATGGCATGCACACGAACTCGTACAACATATCTATAATAATTTCTTCCACTTTGTTGTATCCACTCTGTTTCTTTGTTTTGAGAACTGCTCAAGTGACACGGACACAATTTAAATTAGATATAAAATAATTATATCTTTTGACCTCAAGTTTGACCGCTCATCTTATTCAAAACATTTGTGCCAATCTAGTCAAATTTAGGTCATTTTTGAAATTGATTTATTAATAAAGCTAGACGTAACAAAAAAATGATATTTTGTAAAATTTTTATAATAAGACGAGCGGTCAAAGTTGAGGCAAAAAAGTCAAATGGACTGTATTTTGAAACAAAGTGAGTATTAAAGATCTCACGCGTGAGGCCTAAGAGCATCTCCAAGAGACTCTTCACTTTTTATGTTTTATTTGACTCTATATTTGCCTTTTCATAAATATTACACTCTCTATTAAACATCTCACTCCAACATACTTGTCATTTCCCTTGTTCAAATTTGGCTAGTCAGATTGGCTAGCGAGAAGGCCAATTTGAAGAGTGGGATCGCTTGGCAAATCGAAAAAATAGTCTGTTGGAGCACTATTTTAGTGTTGAACAGCAAAAAATTGGCCAGAAGAGCTATTTAGCTAGTCTCTCGAAGATATTATAAGCAAGTTTGGCTAGCCGAACTCGCTAGCGAGGGAGGCTAATTTGGAGAGCTGGATAACTTAAGATTTCGTTAATTGGAGAGAGCTATTGGGCTCTTTTACAACGCACAAACTACTATCCACTAGTCCGTAGTATTAGTCAGTGATAGATTAGTAATTTGGGTACTAGTCTCTTCCACGCAAATGAGACTTCACTCACTAATTAATGTAAACATACAAAATAAAAAATAATAATGATGAAAACATACATACAAATTAACTATGTAAACTTATTCCCTAGATTATACCTATACCACAGTGGCAGAATACTATCCTCATATACTTCTCATATCACTAGGTTCATTTTATATAGTATACAATTAACCTCAACCATCCGAAGTCTATATAGTAGTCCTCTTCGTTCACTAGTATATAGTAGTATTGTGTGATGTAAAAATGCTCGATATAGTGTTGAATTGTCAAAATTTAACTAGTTGGGCAATTTGGCTAGTCTCGGATGCTCTAAGTTAGTGTATTCCACTATTTAAACTAAAAGGGCACCACTATCCAATAGCTAGAAATATTCAGGCATGCAAGCATTCTAATATGTGCGCGCATTTATGTAGAGCACATGACAGCATGAATAAATCGATTGATTTGGTAAGTTAATAACCAGTGACACTGCATCTACATGACCATTTCCGTTCAATATATTTTTCAACAAGCCACCGCAGTTCTATCAAGGCCAAGTATTCTAAGTGCTCTGGGATCTCATCTTAAAAATTATATGGTAGTTCAACGGGGGCGTTAATTAACCATACGATGCAGATCTCGTAGGTCCAGAGGCCATATAATATATATCAAGTGTTACAATTCGAAATGGGGTGTCGATATGTACGACGATACCATACAGGAATACACGAGCATATATTATCGCGCATGCTAAGTATCTAGAGACTTTTACCTATGTGTCATTGAAAAAGATCGTCATGACCTGTATGCCACTAAAAAGTTCATTCGCACCTGTGTGCCATCGACCTAAACTTCTTTGATCTCTATGCCATTCCGTCCACATTACGTCTATTTGTCACCGTTAGCAGCACCTGACGTGTGGGACCGGGCCTAGAAATGTCCAAAATACCCTCATGTCTAGGTGGGACCCGCACGTCAGTTTTTTTTTCATTTTTCCCTCTCCCTCTCTTTTACCTACTCCTTCCTGGCAGGCGGGCGAGCCAGGCGGCCACGGCTCCCTCCCCCTCCTCGCCCCCGTACTTTCCCGTCCGCGGGCAGGCCAGGCGCCGCCACATACTGGGCCGGAGGATCGGGATCAAGGGTGTGTTTAGATTGGGAAAAATTCCCCAAAAAACACTATAGATCCAAAAATACACTGTAGATGAATAGTGTTCTGTGAGTGGGAGGGGTGAAATGAATAGAGAAAAATTGGATGAATAATGTTTTTTTGGTGGGTGTGGGTGAAACTAAACGCAACCCCACTGCACGCGTGCATCTCACGCAATCACGTGTGCGCCTGTGTGTGGCCACAAGCCAGCCAGCCGTCTGTTCTGGGCGTCGGCAACGGGCGGAACAGTGTGGGAGAAGGAAGATTGCGCGCGTGAATGCCCAGCGGCTTGGATCTGAGATCACGGCACGCAGATCATGAGCTTATCCACATATCACGAGATTAATATTTCGAGGAGGAGTTTACAGTCACATAGATGAATGGTTGATGCCACCGAGGAAGAACAAGCGCAACATCGGTTGGCTTGAATCAGCCTCCGAATTCTCACCCCCACCTCGCTGCGGCATCGTGCTCTGTCCAGGACGAGAGGGAGAGGGAAAAATGGGGAAAAAAAAACTGACGTGCGGACCCCACCTAAGACAGAGGGCATTTTGAACATTTCCAGGCTCGGTCCCACTCGTCAGGTGCTGCTAACGGTGACAAATGGACGGAATGTGGACGGAATGGCATAGAGGTCAAAGAAGTTTAGGTCGATGGCACACAGGTGCAAACGAACTTTTTAGTGGCACACAGATCATGACGATCTTTTTCAATGGCATACAGATAAAAGTCTCAAGTATTTAACCATTTGAGAAAAGGCGTTTAGGTGTAGCCAGAATTGAAACAATATTGCTATTCTAGCATCTTGTCAAGACTCAAGAGTATTGTTTAATATCCATCTCACAGTTGCTATAAAGTTAATAATGTTTGAGCAAAGTTAATAATGTTTGAGTAATATCTACTCACAAATTAATATATTCATATGATTTTATATGTCATTATCTTTTTTTTTATCTATTGTATTGTTAGCAGTTACAAAAAAAACTTAGTGTTCCACGCATTGGTTCTATTTGCTGTTTTTCATGTAGTTAATTTTATTTGTTTTTGCTATCTATTGAACTTCAGGTTATATAATTTGATTGCTGATTCTTAGATTTTTATTGGGCGCACATGCCACTATGTATGTA
This sequence comes from Digitaria exilis, assembly GCA_015342445.1. Lineage (NCBI taxonomy): Eukaryota > Viridiplantae > Streptophyta > Magnoliopsida > Poales > Poaceae > Digitaria > Digitaria exilis. Next base: position 68,529 of record JACEFO010002764.1, read on the forward strand.
CATCCATAACAATATTACATGATATACAATCGAAGTGATACGGTTTCAGTTTTTCAGTCATTATGCATTCCCAGTATTTTCTTTCCTAGAATCGTTACAGAAATATCGAGGTACTATGCACGGGCAAGTTGACCATAAAACCTTGCATCAGCAAAGGTAGGAACTTCACCTTTTAAATACTCCTATCATGTGCTCTAGGCCTATAAATCTTAAACTGAGCTAAGATGGAATTGGATCGTCCAACATTTATCTATGTTATTGACCAAACGATTCCATGTTATTGACAAAAAAAAAATTACATATGAACATGTATATAACTTATAGGAGCTTTTTTAGAATGATTGAGAAGTAGTACGTGTGGTACTTTTGCCTATACTTGTTGGTACTTTTAAATAGAAATTACATATCGAGCCCACTTATTTGGTACTTGGTCTCATAATTTTGATATTTCTTGGTATTTTTCACATATTTTCTACCATATGATTCTCACCATTTGGTAGTTACGGGGACTTTTTGTAACACCCCAGGTTTTAAGTACCAATTGGATAAGTTAATGGCCAAAGTTCTTGGGATTAAGGGTTAATAGTATCTTTGGGTTTAAAGTGGAAATTTGAATAAAAATTCAAATTTGGTCAAATTTTGGTCATACTTTGAACTATTTTGGAATTTAATTCTACCAAAGGTTGTAATGGGGGTCAAGCACCCTGTTTTGCTTGATAGACATGTTAAGTTGCTAGGATCAAGAGAAAGGGTTTTCAGGAAAAATGAAAGAAGAAAGAGGGGTCCAGTTTCAGATTTCCTTTTTAAGTCTTCTAAATGTGGTTTTTGCCAAACTTTGAAGGCTATGGAAGGAAAATCTAGTGCAGCAAGAGGTGTGTTTTAGGGGCTAAATGGGTTCGTTGATGTCTGTTTAACCCATTTGAGTGGAAAGGAAAGTCAAGAACTGAGTTTTGGATGTCGTTTTGGGTTTTCAAAAAGGTCCAAGTTGAACTGCGTTTGGGTATAGTGTAGTAAGGTTCAGAGTTTGTTGGCAAGCCTTCCCCTGTTCTTGAGCAGATGATCGATGGGGAAGTTTGTCGAGGTGTGTTGGCAATGCAGTTTTTATGGGGTTATGGTGGAGTTTGAGTTCGAATTTTGGTGAAATTCGAATCAAAACTCCCAAGTTTCAGTTGAACAGAGGGCTGCAGGAGAAGGGATCGAGCAGAGCAGTGCCAACATGGCAGCGATGACACGCAGCTGCTTGCCGCCGTGCCGGAGGCCGCCGCCTTGCTTGGCCACGCGTCGAGGGGGAACTGGGATATGCTCGACATGGCTTAGCTTCTACGCGAGGCTACCACGGTGAATTTTTGAATAAATACCGCGTCGAGCTCATCCGTTCCTCTTCGCGCCTTCCTGCTCAAGTCGAGCAGCACACTGCCGCCGACGCAGCCGCTGCCGTCTGAGCTTCTCCGACCCACTCTCTCTACCCAGCCTGCTTCGCCACCACCATAGCAACCTCACCAGCCAGTTCTCGCCGTCGCATATCGTCCACAGCCGTCAGCCGCCACCGTCTTCCTCGTCTCTGCTCGTCGTCGCCACCGAGCAGGGCCGCGGTGAGCACTGCCCTCCCGCGCTCCTTCATCCAGTTCGTCTGCGCCAGGCTGAAGGTGGTGACCTCCTGGAGCTTGTGGTTGCGTCTCCCAGCCTAGCGCGACTTTCAGCTGGTCGGAACGCCGCTGCTCCCGCGCCGCCGTCCGCCATGGCCGCCACCGCACGTGGAGGGCACAACTCCGGCCATCTTGGTCCGAGTTTGGGGGCGAGTTAGTTTTCTGTTGGTCTGGTGAAGCTCGTAGGGCAGTCTAGTTTCCCCAGTTTGCCGTCGGCTAGCCGGCCGGCGAGGCCCTGCCTTGCGCCGCCGCCTGTACCGCCGACGGCCACCGTCGTCGGAGCCGCAATCCAAGGGGAGAAGTGGGGGAGTGAGTTCGCGGGGTCGAGGTTGTGCTGTTGGCGCAAGCCCTGTCGCCGGAAACCTCGCCGGCGGCGAGCTTGCCAGCCTACCCGCCGGTGCGCCCGCGAGTTGGGGCGGGGCACTGTGCGTAGCCCGGGCCCGCCAGTCAGAGAGAGCAGGAGACAGGTGTTAGGTTAGGGCTGTGTGAGTTTAGTTTTTCCAGGGGGGTTTTGGTAAAAGGTTTTTTCTTTATCTTGTTTTAAACCCTGTTTGTTTGTAAAATTTGTAGAAAATAGTATGCTTGTTCAAAACTTTTCAAACTTGGTTTGAAAATTTATATTACACCCCTTTACCTAATAAAAATATCAAATCCTTTTTCATTTCATAAACTTTTGATAAATTTAATCAAGCTTTGTTTATTCATGTATATAATCTCAAAAACTTATTTAAAATTAGGAAAAATATTTTCTTACTTCTAGGTAGGGTTGTAGTCTTATGACTTGCAACTTTATCGAGAAGGAAAAATTCTTTCTAGTTTTATTTCATTCTTTTGCATAGCATACACTAACTTAGTATGTGTGCTTTCGTAGCATCGGAAGTCGAGGAGGTCGATTTCATCGAGCTCGCAGCCGAAGCTGCCCAGGAGTACGAGGAGGTGGTGCTAGTGGAACAAGGTGCGGAGGTCCCTGCGGAGCAAGTCAACCCTGAGACATGGCAATTACGTCTTGGAATTTGTTTGCCAACCATTTATGCAATTCAACTTCCTTGACTAGATTTACCTTGCTACTTCATCTATGAGAACCAATATGATGTAAGCTTAGCCATGCTTAGATTTCATATAGCATGAAAAGAAGTAATGCAATGCTTGAAACCTCTAGGAGTACTAGCTTTCATACTTAAAGGTTTATTTAAGAACAAGGATGTTTTGGAATTTTCGGATGGTCGGATTGGATCAAGAAAGGAGTCTTGATTCCAATCACCATTCAAGTTAAGTTGGTTTAAGGACCGTTCGTTGTTTAACCTTGGTCAAGTTTTGAACGTACTAATCACATGCTGGCATATGGAACCAGTAAACCTGGTAACCTGGGTCGCTTAAAGTGTGAACTGTGGTTCGCCCCGCTCGAAGTGGCGAGGTGGCGGGGTTGTAGCTAGTAAACCCGCATGGTAGCAGCCAGACGTGGGGCTTCTTGCGGGGGTGCGATTCCGGGCTTGGGCGAGGGTAGTTCAGACTTTATTGTGACTTCTCGCGAAAGGTTGCCACGTGCAGGTCCGACGGGTCATGCACGTGTCGTGTGGCTAGGTTTCTCCTGCAGGATGTAAATTCGGTCCGGATCGCCGCACTTCTCGGTTATGAATACCGCTTGACCATTGTTAGTTCATCGTAGTAACTGGATGGAAGAAATATTGTTTATAATGAATCTTGCTGTATGAATTGCTTGGAACTTAGAAAAATTGTTTTTGCTCTACTAAGGTCACTTAGAAATCACTAAGATCTAATGATAACATGTCTATAAGGACATATTTATATTAAGCTTTTATGCAAATGCCGAGATATCATAGTCCACATAAAGCCTTGCAGGCTCCTTGTGGTCTTTTATTTTCGTTGACGGGTAAGTCTTGCTGAGTACCTCCGTACTCAGCCGGCTAAATTTTTGTGCAGAGATGATCCGAAGTCCCAGTGAAGGTTACCTCAAAAAAACAAGAATGTGTTTAGAGTCGGATGCATTCTTGTCTTCTTTATTTTGTTAATGTAATAAAATGGCCCGACTCGATCTACCAGACTAATTTGTTTCCAAAACTCTCCTTAGAAGGCTTGACATACACTTTATGTTCGAATCTCCTCGTCTGTAATAAATATGCTGCTATAATCTATTTGTATACAAGTGTGATGTTTTATCGAAATGCCTCGACCTGAGGATCCTGAATGTGTGGTCTTGATAATAGTTGTAAGTGGTTTATTCGGGTTCGTCCCGGGGACACCCGACGGACTACCGGGTTTAGCCCGATTCATGTATGTTTAGTATTATCATCATTAAGTTGGTGATTAGGCGTACTTGAGCCAGGTTAAGCTGGGTGGTTCCACCACACTTTTCAATTGTTATAAAAATTTCAACATATAGACATCTAATTGGAAAGAGGAACAAACTTTTGAGTACTTCTAACATTTAAGACGAAGATAATAACTCATTACGGTATTCAGGTTCATTGCCGTGTGCCAAGTGCCGACAAAATAAATACATCTTTATTCATTTGGTTTCTTGTGGTAGAACTTATGTACTCTATGTTTCAAAGAAAACGAAGGAATTTGTCCCCAAGGTTCAAGTCATTGATTTAGCATAGCATAGGTACACAAATTTTCCTAGATATATACATTTCGGGATTATCAGATTTATTCTTTTAGTGATAGATGGGGCACCTATTGACAATAAGGTGCCTATGGTGCTTTAGGCTGTCTCAGAATCTGCCAGCTTAGTGCCTTAAAGGTGATCCTAACGCTACAGTTTGTGTGCATGAATTTGTTGTAACACGGACTCTTGTGTTGTAACAGTGTGATGGATTTCATAAGTTTTTCATTACATACCCCGTACAGTGCTTCACATTGGCTATTTATAGGGGTTGACCTCGTTCAATTACATGACCGTTACTTCCCGCCATAATCCTCATGAACTATTGAAAACTTCGGACGACTGTTGCTTCCCGCCAACGTACTCTCGGTCCAGCTTCATCATAGGAAGAATCCAGCTGACCTCGTCCTCCTCTTCTTTGTATCTTGACTTCGCGTAAGCTAGCCTCTCCTATTCCGCAATCAGTTTCGAGGCCTATGGCGTGGCTTCGCCTGTTTATCCTCTTCGTGATGCCTTCTTCAGATTTCCTGTCTTCGCGCTCGGTAACCTCTTCGGTTTTCCTGCGAAGATAAAAAGCATGTTTCTGACTTCGAGGGACGTCTCCCCAACAGTAGCCCCTTCGTCTTTGGATTCGAGTTTTTTTTCCCTTTTGGCTCTCTAACTCCTGGGACGGAAAAAAACCCCAAAAAGGCGCCCCCTCGAAGTGAATATTGGTGGTTATTTTGGCACCCTTTCACCTTCCAACCGGCGCGTCCTTTGAAAACTTACCGCGCCTATAGATAGGAGAGGTTACCCCCCTCACACACACAATTACCTTCGTATTGATCTTTGGAGCTGTGTTTTTGTTTTCGCTCAACTCGTCATCCTCGTTTTTTGTTTTGTTGTGGGTTCGTTTTGTTTGTTCCGTCTTTTGCTTCAAGATGACTCGTATTAAGTCCACAGCGATTCCGAGTTCGGATTCGGAAAAAGAAGATAGCCCGCAGGCTTCGAATCTAGGAAATGAAGATTTGGAGGGGGTCGAGGCTAATGTTGATGAACTTGTTGGCGAGGCTAATTTTGGTCGGTCTTCTGTTACTGCTAGCTTGATTTCGTATTATGAACAGAGTGGCTACTTTCCTGCTGGAGTTGGTTGATCCCCTGGACGTGAAACTACTCCTGATCCTCAGTTTGGAGAGACCGTAGTTTTTTCCGACTTCTTTACTGCTGGTCTTCGATTTCCTTGCGATCCTATGCTACCTCATATTCTTGATCGTTTCAATGTGAAATTGCATTAGCTGACACCGAACTCTTTTGTTCAACTATCGAAATTTTTCTGGGGAGTTAAGACATTTGGAGGCGAAATTGACCTCGATACTTTTGGCCGTTACAATGAGCTTCATCTTCAGAAGAGATCAGTGATACTTTTGTGGTGAGGAGCATGTTGGGCAGTTCGGGGTTGCTACTTTTACCTCGTGTCATCGAAGCGCAGCCTTGAAGATTACAAAGGTTGATTTTACATACCTCAATGAAACCATTGGGATGTAAATTGGCCAAAGTTTTGGTTTTACGTTAAGGTTGGTTTTGCTGCTCCGAACTCCAGCGATGTCAGTTATCCTTTCGCTGGTCCTTTGGGTGATATAGAGTTGTCAACTGTGGTTGAGTTCAACAAGAAATCTGCTTCTTTTAAGAAGAACAACCCCTGTTTTATTCATGCTACTCGGTGACTTACAGGCCATGATGTAGTTGAGGAATTTTTGGCTGCTGAAATCTGGCCCCTAGGGATTGCTTGGAAACATTTTAAAGTTGAGGAGAGGCAAATTCCTGGATTTGATTTAGCAACTAATTTTGTTGTTTTTGGCCTTGAAAAACCTGTGGGTGCTAATGATCTTGACCTCGTATCAAATGTTGAACAAGCTGCAAAGTCTCTGGTTGGACCCTTCACAGAGAAGGAAAAGAAAGCAATGATTGATTTCTTTGAGAGACCCAGCCTCTTGAATCGGCCTTGGATAGAGATGGGAGTTAAGTATGGGGATAGAGTGAAACCTTCGAAACCCCAAAAGCGCATGAAAACTCCCGGGAATGTTGGATCCGAGCAAGTTAGAGTGACTTGAAGATACAAGAAAGTTACATCGAAGGTATTGGTGTCTTCGAGTCAAGATGCTCCTAAAACAAAATCCAGACAGCTCGAAGCCCAGAAGAGGAAGTCTATCGACATGTCTGCTTCTGGTGCGAGCAAGAAACCACGCTTGACTCACAAGTGGATCTGTCGCTGCTGGACAGTCCCGTCGCCGAAGCTGTGAATGAAGAAGAATCTTTTGATGCGGGATGTGGGCTTTTGCAGTTTCCTGGTGTTCCAAGCAATGACCTCGGCACAACAGGCTTTATGAAGGAATTAGCCGGCACTTCTGCTGCTTCGGGAGAAGGTTTGCTTGTTCCTTATATCAAATGCCCCGGAGCTAGAATCAACCTCGTAGGCTCAATATCGAGTGTGGTTTTGAAACCTCCAAGAGGATTTGATCCAAACTTTCTTGAGCTCTTAGAGCATAACTTAGACTTATATTGTACAGAAACCGCAGACAAGGATGTAAACATAGTGGAAGACAAAGTAATCAACGTCGGACACGAGGTTAAGAACTTTGCTTGTTTTGTACTTGCATGTTTGCTTTATTTTTTTTGTTGATGTTCTTTACTTCGTAAAGTATTTTCAGGTTAAGGCTCATGATGTGAGAGGTAAGAGTGTTCCTAATGAAACGACCACTAGTCGAGGTCGAGAAATTCAGCTTGATGAAGACAACGCTGAAATGCGAGGTAAGGAAATTTTATAAGGATTGTATCCTGTTCGGTTTCATCTTCGCCTCTTATATTTGTTTTCGTTCATTTTCTTTTTTAGCTTTCATGGCGTCGTTGGAAAACCTTGATTTCGAGGAGCTGACTCGTTTAAGCGTCGCAACAGTCCATAAGGTTATTATTGTTTTGATTTCTATGGCTTCGTTGCCAGCTTCTTTTTTTACTTCGATTACTTAGTTGTCTTGGTTTTGTTTTCTTAGGTTAACTTGATCAATGCGGCTTGTGTCTCGAAGTCGAAGACTACGGCAGAAAGGCTTTCTTTCTTAGAAAAGGAGAATGAGAGGCCTCGGGAAAACAACGACAAGCTTCGGAAAGACTTGACCAGGGTTGAAGACCTATGAGACACCAATGATAGGAAACTTGCAGCCCTTCAGAAAGATTATGAAAAGAACCAAGAAGTGATTGATAATCTTCAAGAGGCTGTAGTTCATGAATCTGATGCTGCTAAAGAGGCCAAGGCTCAAGTGACTTTGCTTGAAGCTAAATTGCACGAAACTGAGGAATCTTTAGCCTCTTCCAAAGTTCTTGATGTTGAGAGGATCACTCAAATTTTTTATTCTTACTCGAACTTACTCAAGCAATTTGGGGCTGCTCTTTATGATCTTCCGGAAGATTTGAACATTGACGGCTTCTTGTCTTGGATTGAGGAGGAGTTTGCTGAGCTGGGAGATATTTTCTCCATTGCTGGTGATAACTTTGCACTTTCTTGTTGCGATGGTTTTGGCCGATTTGTTGAGAACGAAGACAAAGACTTGCTTCTTTGAGTTGCTGGTCCTGGGTTTTGCTTCTCTAACTTCGGGGATCTATCTTCGCCCAGCTCTAAAGAGGTTGAGACTCTGAAACGTCGTTTCTTGTGGGACTTCTGGAACGTTTTTGGCCGTGATATGGCTAAAGATCTGTCTTCCTCGAAGGTAGACTTTGGATTTACTTGATTTTTCCCTTTCTTCCATATCAGTGAACGAAAAAAGTTTATCTTTGCTTTTTTGTTTCTATAGGACGAAGATGAAGACGTTCCCGAGGTTGGGGATGCTGCTGAAGAGGAAGCCGCGGAGTCTCCGCAAGAAGGCGACGATGATAGATCCTCTCAGGAAGAAGGGGAAATCTAGTTGCAAGTAGAGACTTGCTTGATTTTTGTAAAGAAACGTTTTGATATGCTATTTCGTGATGTAAAACAACTTTTAAGTTTTGCGCTAACGATATACTGATTACTTGTTCATTTATGGTATTCATTAAATATCTTGATTTTCTCAATCAGTACAACTTTTTAGTTCGTTATACAGATCTAGTGAATGCTTTCGATCTTTGCTTCGTAGAGTGTATGCCTCAGACTCGTAGACGTGTTGTCCTCTGAAAAAGGCATGTCCTTTGTTTTGTTTCTACAAGATCACGGCTTTTAGATTCGTTTTTGCTGGAATATACGCTTAAGTAATCTTTGGCTTCCCCTTGGACTTGTATATTTGTCGTTGCTCTTGATGTTGCGAGGCTGCTTTGAAGCAAATGCGCTCTTCTCCAGGATTCCACTGCTGGTAAGAGCATCGTTGTATGAAGTATCCATGGGCCCTGTTCTATTAATTGTCCTTAGCCTGGGAAGGTTCTATCGTCAAGCATTCTTGTGGTTCCTGACTCCTCACATTCCTAAGAGTTTGTTTGTGGATTTTTTTAATATGTGCCTTTCATTTGGGGTCGATGGCTTCTTCCCCTTTTATAGTGTTCTATTGGTGTCGTGGAAGTTATTATTTGAACTAACTTTGTGTCCTTTGATGGTGCAGTTATTTTTTGTTTTAATGTTGAGTTTGCTTTTTTCAACCACCAACCAACAAATGTAAATGGGAGCTTTTATAGCCTTTGCAAAAGGCGTCCCCTCCCCCGTTAGCCCCTTTGCATTTGTTGTTAGAGCAACGTTTCTGAAAGTAGACGTTCTGTTGTCTTTGATTCGAAATAGGGCAACTTTCGTTGCTTTTTTCGACATTGGCCTTGATCAATTTCACTCGAGATCTTTTACCAAGGTTGCCTTTGGCTTTGATCTATTTCGCACGAAGTGATTTTGTGGGGGTTTTGCTTGACTTTGGCCTCGAGCTATTTTTCTTGAGGTCTTCTTTTGGCAAAGTTTTTGTTCGAGCTATTTCGCTCGAGGTCTTCTTTTTGCGGGGTTTTTGTTCGGCCTTGAGCTATTTCACTCAAGCTCTTCTTTTTACGAGGTTTTTGTTCGACCTCGGCCTCGAGCTATTTCGCTTGAGGTCTTTTTTTGTGAGGTTTTTGTTCGACCTCGGCCTCGAGCTATTTCGCTTGAGGTCTTCTTTTTTGCGAGGTTTTTGTTTGACCTGGGCCTCGAGCTATTTCGCTCGAGGTCTTTTTATGCGAGCTTTTTGTTCGACCTTGGCCTCGAGCTATTTCACTTGAGGTCTTCTTTTTTGCGAGGTTTTTGTTTGACCTCAGCCTCGAGCTATTTCGCTTGAGGTCTTCTTTGTTGCGAGGTTTTTGTTTGACCTCGGCCTCGAGCTATTTCGCTTGAGGTCTTTTTATAAAATGACTTTTACATGATCATTAGTGGAGATCTCCTTTATTGATTGTTTGGATAATTTAAATGGGTTCGCCTTGTTAAAAACCTTTCCTCCAATTTATTGGAGCCCTTTTGTGAGGAAAAGAGTACGACTCTTGTGCGGTAAGAAAAAATGGTGCTTCGTGTTTGTGCTTATAGTTTTGCACACTCATGAAGTTGACTTTTTACATGAAACTAAAAACCTCGAAACATACTATATACATTTTTATTTGCCTTCTTCTAGTTGTAGTATTTGAGGAGATGCTCCACATTCCATGAGTGAGGTAGCTCTTCTCCATTTTTGTTTGAGAGGTGGTAGTCTCGAGCTTCTTGTGACGATGTAAGGTCCTTCCTATTTTTCTTCGAATTTGGCTAGATTTTCTGCGTTGTGCTTTCTTTTGATTACCAGATCTCCAACTTTGATTTCTCTTATTTTTGTTTTTGGGTCGTGCCACTTTCGTGTCTGCCTTTGATATGACTCGTGGTTGTGGGAGGCAACGAGCCTGTCGACTTCAATTAAGTCCTTTTCCACCATTTTTTTTCGCCCTCTTCTTGGCTTAGGATGACTCTTGGAGTTTTTTCCTTCATCTCTTCAGGTACTACGGCCTCGGTTTCGTATAACAATCTGAAGGGAGTAAACTTGGTGGCTCTCGATTCTGTTGTGTTATGTGACCATACTGCGATTGGTAACTCGTCGATCCATTTTCCCTTTTTGTGAGCGAAAAGCATCTTTCTTATGGCTAAAAAGATGATGCCATTAGCTCTTTCTACTGCGCCATTTGACTGGGGGTGGTATACAGATGCATACTTTACTTTAGTGCCCATTGCCATGCAGAAGTCTCTGAATGACTCGCTGTCGAATTGTTTTCTGTTGTCAACTGTTATCTCTTTGGGTACATAGAATTTGCAGATGATGTTGTGCCAAAAGAACTTTTGAATTGTGTGCGAGGTTATTGATGCTAAAGCTTTTGCTTCGATCCATTTTGTGAAGTATTCTACTACTACCCCCGCGAATCTGCAATTTCCTTGCGCTGTTGGAAGAGGCCTCACTATGTCTATTCCCCATCTTTGTAGTGGCCAAGATGGTGTTATGAGCTGTCGTAGTGATGATGGGATCTTCTCGCAATTTGCATTCTTTTGACATGACTCGCATTTCTTTGCTACTTCGTCTGCATCTTTTATCATTGTTGGCTAGAATATTCCTTGTCTGACCGCTTTGGCTGCGAGGGCTCTTGGGCCGATGTGTGCTCCGCATATCCCTTCGTGGATGCTTTTTAGGATCTCCGTTCCTTGTTCTTTGGCAATGCATTTTAGCCATGAAGCTGATATTCCCTTCTTGTATAGCTCGCCTTGAATTATTTGATACCCTTTTGCTCTTGCTGGTATTCTTTTGGCCTCGTTTGCCGAGCAAGGGGTGAATTCGTCTTGTAGATATGACATTATTGGTGCTCTCCAATCTTCCCAACAGATGTGGGTGAGATATAGTTTCTTGATTGAGGGGATAGTCATGACTTCGTAGATTACATCTTTGGGGAGTTCCTCATTTCTTGCTGCTTTCTTGGCGAGGTCAACAACCTCGTTGTTGTAGTTTCTGTGGATGTGTTCTACTGTGAATCCTTTGAAGTACTTTTTCATTTCCCTGACTTCTTCGAGGTAGCTAATTAGCTTTGGCTTTCTAGCTTCGCTGTCTTTTTCGATGTGATCTCTTGCTATTTTCGAATCTGTCTTCACGATGAAGTTTTGTTTCCCTAATGATTTCATTTTTCTTAACCCAAGAAGTGCTTCATACTGTGCTACGTTGTTTGTAATTTGGATTTGTTGATCCCTGAACTCTAATCGTGATGCAAATAAGGTTTTGACTCCGTTTGGTGAAATCAGGATTGCGGAGATTGCTGCTCCTTTGTTGCAGTATGCACCATCACAGTAGACTGTCCATTGTTTTTTTGTCTTCGTTTGAAACCTCATGCTCTGGGGAAGTCCAGTCTGCTACGAAATCAGCTAGTACTTGGGACTTGATTGCGCTTCTTATCTTGAATTCGACGTTGAAACCCGAAAGCCCTGCAGACCATTTGCTGATTCTGTTTGAAGCTTCTTTGTTTGTGAATAGCTCGGCTAGCGGTTTGTCGGTAACCGTTGTTATTTTATGGGCTTCAAAATAATGCCTGAGGTTCGGAATATGACTTTTTAGCTCCGGATAAAGCTTCGGAAACCAAATAAGCTGGTAGCTGCTTTAGGGTGCCTTCTATTTTGATTTCTTGCACAATTGCAGTGCTTATTGCTGATTCCAAAGCTGCGAGATATAGAAGTAGGTCCTTTCCTTGAGCTGGGGTTGATAATTTGATCGTTGTTGCGAGATATTCCTTCAATTCCTTGAAAGCTTTTTATTGTTCTTTGCCCCAGTTGCATTTCTGAGCGTGTCGGAGGGTTTTGAAAAAACATAGGCTTCGTTCGGCTGCTCTTGGTACGAATCTGTTCAGTGTTGCAATTCTTCCAATTAGTTGTTGTACTTCCTTGACTGTCTTTGGTTCTTCCATGGTCGCTAGAGCTTGTACTTTGTCTGGATTAGCTTCGATTCCTTTCGAGGTTACCAAACATCCCAGGACTTTTCCTTTGGTTACTCCGAACACACATTTTTCCAGATTTAGACTAAGGTTGGATAGCTTTAGGTTGTTGAATATTTCTTCGAGGTCTTTGATGTGGTCTGCTCTTCTGATTCTTTTTACAACGAGGTCGTCTATGTAGGCTAGCATGTTTATGTCAATTTACGATTTGAAGACTTTTTTGGTCATCCTTGAGAAGGTAGACCCTGCATTTCTTAGCCCCTCTGGCATTCTGACGAAACAAAAGGTTCCGAAAGGGGTTATGAAGCTTGTTTCTTTCCTCGTCCTCTTGTTTCATCCAAATTTGGTGGTAGCCCGAAAAACAATCCTGTAATAATAGGATCTCGCTGACATTTTCCTCAGTTTTTGTTTTCTTGGCTTTGTTTCTGGAATTATGTTGAGGCTGTGCTCGATTAGAGTTCTGCTTACTCCTTTTAGGTCTGTGGCTGTCCATGCGAAGACATCTTTATTTTTCCTTAAAAATGCAACCAGGTTTTCTTCTTCTTCGGGAGAAAGATCTGTCCCGATCGTGACTTCTCTGCCTTTGATTCCTAGTTCGAGAGAAACTCGCTTGGTGTCATGTGCCTGAACAGTTTCTTTTTCTTTTTCGAGTTTGAGCTCTGGTGGATTCTTTTTGAGTGATTCTGCTTGAGCCTTGTTGCTAGGTAGTTTCGTTTCTGTCTCCAAGAGGCTAATGTTTTTCTCGCCCGGAGTAATTCCTTGTTCGATATCCCTTGCAACTTGCTAGTTTCCAAAAACTGTGATTACTCCATTTGCTGGTGGAAGCTTCATACAAAGATATGCTTGTCGAACAATGGCTTCGAATGTGTTAAGGAAACCTCTTTCGAAGACTGCGTTGTAAGGATAGTACATATCGACTATGTCAAAAGTAACTCGTTTTGTTCTGGGATTGCCCATGTCTCCCATGGTTACTGGTAATTCGATTTTTCCTAGAGCTTGGATTCTTTTTCCTCCGAAGCCAATGAGTGGTGTTTCTGATGGTTGTAATAAACTCCTGCTGATGTTCATTTGGTCGAATGCGCTTGCGAAGATAATATCAGCTGAGCTACCATCATCTATCAATATCTTGGTTAGTTCCCATCCCGCCACGTTTGTTCGATGACCATGGCGTCGGTGTGAGGGTAACATTGGAGTTTGTGGTCTTGCTCAGTGAAGGTTATTGGGACATGAGACCAGTGAGTTTTTATTACTGGGCCTTCGGGTAGTACTGCGTGGACCCTTCTGAAACACTCTTTTCTCTGTCTTTTGCTTTCGAAGTCGACTGATGATCCTCCTGCTATGGGAAGAATCATTCCTTGGGAGGGGATAGGACCCTTGGTAGGTGTTGGATTTTGCGTTAAAGTGGGTTGCATCGTGCTTTCGTCTTTACTTGCAGTGGTAGATTGAACTGAGCTGTGAGCTTGTTGGTTTGACTCTGACTGGACTTGCTGCCATGCTACCCAAGGCTGGTGATATGTTGAGTAGGATTCCAAATTCGTTGGAAGTTGCGATTGTGGGTTTGGGGTGTTGTGAGGGGTGCACTGCCAGGAGTTTGTTTGAACTGTGCAGCCTTGAGCGTTGTTCTGATTCATCTCCTGCTTTACTCTGATAGTTATGAGACATCTTCCTGTGCTATGGTCTGGGTTTTCATTGTGGAATTGGCAAAACCAGGAGCGAGACTGGTTTTCTTGTTGGCTTCGCCCCCTTCCACGGCCTCTCCCTTGTCCACCCCTTCCTCGCATGGGTGTGGAGTTAAATTCTTGCTTTCTTCCATTCGATTGTTGTGCTGCCCGTTCTCGTTTTCTATGTTAAAGACTTGTGTTGGTCGGTTGTAGTTTTGCTTTTCATGCGTAGGTTGCTTGTAGCTTCCATTTGCTTTCCGGAGAATGGCTCTTTCGCTGACTCTTCTTCTATGGTCGTCGTCTGATCTGCAGAACTTTTCCATTTTGTGAAATAGTTCGTGAAGATTCTTTGGCTTATTTTTGACGAATTCAGACGCGCACGGCCCTAGGCCTAAGCCGTGGATGCATGCATCGACTAATATTGAGTCTGGTATGTCATCTGTTTGAGCTTTCAATTGAACAAAGCGTTTGAAGTATTGAGCCAGAGGTTCTTTTTCTTCTTGCTTGCATGCGAAGAGATCTCCCGAGGTTAGATGTTGTCTGTTGAACCCCTGGAAATTCTGAAGTACTTTTGCCTTGAGCTGTTCCCAGCTAAATATTGACCCTGTGGGCTAAGTGTGGTGAACCATGTAAGAGCCGGTCCTTCGCAAGCTATGATGAATGATTTTGCCAGAACTAGCTTGTTTCCTCCTGCCGAAGCTACGGCGACTTCGTAGATCATTAGGAATTGTCTTGGGTTGCAGGTGCCGTTGTATTTGGGTAGTGTGATGGGTTTGTACGAGGTTGGCCAAGGTGCGCTCTGAAGACCCGAGGATAATGGCGAATTCGCGTCGTAGCTTCTGAAACCTGCGTTGTGGTTTGTTGTTTCCAGAGAAAACTCTCTTTCGGGCTCTTGAGTGTTTTCTTTGCTCGCGTTGAGCTCGCTTTGGAGTCTTAGGAGCTCGTTCTTGGCTTCTGCAATTTTTCGCTCTTGCTCAGCCTCTTTTCTTTCGATCCCTGCTTCCTTTAACAGCTTCTCTTTTTGTTGTTTGAGTCTCTCGATTTCTTGTAATAGTTGTTCGAGGCTAGACTCTTCTAGGTTTTGGGGGGCATCAGTAATAGCTAGCTCGGCTAAAGCTTGGGGTTCATCATTTTCTTTTTCGTTTTCGTGAGCTTTTGAGGTCTGCGGGTCGTCAGCCCGTTGCTTTTTCTTTGGTGGCATCATTAATTTTTAGTTTCGATTCCAACACGCGGTCGACGCCAACTGTTGTAACACAGACTCTTGTGTTGTAATAGTGTGATGTATTTCATAAGTTTTTCATTACATACCCCGTACAGTGCTTCACACTGGCTATTTATAGGGGTTGGCCTCGTTTAGTTACATGACCGTTACTTCCCGCCATAATCCTCATGAACTATTGAGAACTTCGGACGACCGTTGCTTCCCGCCAACTCTCGGTCCAGCTTTGTTATAGGAAGAATCCAGCTGACCTCGTCCTCCTCTTTTTCGTGTCTTGACTTCGCGTTAGCTGGCCTCTCCTGTTCTGCAATCAGTTTCGAGGCCTATGGCGTTGCTTCGCCTGTTTATCCTCTTTGTGCTGGCTTCTTCGGATTTCCTGTCTTCGCGATCGGTAACCTCTTCGATTTTCCTGCGAAGATAAAAAGCATGTTTCTGACTTTGAGGGACGTCTCCCCAATAGTATTCATAGGGAAGAATGTGTATATGATCATCCACAAATTAACTAAAACTTTTTGTTGCTATCATGATGAACAAATCATTGCTAAGTTTGCAACCTTGTTGGTTTGGATTTTTTATTTTATAAAAATCGCTATGTATGTAACATTTTACTGCATTCATGATGTGATAATATACATATTGTGGGGTACCGTCAGGCACCTAGGTCCTTGTGATCCTGTGGCTAGATATTGTCACAACTATTGTTTCTCATAAAGGAATGATAATTATGTGGTGAGGACATCACCATGTTGGACACACACGAGCTAGCCTTATCTCTGAGTTCAACTTCGTCGCCAACTTGGACAGCAACTTTAGTTTGGTTTCAGCCGGTAGCCCTGCACCAAATCAGCGATATCTCCACATCCGGCATCCAAATGAGCCGTTCTTGGATGTGTTGAAAAGCTAATGACGACACACATTTTCTGGTTCTAGGCCTAGCTCCAAAAGGTTCATGGATCATGCTGTGTGACCATGACAAGATGTTGTGTCACCTGTTTTGGGTTAACTTGGGTCATGTATTATGTCGGGCCTTTAGCCCAAGTTGTGGCCCACCCCCTGGTTACCCTGTAACACCCTAAAAATGGCCTTATTAGATATAGTAAATTAAATGGCTTTTTATATTCAAGTGCTCATGAATAATGTAGGAAAAAATAAGATTTTGAAGAATTAAAAGCAAATATAAGGTATAGAAATATTTATTATGCATTTCATGCTGGTGCATTTCTTTTTTATTGTTGAATTCAAATTTGAATTCAAATGTGTGTTTGAATAAAAGAAAAACCTTTTCTTTTTCTTTCTCTTCTTCTATTTCTCTTTCTCCTTTTCTCTCCCACCGCACGGCCCAGTTCTCCTTTCTCCCTCCGCGCAGCCCAGCAGCGGCCCAACCCGGCCAGCCCACCAGCCCGTGCCTCCCTCTCACTCCCTCAGCAGTTGATAGCCGGGCCCCACCGGTCAGCCTCGTCCCCTACCTCTCGCCGCTGACAACCGAGCCTGAATCAAGCTCTGAGCCGGAGTCCGCCTCGCGCACACCTTTCGCCCGGGCTTAGCGCGCACGCCAAGGAGTTCCAGGACCCCTATTTAAGCGCTGCCTCTTCCCCCTCTCAACCCTCCTCACGAACCCTAGCCACCAGCAGCAGCCGCGCTACCGCACACCCTAGCCGAGCGCCGCCGTCGCCGAACGCCCGCTCCGCCGCCCCATTGTCGACGAGAGCTCGCCACGAAGCTTCGGGGTAAGATGAGGAACACGCCGAGCCACTCCTCTTCCTCTCTCTCGCCCTGCAGTGCTTGCGCAACTTTGCAGGAGTGGCCAAGCCGCCGCCGCTCGTCACGCATCCCCTCCGTCGCCCGATCCTCAACCACAACAACCTAAACGAACTCCCCGTTGTCCCCTCTCTCTCTCTGGAGCTATCCGCGGCGAGCTTTGGAGCCCTACAGCCCCGCTTATGCTCGACGCCGGCGAGGTCTCGACTGTCGCTGCCGCAAGCCGCTAACTCCGGCGACCAAACCGCCCCCATCTAAACCTAGCCGTCCAGATCAGATCCAACGGTCCAGATCTAACCAGAGCCCGATCCACCGTGGACCCATGGATCGCGGTCTACGGCCGGTCCACGACACAGTAGACCATGACGTCAGCTCCCAGCCGCAGCCATGGTGTTTTTGTAAATAAGCCCCTGTCTTTTTCACGAATCAACCCGCGGTCCAGATCTACTCAAAAATAATTATGGTTTAGTCCATTTTCATCTGTTTGAGACCCTGTGATTTTATAAAATCGAACCCACCGTCCTGAGTTGCAGTTTTATGCTTTAGCCTCGGGTTTTTGTACGAAATTATGTTTTAGGTCCCTGGTTGCTTTCGAAAACACTCCTGGAAGCCTAAAAGTCTCACCAGCAAGCCCCTAGAACCCGTTTTAAGCGTAGATTCTTCATTTTAACTCCGATTTGAGTGATTTTCGTGCTCATGTGTTCGTAGTAAAGAGTATAGTAATTCTAAAGCCCTCTTTTAGTCATTTGTTTATGTTTGGTGTACTGTTCTAATTAAATATCTTGTTTGCATGTATGTGTGGATGCTTGTGTGGTGATCAATGTGTGTAGTTGACGAGCCGTTCGAGTTCGCCGACCATCCTGTTCCCGAGGAGCAGGTGCAGCAGCAGTTCGCTGAGGAAGGCAAGTATAACACGGACAATCCTTGTTACCTATACACCATCTAATCATATGTTCATATACATGTGTCTAATTTTGCTATACCTTAAGGTTGTTTCTATCTTTACTTTATTCCTTGTTCACCCGGGTTTAATGCATTATGGTTAGTACTTGCTACGCGCTACAACCACCATTTATTTTAATATTGAATTAATGGTTCACTTTAATGATGGATAAAAGATGCTTTTTAGGGACATGGTTTGGGGAGCTGGAGCATGTGCTTCATGCTTTGTTCTAGTGTCTCCTTAAGGGTGGTCTAGGGAATTAGAGCATGTGCTTCGTGCTTTGTTCTAATGTCTCTCCGTAAGGTCCGGTTCTTAAAGCGGCAACTCAAGAACTTGTTCGCCGGCGTTGGAACTATAATGGCTTTGGTCTTGGATAATTAGCTTGTACGTATCTAGCTCGCCAGTGGTTACCGAAAGGTGTATGTGGGGAATATGGGTGAGAGTATAGTTTGATCCATCGAGGACGGATTTATCCGTTGGCTATGTCTCGTTAGGCAAAGTCCCGTGAGGTAAGCGCCTGATGTATGGCAGCTTCACACGTTACGATGATTGCGATCTCGCTCTGGACGCCATTGACCCCCTCACGTTGCGCCCTGAGCGTACGTCAATCTCGATGCCTTGGGTTATGCTGCCTATGTTGAACCAAAACGGCTACTGTGCTTGTTAGAGTGTTTTGTGAAAGTCATCGTAGCATAAGTTCTTTTGGACTTATGTGACCGGCGGGTAAAGGACGAAACCTATGCAGAGTGTACATTTATCATGATAGCCGTGCTCACGGATACGAGCGGCCTGGATCCTTTTAATTAGAAGATGATGTTAGTGGTTCATGATGGTATATTCTATAATTACTTATATATTAATGGGTTTATACTTGGGTCTTACTCATTTGTAGTAATTTGGATGATAATTCAAATGAAACAAGTAAAAGTGCTAATGCAGTTCAACCGTGTCAAACCTTTGTTCTTGGATAACCCGTGTTATACTTGTTAAGTGAGATGGTTTACTTACACTTGCAACTATTCAACAAAATCCCGGATGGGTAACAGATGGAGCATTGAATGATCAGTCCTGATGAGGACATGACACACATGCACACGACCATGTTTGGGTCATGCATTAGTGAAGGAGGAGTCCAACAAGATTGTCCAAGTCATAAATGAGGCCCAAGGCTAATTCAATTCAAGTCACCAAGGTGGAGGCCCAAAACAGCTCAAGTTCGAGTCCATCTCGGAGTTCAGGAGCAGCCCATGATGTTTGGTCGCCACGGCCACATACGGAGTCCGTTTTGGGCGTTCTATATATGGGTGGAAAGCTAAGGAGACACACTTTCCAATGGCGCTGGTCTCATGCCAAAACTCCATCTAAGTCAGCGGGAATCATCGAAGCAAGTGGACGTTCAGAATCTGCCAGGACGCTGCGCTGCCGTCTTTTGGGCCGTTGGCCAGTGTATGTGTTGGAGCCCATAGAGGCGTGACCAGGGGTAGGCCACACCCTATCTATCCCCTATATATTCAGTAGCCGCCGCCACATTAGGGTTTGGGTTTTGTTTTACATCTAGCTTTAGCTACTCTCGAACACGCACAAATACGTGCTGTCCTCGTGTGATTCGGAACCCCACCTTCGATTGATATATAGATTGCTCGCCTCTCGTTCTTGTTCATTCTTCGATTGCGTACAGGAATTGATCTTCGTGATCAGACTGATCTTGCATCCGCAAGGTCGGTAACCACAGAGAGTTGGTTCAGCGATTGCATTGACGCTTCGGGTTCGCTCGTCGTAGTCGGATCGTGAGGGTCTACTTCCACAAATCGAATTTATCTCCACCCACCGAAAGATCAGGCACTCCAGCTCTATCAAGTGGTATCAGTATTCTAGGTTGATCGGTGAGTTTATCGAGTGTTTTTCACTCTCCTACTGTCCATAAAACTAAAACAAAAATATATTTTTAGGTTGGATCATTGTCCCAGCACCTTTTTAAGTTTACACTTTCTTTCAATAATTTGCATTGTTGAATTTGTGTGCTTTACGCGTTCGATTGTTGCTGATCGTCATCTTCCTTATCCCTACGCCACCACCTTCTTCACCGTGTGCATCACATCTGCCGCCGCCATACCCACGCACCGTTCCTTTTTTTTTTCTCTGCATCGCACCTCCGTTTTTATCGACCTTCCGCACCCCCTGGATCGCGCGTGCGTAGCGCGCGTCGTTTCCGAACTCCTGGATCACGCGCCCCCTACCTCATCTGTTTTACCGACTCAAAAAAAAAGAAAAAAACAGAAAGAAGCCACGCGGCTCCCTTGGATCGCCCCCCCTGCTCGCACGTCTTTCCGCAATCGCCGGCCACGCACGCCAGATTTTCCTCCCATCGGTTATTTTTTTGAGGAAAGTTCAAACCAGAAAAAAAGAAGGAAAAAAAAACAACCACACCCCACGCGTGATCCCCGTGAAGCGCGCCTCCTGGGTCGCAGCGAGCTTCCCTGTAGTTGCCTTGTTTGTTACTTGGCAAGTCAAAAAAAAGAAGGAAAGTAATCCAACAAAAAAAGGAAAGGCCACACCAGAACGCAAGGGCCGATTTTTTTTTTCTGGATCTCGCTGGGTCGCTGCTCTGTGGATCGCGCCTACTGCTTGGTCCCTTTTGGAAAGTTAGAAAACAAAAACAAAAAAATAAAACAAGAAAAGAAAAAAAATATAGCAAATTGGTTACCTTTTCTGGTCAACTCATCTGGGCAGCTCGGTCGGCCTGCCAGGTCGCCAGGCGAGTGGGCGCGAGCCTACTGCCTCCCTGCTCTTGTTACCTTTCCTTCTTTTCCCCTCTAATTTATTGTTCACTTTTTTGTTGCACTTTGTTCCAGCAGCTCTTGTTACGTGTTTTAGCACTATAATTCAACTTTGTATTATTGTTTGATTGTGCTAACCCATGAATTAAGTGCAGCCTACCTAGAACTACACATATTTCTCCGACGAGCAGACCTTGTTTCTCCAGGCAATCACTCTACAAGAATTTGATAACAACATTTTAGTCAGTGCCTTGTGAGCCGTCACACTCCTATTGTCATCGTTTTTGTTTGGTGTTTACGCTAACAATGGCATGAGACGTCGACGGCACGACGGATGAAAAGCTGCTGGACATACGGATGCAAGTTGACGGACTTGCCGCGAACATGAAGACGACACATGAACGGCGTGACAAGACGACCACCTCGTTGAATGAGCGGTTCGATCAGCTCGACGTCGCTCAGACGGCCATTAATACCACACTCAACACCATTGTGGCATGACTCGATGCATTGACCACTACGATCATCGACTTGCAGGAGTATGGAGATCGCCGCGGTCATGGCCGCCGTGTGGTACGTCACCCAGCTAATGATTCACTTGCTCATATTAAATTTAATATACCCTCTTATAATGGCAAATATGATCCTGCTGCATATCTTGATTGGGAATTAGAGGTCGAACAAAATTTTTCATGTCATCATATTCCTGCCAGTGCACAAGTTAAAGTTGTTATTAGTGCATTTACTGATTTTGCTTTACTTTGGTGACGTGATTATAACAAAAAACACCCCACTGCCATTCCCACCACTTGGGCTCAATTAAAATCTGCTATGCGATGTAGATTTGTTCCTTCCTATTATGCCCGAGAGTTGCTTAATAAAATGAAGCGTTTTCAGCAAGATCAACAATCTGTTGCGGAATATTACCAGGAACTAGAAAAGTGAATGATTCTTTGTGGTTTATGTGAGACAGACGACGCTGCTACGGAACGTTTTCGCGGTGGTTTAAATCGTGAAATTCAGGAGATACTTGATTGTAACGATTATGCTGATATGACCACATTGTTTGAATCTGCTTGCAAAGCTGAATGTGTAGTGCAGGGACGCCGCTCGAAGACATATCCTAACTTTTTTGCAGAACACAGTCCATCATCCAGCGCAGTTCCTACTCTTCCCACGCCATCCACGACTAGCACTACTCCGCGCGAGAGGACAATCACACCTGCAGCACCTACGACCACAGGCAGTGCTTCTTCCATAACCTTGTGTGCAATTTCAGAACCATCCCTTGACAATGCACCTATTGCTCTTATTGATATGGAGAGCAACGGTCCTACTCCAGGTGCTCCACTCACGGCTGGTGAGACTTCTTCTGATGTGCTGAATTTTTTCACAACTCATGATATCATAGATCAATTGTTAGTGGACCTTGTTCTTGATTTATGCGATAATACTTCTGTTGTACATGCATTAAAACCACACACGTGCGCTGAAATTAAACATGTCATTCATATTTCAAACATGACTGATGAGCTTGCGATGTTGTCTTCTTTACATACTTTGGGTTACATTGAATTTGATGTTTTGTGTAATCTAGATCGTTTGGAAGAAAAAATTTCTAAATTTGCTGATTTGCCATGGTTTTTTAGACACACATACCATGCTATTGGCAGATATCACAACAAAGGAGAATATATAATACATCGAATGTATATTTGGGAAAATCTGAGCTATCCTTTTGTTGTGCCCAATTTTGATGCACTAGAGGGTAGCCATCCTACACATATTAATTCACCTTCCTCTAGCTCAGTTTTGGAGAAACAAGTTTCCTCCCAAGAAGGGGAGCATTGCTGGTCGCTACCCATCCCAGCTTTGTCTTTTGTTGCTACTAATCTTTTGCAGGATAGTGTTGTCAAACATTATGTGTCATTCGATCAAGAACCCTATATGTTTGCTAAATTTTCTATGCAAGATGACACATTCGTCCATTTGAAACATGGTGACATTCCTCTTCACAATAATTTTGATTTCCTTTGTTTTCGAAACCCCGTTCTCCCTTGTATTGTGCAGAATCGGTTCAACGTACAATTGACGCCGAGGATGGCTTTTCCTCAAGAAGGGGAGGATGATGAGAACATGCAGGATCGGTTTCAAGTACAATCAACGCCGAGGCCGGCTTTTTCTCAAGAAGGGGAGGATGATGAGGACATGACACACATGCACACGACCATGTTTGGGTCATGCATTAGTGAAGGAGGAGTCCAACAAGATTGTCCAAGTCATAAAGGAGACCCAAGGCTAATTCAATTCGAGTCACCAAGGTGGAGACCCAAAACAGCTCAAGTTCGAGTCCATCTCGGAGTTTAGGAGCAGCCCATGATGTTTTGGTCGCCACGGCCACATACGGAGTCCGTTTTTGGCGTTCTATATATGGATGGAAAACTAAGGAGACACACTTTCCATTGGCGCTGGTCTCATGCCAAAACTCCATCTGAGTCAACAGGAATCATCGAAGCAAGAGGACGTCCAGAATCTGCCAGGGCGCTGCGCCGCCGTTTTTTTTGGGCCGTTGGCCCGTGTATCGTGTTGGAGCCCATAGGGGCATGACCAGGGGGTAGGCCACGCCCTTTCTATCCCCTATATATTTAGTAGCTGCCACCACATTAGGGTTTGAGTTTTGTTTTACATCTAGCTTTAGTTACTCTTGAACACGCACAAATACGTGTTGTCCTCGTGTGATTCGGAACCCCACCTTCGAGTGATATATAGATTGTTCGCCTCTCGTTCTTGTTCGTTCTTCGATTGCGTACAGGAATTAATCTTCGTGATGAGGCTGATCTTGCATCCGCAAGGTCGGTAACCACAGTGAGTTGGTTCAGCGATTGCATTGGCGCTTCGGGTTCGCTCGTCGTAGTCGGATCGTGAGGGTCTACTTCCACAAATCAAATTTATCACCACTCACCGAAAGATCGGGCACTCCAGCTCTATCAAGTCGCTTGCTGAGTTTCTGGAGGATCTGCCGTACTTCTAGCTGTGTTCAACCAGTCGGTGTCCCTGTGGCTTTTGAGGCTCTACCTAGTTGAGACGTTTAATAATATTAAGACTTCCGCTGTGTTATTTGTGTAAGACTATTCTACTAAATCCCGGATAGGTAACAGATGGAGCATTGAATGATCAGTCGCTTGCTGAGTTTCCAGAGGATCTGCCGTACTTCTAGCTGTGTTCAACCAGTCGGTGTCCCTGTGGACTTGAGACTCTACTAGTTATGAAACGTTAACTTTTAATAAGACTTCCGCTGTGTTATTTGTTTAAGACTATGTCTTGTGTTAAACTCTGATGTAAACTATTTTATTCGAGCATTGTGTTCTCTGTGATTCAATATTTGTAATCTATATGTGTTCTGTGGACATCCTGGGCACACATATGGAGGCATTCGGATTTCTTGGAAATTTGGGTGTTATAGATTCCGATTGGAAGCCCATGAAGAAACAAGCAAAGCAGAATCGGGGAAGTGACCACCGATTATTTTGGTGGTGGTCTGAGGAGAGCATCGAATGAATCTGTGACCAGGGACAAAAAAGAAGGAAGTTAGTCCAATTGGACCATCGACTATTTTGGTGGTGTGAAGAAGGGAACTGAAGTATTCAGTGATGGTGTCTAGACATCAAATCAGTATCGCATGGACTTGAACGGTCGTTGATTATTTCGATGCTGACAAAAAGTTGGCACCGAATCATTCAGTCATTGATTTCAGAAGATGGTTCATCTCTGGAATGCACCGATCAATTCAATAGTGTCAAAGAAGGTTGCACCGAATCAGTCGGTGCTCAAGGCAATGATTGAAGACCACTTTGTGTGAAAACCATCAACTATTTCGATGGCATCAGAGAGCAAGCACCAAATCAGTCAGTGCTTGGTGGCCTAGGTTTCAGAGACACAACAGCTAGCTGAGGTGGCACAACTGGCTATTTTTCGGTGGTACCAGTTCTATGTGCACCGAAATAGTTGGTGGTACGCAGAAAGTTGCAATGACTAGTTTCTTTGGTTGGGGCTATATATAAATACCCCATCCCACGACCATTTCAAGTGTTTTAAGCTTAGGGAAGAAAGAGGCAAGTGCTCCGCATATTTTTGAGTGCTCAATCTATCAAAGTGCAAATTAGACTATCAAGGCAATTACCAAATGTGTTTAGTGCTAGTTTAGACCAATTGGCCCATCTCCTATGTGATTAGCCTAGAGTTTAGCGAGGTTTGCACACTTCTTTGCTCACCGGTGCTTGCACGAACCAAGTGTTATAAATCCGGGGTTTGTAGTCTTGTGAGACCCTCCAACTGAGTTTGTGGAGTGGCTACCGGTGATTGTGAGAGGGAGGTGAGGCCCTCGACGAGTTGGTCAAAGCTCTACCAAGTGAAGATGGCGAGGAGCATTCGAGGAGGGACAAGCGGAGACCCACTTGCACATGGGAAAGTCCTGTGGTCACATATGGAGTTACTCAATCGGGTAGTTTAGGCCTTTGTGTCGGCATTCCCTTTGAGAGGGGCTCCAAAAATGAGCATTAGTGGAAAGCTCGTGAACTTTTCCATACCTCGGTAAAAATCACTGTATAGTTTGCTCATCTTTACCCTTACCTTTGTATTTAATACTTACACTATTTTCCGTATTTACTTTTCTAGACTTACCATGCTAGCATAGGATTGTACCTAGGGTGTAAAATTTTGAAGCTGTAGAGATTGCAATATATAGAGAAAACCTAGAGCACATTTAGATAGAAATTAAAATAAGGATTTATATGTACAAATGGAGCCTTAGCTAATAGAACACCTAATCCAACCCCCATCCCTCTTAGGGTATCACGGTCCCTCCAGGTTACCAGGGCAAATCATGATTGATTCGAAGTTGGACCGATAATGTTGAGTCTCCACCAACTGAATTATCCCCTCTACCTCTCGAAAGATCAGGCCATGTCCTACTATTATACTGGCATCCGTATCATAATTGCAGGATCGAGGATTACCGAGTAGAGGGGGTGAATAGGCAGTTTCAACTAAAATCACAACACTAATACAATTTAATTAGTAATACAAGATAAATCCTATTTCTAGTGAATCTATACTAGGTAGAGGTTTGCAAGCCTAGGATGACACGATAGAAATCAATCTTTAGGAAGTAAATTGCTCAAAGTAAATTGCTAGAAAGATAAAGAGCAATATAATTAACCGATAACACGAGCAATTTTACCCATGGTGTTGTCACTTGCCGGTCACCCCTAATCCACGTCAAAGCTTCCAATTGCTATTGTGCGTAGAGTCCACTTGTTGTACGAGCCAATCTCAGAATCAACGAACCTCTCCGAAATTCTTTTCCACTAGAGATGCTTTTCACCACTCCGGTGAGGCCAAGCTCAAGAACCTCTCACAAGAATCAATCATGGGCTTCTTCACAATATTCTTGAAGAGCTCAATGATGCCTGATCTCCAAACTATTTTGGAGGCGGCAACCTCCAAGAGTAACAACCCAAACAACCTATCTTGAAGAATCACTACTGCCCCTATGCTCAAACTATGAATGCAATGCACTAGGAGCCTCTCAATCTCACAACGAATGCAATCTCAAATCATGTGAGAGAGGGAGTGAGGGGAGAGCTCAAATGAGTTTATCAAGTGTTTCCATGGGCGAAGAGAGCCTCCCTATGGCCGTGAGTCTCACATTTATACCCCACTCTCCAAAATACAACTGTTATGTTTGAATCCCGAGTTTTCTTCGAACTCGTGGACCCTTAGCCCTTACTAGACTGGATGGTCCGCTAATGAAATCGAACGGCTATGTTTCACATCACGGCATGCCAAAGACGACTGTTTTCAAATCTGCGGACCGTGCGCCTCAAGGTGCCGGACGGTTGGTTGTTCAAAACCAAATCACAAAGAATGGTCGACCGATCAGACAAGGCTTAAAATTAGCCAGCGTACCATCCGGTGCCCATGGCTGGACTGTCCAAGATTATCGATTGAATCGACGAGAGAGCTCCTGAGCCATTGCCCAAAATTCTCTTCAACACGAGACTCTTCGCCAAGGTTGACCGAACTGTCCGCTAGGGTCAGCTGGACCGTCCGCCGTTGATCCCAATTTTGACTAGAGAGCTCACGAGCCTCTAAACAAAAATTAAGAACAGATTGCTTTTCAACGCACGTGTTAGATAGAATTTTTCGACCACGCGACACGAAGACTCTCATCTTATATGCATGTGTTGACACTGGATTTTAGATAAAAATACAATTATGGAAGCATCGACTCGATGGATTGGTTAAAGATGTAAAAGTGATTATAAAATAAATGTGAAGTGGCCATTGCTATCACGTACAAGGAAGCTAAATGAAATAAAATAATTAAGTTGCCGCATGAGGAGGAGTCCAGGATTCACATGCAGATTGGTCTCTTCACTTACGAGACAAGCAGAGAACTTAATTAGTAAAGACTCTACGTAAGGGAATTAGAGTCCTAGTTTTTTTAATATATTTCCTTTGTTTATTTGAGATTTCTATAGTTAGCTAGTTAAGGTTAGTTCGGACTCTATTAGTCCAGGGATATAAATATGTGCCTGCGGAGATTGTAATCATTATCACACGATCAATATACATCGGCGCATCGCCACCCTTTACTTTCAGTCTTTACCTTTCCGTAATGTTTTTACTTTAATCATTGGTGGAATTTGGCACTCAACACGGGGCTGCAACATGGTGATCTATCGCCAGCGAAGGTTTAAGCCCAATGTTCCACCAAGTTATCGGATATCATGGATCTTCGACTTATGGCGCATCACTTTCGTCTCGGTCTACGGTATCCACTAGTTATCCCGTCTTGATTAAGATTGCATCGGCTGAATCTATCATCTTAGTATTAAATTAGCTTCGATTAGCTTCTGTCTTATTGAAATAGACGATAGATTATTTAATAGCCCGTTGCATCTTGATTTTGGTTACCATGCTGTTGCGATCCAGTTTTATTGTAGATAAGACTATCGGCTTGTGAGGTTTAGATTAATTTACTACTACCAGTATTTTTAGATTGTAACCTCCGGGTGCATCGCTGTTGTTTCACCTAGAAAGATTGTGGTAGGAGTATTAGTCTAAGCTTTATAGGTCGATGGCTCTTACTGCAATAAGATACGGAACTCAACGGTGTCACGTCGTATCGGCCCAGCATCCTGATTCTATTAACTGGCCGATATGACGCCATCGCATACCTTGTGAGCTGAATGGTCAAGCTGACTAGCACGCCGCGCGCACCACATGTGTCATTGTTGGTGACGATGGATTTCCATCGGCCAAGTCACAAGCGGCCGGTGACCGAAATTTTTTGGCGTCAGCAGATTTGGTGTCAACAGCATGCAACACATAACTTTGAGTAAAATGGCACTATAGATCCATCAAGCAAAATGAAATTTACCCCTCTTAATAGTATGACCATTTAGTCTATAAATCCTGTCAATTTACTTCTCTAACCACCTTTTTGACCGGCAATAATGAAAGCCCTAACTTTTACCTATGCCTTGAGCTTTCTCTCTTGATTTTCAGCAAGATCACCAATGACTCATGAATTTTCTTCTCTTTTTATTTACTCTAACAATAGTCATCACAAAGACTTGCATAGCTCAACTTTGTGACTAATCTACACTCATATTCTCAATGAAAGTATTAGTCCACAAAGTGTTGTCATTAATTACCCAAACACTAAACATGGGCATGGATGCTTTCAATAATACTAGCATAAATTGTTTAGTATGACTTGATTCCACTTGTATTTCGTCTTTCTATGATTTCAGGAACTCAGAGTAACAATTGAGAGAAAAGAGCATCAAAGTTGGTGGAAGGCTCACAAGACAAGTCCAATAGAAGTTATCATCAACATAGAAGTGATTGGGCCTGATCCACAACTCACCTCACAAAGGCGGTGGCTAAGGCACTGTTGGTGTTTCTTAGGCTGAATTAGATTCTACAAGCGCACATAATAAACCATTGTAGCATTTCACCTCGGAGTATTCCAGGGTATTGTATTTCTTTTCTCAGGGAAGCAATATGGTTAGATGATATTGAAGAGATGAATGAATAGCCTTTATAGTAATGATCACTCACTAATTTTAGGTAAGATACAAGGGTGGGTTGATAATGGTCAAATGAATGACCGGGTAGACGGCCTGGAAGGGCCAGCGACATAGGAGACTCACTAAAAGAGCAAAGGAAAGTAGTTGGGAGAACTACGGCTGAAAGGCAACCTATGACACTTCTAAAGGCTGAGAAGCCTCCCTAGCCTTAGCCTAGAATTCTACTTAGATGTTGGGGGAAACTTAGCTTGCTTCCATGGCTAGAACGGGAGGACCCAAAGTGGGATGAGAAAGGGGTCCTCCAGGCTCAGCAACTACTATTATGAAAGCACCCGAACGTGGTGGACTACAAAGGACAGACATGGCTGTCACCACCTGCTGCTACCCCAGCAGTACCATGGGGTGAAACACAGTCCCTAGCTAGGACTAATTTGGACACCATGTCTACACTTAGGGCTAGAAATTCCCCTAAGGCCTTGACAGAGGAAATCACTTTACTCTAGGAGTTTACAAGCTCCTGGTCCAAGCGAGAAAGACCCACGAGCAAAGCTCCCGACAAAACTAATTATACTCTAATACTAAACTAGAGGTGGGAAGATAAACTTCCACTCTCTTAAGATCAGTGATCAAAAGGGATAAAAGATAAGTGGAAAGTAAAGCTTACTCAGTACTATAGAAGATAAATATATATTGATATGATGTTCGGAAAATAAGTAAAAGATATAAGAGCTTTACCAAAACTCCGAAGCTTTTCACAACCCTAAGACAAACTCGACTCAACCCTAACTCCCAACTACAACCTAAGCTACAAAGTGGAAAATGGAAGTGGACTTGAACTCCTTGATGTGTTCTCCTTGTGTGTGTGTGTGTTTAAATGGGAGTTAATGGCTGCTTTTATAGCATTCCATGGTGGTGCTCCTGCTTATTCTTCACGCCATGCATGTGGAGTAGATCCCACTCGAAAGGGGTTGCGTGAAGCTGCAGCAGTAGGCAGGGCGGCCAGGCTCCGGCAGGTCGACCATGCATGGTGACCATCTGGCTCCGTCTTCGTCGTGTGTGGTCTGCATATCTTGTGGACATCGGTGGAATTGGAGTTACGCGCATGCTGCTTGAAATAGCCATGCAAGTGTGCCCTTTAATCTAATGTTGAGCCTTGTGAACCATTGGATCGAACTAACGGCAAATGCACGTCCCATGATGCCTTGGAGTGTGTTTTCCAAGTCATGGATCAATGACATGGAAGTCGGCACCAGGGGGTGGCCGGCTGGCCGGGAGGTGGCCAGCCGGCTTGGTTGTGGCCGTTCGGACCAGGGTTATTTTTTCTGGTCCGGTAGTTCGAACCGCCGGCTAGCGGTAGCGGCTAGCCGGACCGGTTTGAACGGTAACCGCTAGAAACCGGTCAAATTCAAATTTTGAATTCAAATCCCCCGTGTCACCGGTTTGGACCGGTTAGCCGACCGGTTAGACCGGTTAGCCGGCCGGTTTGTTGGAAAACAGGCTCACCGGTTAGCCGACCGGTTTGGCCGGTTAGCCGCCCGGTTTGGCCGGTTAGCCGGCCTGGTGGCTTGAAAAAAAATGGGCATGACCTATCCGCAAATTAATGGAACCACATAGGTGTCAAAGAAGATGTCCTGCAACCTTTCGTTGTAAATCGCTTCATACTCTTTGTACATGAAAACATTGCGGCCAAAGAAAGATTGCATTTCAGTTCTCACACTCTGTACGGTAATACATACCTCGCACATGTTCGGCCGCTTCTCCTGATCAGCAAAGCGAAGTAAGCTGTATATTGGTTGGCCTGAGTCAATGATATATTTCATTCCCTCCCACCACTCTAGACTTGAAAATCTCGTATGAGTAAATCTACCCATATTTGAATTGGCCCATTTGCTCTGCAAAAATTCAGGAGATCCCATCCACTGCATAAAACGATCACGTTTCTGATACATGCTGTCTAGGAACATGTAGTTGGTCCCAAAGCGAGTTGCACACCACTTCACCAACTCACCACCAATCGCCTGCCTCATCATTGCATTCAACTGACAATGATTGTGTAACTACGCTGATATTTTCCTGCATTGATCGATCAAATCTTGATGTTCGTACCTTTCACCGATATCCTTTAGCATCAAATTGACAGTGTGTGCTAGACAAGGTGTCCAAAGAATGTGTTCATATGTATCTTGAATCCCCTTGCAGGCTTTCTTGTAGTTGGAGCCATTGTCCGTGATCACATGAACGACATGCTCTGGTCCAATTTCGTCCACCACCTTCAGAATCTCCTGGTAAATACACATATTCTTTAGCAACATCCAAATCATATTCGGATCGAAATGAACTAGGTACGGGGTTACCTTCCGCAAATATGCAGAATCTTGAGATTTTCCAGTCGCATCAATAGACTTGTGGAACCACATGACCCCATTCCAATATATCAAAAAGTTAATGACACTCATCTTCGTCGGCCCAGTCCACGAATCACACATCAACGTGACGCCGAACATAGCCCACTCTCCCTGAAACTTTGCGTACTGAACCTGCAAGTCTCGCTCGTTTTGATCCAGGTACTTGCCATCAATATCCCGTCCAGTGGGTGACGCGATACCTTCACCTGCAAAACATATGGCACTCATGACATTAGATCTAAACATGTAGTTGCGTAGCTATTATTTCGGCTACAAAGAAAACATACCCCACTTCTGTGTCTCTCTGACCGCGCTGACAAAGTATGGACTGTCAGCTTGTC
The DNA here is from genome assembly GCA_015342445.1 of Digitaria exilis. Classification (NCBI taxonomy): domain Eukaryota; kingdom Viridiplantae; phylum Streptophyta; class Magnoliopsida; order Poales; family Poaceae; genus Digitaria; species Digitaria exilis. Next base: position 99,930 of record JACEFO010002764.1, read on the forward strand.
TTCCAGGAACTCCCGCAGTATGGAAAAACTTTGACCAAGCTTTCCCAATAGCTTCCTTTGCATTCTTACCCTTCTGCGTCCATGAGCCTGTGTCAATCCTTGGCTGCGTCGATCCACGCGCCGAACCTAAGTTATAGTCCGTCACCCCAGGAGTCTGCCTCGATGAAGTTGCCCTTCGAAGCATCCTCTGCAACGTACCACCCTCTCCCCTAGTACCACTACCGCCTCCATGCTCGTATGCACCTCCTCTCTGTTGCACCCCGCAACGGAACTCCTCTTCCGCTCTTGATTGGTCCAGGGCACGCTTCAGCTCAGCCTCCTCATCATACGCTTCATCTCCACCAGGATAGTTACCTTTCGCTGCAGCCTTCTCCTTTCTCAACTTCTCTTGAGCACGTTGAGCAGTTACCTTCTTTGCCCTTTCAAGTTCACGCTGAAAGTACTCACGCACCTCCTTTGAAACCTTTTCACAATGGACGACCTCCGTCCCGCGCCCTGCCAAATGTTGTTTCAATCTAGTGGCACCACCTCCTCCCTTGGACTTATGACAATAGTTGCATCTCCAACCGGGGTAAAGATTTTCACCGTGTTCCCATACAACATCTCTATCCCTGCCAGACATTGCGTATCTACAAACATGGAACGAACATAAACATATCAATGTCATCTTGAAAACACATAGCTATATCACAATATTTGAATCCTACATCCATTTCCTTATTTCCAAAATCACAATACCCTACATCAAAATATATATACATGGCTTCATAGTTCATAGTTCATACATTCTAAAAATCCCATGGCTGCAATCAAAATATACCTAAATATAACCATCACTACATCCGTTTCAAAATTTCATAAATCACAAATAGATTCAAAGTTTCAAAGGGACCATACCTCAGTCGGGCGGCTAACCGCCGCTGCCGGTCGGCTAACCGCCGCAACCGACCGGTAAGCCAGCGTTTGCGGGCGGTAACCGGTCAGGCGACCGTTGCCCCGCAACCGGTCCGGCTAGCCGGCAAACCGGACCGGTTACCGGGATTCAGAGGGCGGTTAGCCAGCTCGCGCGGCGGTTACGGCGGCCGGCGGCGAAAAATCGCCAGGAGGAGGAGCGGCTGCGCGGGGGGGGGGGGGGGGGAAATGAGGGCTGGCCGTTGGGGGAGCGGGGGTTAGGGTTAGGGCGGCGTTGGGCCTTCATGGGCCTTAATGGGCCGGCCACTGTTTTTTCTTTTTCTTTTTTGATTTAACTTGTATTTACCGAAAAAAATACCAAATGAGCAAATATTTGAAAACTTTTTACACCAATAGATTACACGCACCTTGAAGTATTTTTAGGAATTTTTTCGACATTTTTCCATTTTTTGAATTCAAATTTAAAATTTTCAAATTCGGACCGGTTCAAACCGCCCCGAACCGCTACCGGTCCGGGGCGGTTTGGTCGGGAACCGGTCAAACCGGACCGGTTCCCAATGGTTAGGGAAACCCTGGTTCGGACATGCCTAAGCCGGCCTGCCCGGCTTTTCCTCCAGTTTTGCCCAGATTTTACACCTACGTCCCTGCATTCACAACACATTCAAAACTTTTGGACTTCATTAGTGATAAGCAATTTTATATATAGAACATGGTGTGATTTTCTTATTTTATTCCTGAGATGTTGACGGTAAAATATATACCAAATCGACCATCAACAGGCACGCCAGAGGAGGATCGGCCGCCCCCTTGGCTTGGTTGGCCCACTACTATTGTGGTTCGCCTCGCCCTTAGGCAAGGCAGTGGAATGGTGGTTCCCTAGGTTGGTTATGCCTAGTACCATATTTGGAGCACCCCAAACAGACCTTGGAGGCCTATATGAGTAGAGGGCCCCCCTTCTCATTTGACAGACAAACCTTACAAGCAAGCCAGCCTCTACCACTCAAGCTCGAAGTGTAACTCTAGTCAAGGGGTTAGAGGAGTTGATTATGTTGTTTTTCAAGATCATCATTGACTTACTTTTTGGTAGATCTTTATCAAATACTCACAGATGTTATATAAAGTTTGTACCATATGTATAGTGTCGGCGGGTGGCACACGGGGTACCTCACGCCGGCGAGTGTCAATAACATAACACGCACGTCTCGGTGGAGAATGGTTCAAGGTAAACAAGACAAGGAGTTTATACTGGTTCGGGAGTGATCCCTACGTCCAGTGAAGCAGGCTCGCGACTGTATTGCTCCCTTGGCGGCGAATTACAACGAAGGCCGGTTCAAGCCTTGGGTGTAGAATGTGTGTAGGGGACTAAGTGCTCTAGAGATCGAGAGTCCAGAAATCAGATCCCTTTCGTAGGAGGATGCCCTTCCCTTTTATAGAATAAGAGGAGGGCACCAGTACAACGGCATTTTACTTATCTACCCTTGGGAGCCGACGCCCCCCGTCGGTTACTCGCTGTGGGCTTAGTGCGTCTTGGCGACCCCTTCCTTGGCCGCCGCGTGTCCCTGGCCTGCTCACCAGCAGCTTCGTGGTAGCTTCCCCCCTTGGCTGTTAGCGCATCAGTGCACATGCGGTTGCCTTTTCCCGAGCGCAGAGCTGCAGATCAGCTTTTCTAGTTGGCAGGCGAGTATGTAATGTCAGGTGTTGGTCGGGAGAAGGCGTAAGCCGCATGCTTCCTCCTTCACAGGCCAGGTTTGACTTTAGGAGTATCCTCGAGACTCCCCTTTTCTGCAGGTTGTGCTCATCGATGGAAGGGTCTTCCCACAGGGGTCTACCCTCCGGCCCGGAGGGTCGGGGGTCAGGCGAGACAGACGCGCCCGACCCCTATGCCCCCCTAGTCACCCGGAGGGTCGGGGGTCGGACGGGACAGAGGTGTCCGCCCCCCCTCCCGTCCTCAGCCCCTCTGAGGGTCGGGCGAGACGGAGTTCTCCGACCGGCCGAGCCTAGTATCGTTCCCCGCCATCGTTAGGGCTTTTCCTCGCTCATGCGCCGTTGGCGGGCGTCCCGTCCGTGGGGCCCCCTAATTCATGACCCCACAGTAGCCCCCGACCTTGCAAAGAAGTCGAGGACTCGTTTGTGAGGTCATACCCGTACCTTTGGGGAATGGTTTTTAGGGGGCTTCTTTTCTCCGTTTCTTGCCAACTCCTGGTAATTTCCGGAGTATTGGGCCGCGACCTGGGGAATGCCACGGCGGCCTTCCCCCGGTGCCCCACATGCTGTTGGCAAGTTGCCTGGTAGGGGCCCCGACCCTCTTCGCAAGGCATCGGCCTTTAGTTTCCTATTTTCTGACTGCACAGTCAGATCGTCCGCCCCCTTCGTGGGTCGGCGTATGACCCTCAGCCTTGGGCCGGGGCCCATATTCTTTTTCTCTCTTCTGGGCCGATTGCGGGGATACGGCGGGGCCCACTGGTCACGGTGACCCATCCAACTGTTGATGGGAGCAAACCCATCCATCGAGCGTGATGCGACATGGCGGTCAGGCTCCAGACTCGATGTTGCAGTCGTGGTGGGCCCGGCGATGCGTGCGAGCGTGAAGGGCAGTTAATGCCCTAACCCTTCACTTCGTGCCCCGTGCGCACGTCGAGCACGCCTGAAGCCGTTGGATGCGAATCGAGGGCTCAGGGAGCTTGGTCGTATGGCCCCTCGGAGCGGCCGCCCGTCTTCCCGCCATCCTTATATAAAGGAGCGCAGGCGTAACAGGCATGGCCCCTTGCTTCCTGTCGTCATTTCCATCTCCTTGCTTTGTGTGCGCCTAATCATCTTCGCTGCTCAGACTTTCAATCTCGCCGCCCACCAAACCTGCCGTCGTCGACATGGCCTCGAGGGGACCTTCATCGTTCACGCAGCTACGCCCATGGGCGCGTTTGAGCGTGTCTCCCGCCACCCTCGAGTCGCTCGTCTCCCGCGGGCTTCTCCGCTCGCGCACCTCCAACGAGGAGTGGATTTCGCCACATCCTTCTCACAAGACTCCGTCTCCGCCGGTGGGGACGTGGTGAGCTTCATGGCGTATCACATCTGCGGCTTCTCTGCGCCGGCCCTCCGCTTCGTTCGTGAGGTGCTCCACCACCTTGGCGTGGAGCTCCACGCCCTCGCCCCGAACGGGGTGCAACAGATGGCCAACTTTATGGCCCTATGTGAGGGCTATCTGGGCATCGACCCGGATTTCAATCTCTTCCTCCTCTTCTTCAAGGTGGTGCTCGTCCGGCCGCATGGGGTCATGGCTCCATGGCGGTACTGTTCGCTGTAAGCGAAGCAGTCCCGCGTGGACATGTTTTCCCGTTCGGAGCTGCATGGCTCCAACAAGGATTGGAACAAGGGGTGGTTCTACCTAAAGGACTACCCCAATGCGGCCCTGCCACTGTTCGACCCCACGAGCACGCCGCCGACAAAGGAGCCGGCGCACTGGCAGTGGGGCCCTGAGGCTGCCGACCGCCAGAAGTTATAGCCGCACCTTGATTGCCTCGCCAAGCTCCGGTCGTGCGGCCTCACCGGCATGGGCATTGCGAAGGCCTTCCACCGGCGCCGCGTTGCCCCGTTCATGGCCAGGCCACTGCGCCCCCTACAACTTCCAAGGCCGAACTCAGCACGAGCCTCGTGTCGCGAGTCGTTCCTTCAGAGGACGAGAGTCGGGCTCGGCTCGCAGAGCTCGTCGATTCCTCACAGGCCACCACTCTGGTGATCCCCACGCCGGGTCAGCCATCGTTGCTACCCGGACCCAGGGCCATGGGCCTCGTAATTTGCTCATTCTCATTGTTTCTCATTTTCTTCTCTTCTTTTTTCCTTCTCTTTTGTATATGCTCGATTGTCGTCTCCAACCCGCGGTCCCCCGAAGCCCCCAGCAGCCTCCTAGTCTCAAGAGGGGTCCTTCCCGAGGAGCAAGCCGCCCGCGACGAGGCTCGGCGGAGGAATCGCACGGCGGGAGAGGCTGACCGGAAGCGGAAGAGGGAGGAAACCGAGAAGCGTCTCCAGACAGAGGCACGGAGGCGTGAGAGGGAGCGCAAGGAGCGTCGGGGAGAAGAGATCGGGTCGGATCTCGCCTCCTCGTGCGACGACGAGGAGAACCCCGCGGGCCATTCTCCTCTACTGGGGGACTGCCTAGTAGAGAACTTCGTGACGCACGGCGAGCCCCGATCGGCGCCCATCATCGTGGAGGAGGTTCCTCCCCCACCTCCGAGTGCCCCGCCCACCGGGGCGTCCCGTTCACACTCGTCGTTCTCATCCAAGACGCTGCGGCTCGTGGTTTGCCGCCCTGGCTCATCGAGCAGGTTTGCTTGGATCTTTTCGTTGCTTGGCGTTTATAACATTGCCCCTGCGCATGCAGCTGGGTAGGTCAGGGGTCGGGCCCTGACTCAGCGCCGGTGAAGCGTCTTTGCCGAGACGCGCCACCCGCGGCCGTCCCTGGCCCATCGGAGCAAGGGACGCCTATTGAGCCTCGGCGCGTCGGCCCGGGCTCGGTTGGAACTGAAGGGTCGGCTCCACCCCCTGTTCTCGAGGGTCCCTCGTCCGCACAGGGGAGCATGGAGCCTGCCCAGGCGGCCACTGCCACGCCTCCATCGGTCTTCCCTCCTCCAACCGAATGCGCCGCCGGGGCGGGGGTCACGTTCGTGTTGGCCATGTCGCCCGTGGCCGGGGAGACTACGGAAATGGAGGATAGGGCGTAGGACACCAAGGTGGCCGTGGGGATCGCCGCGTGCGACGAGCCGGGGGGTGAACACCAGGACGGCCGCCACGGAGCTTGCAGCAGCGGCAGAGATGCCTGTCACGGGCGTGGAGGTGGCCGCGCCCGGGAATCCGGTCACGCCCTCCACCACCAGGCCGCTCGCGGTGAACCCCGGGGAGGATGTGGAGGGGAACCGATGGTCCATGGAAGACCTCTTCGGTGAGACAGAGGCATGTGCACGCTCCGAGCCGGAGTCCTCAGTGGCCCCATCGGGCCTCGCGCTGGTGTCGGTCCTGGCGCCGCCATCCTCCTTCCAGCTGGTAGGGCCCTCTGGTCCAGGCGACGATCGTGACGAGGCTCTGCCTGCCCTAGGCGAGCCGCCGGTCGACGCCGCGCACGTCATGCAGGTGGACGCTTGGCTGGAGAGCCTCCAGCGGATGGCCACCTTCCCCATCGCGCTCCTGGAGATGGCTCCGACGCTTCGCACCAGGGCGATTCCCTCCAGTCAGGTATGCGGTTTATCTGTTCTTCTTACCTTTGCTTAGCTGCATGGCTACTTTCTGGGTCTGCCCTCGTCAGGGCTCTGACTTGGTCCTTTGGTCGATGCAGTCGATGCTGTTGGCGCTCTCTAGGACTCGGTGCGTCGAGGAGGAGGCCATCAACCAGGCTCGCCGTGCATGGGAGTCGGCTCGCGTGGCGAGGGAAGCCAAGGCCAGCGCACGCGACGAGGCCGTGGGCAGCGCCCGCTGCATTTCGGAGCTGGAACGTGCATTGGCCGACCAGGCCTCGACGCATCAGGAGGCGCTCACCGTGGCGAGCACCGAGCTTGACGATCTCCGCTCTCACTCCGCCGACGTCCGCAACGGTATGCTCCAGTCGGCCTCATTTCTTTCTTTACGCGATTCAAGCTCGCTAGCTGGCGATCTTAGGTGCTGGTTTTTCGGAGCTTCTAGCCCAACTTGCCACCCTAAGGGAGGAAAGGGCTGTAGTGGTCCGCGCGTGCATCAACACCCAGGCGGAGCGTAACCAGGTCGTGATGGCGAAGGACAACGCCGAGGGAGTGAGCGCCCAGCTGGGGCAACTCGTCGCCGACCTACGCTCCGAGGCGCAGACCTCCGCTCAGCGGATCGACGTCCTGGAGACCGCCTTGGCTGCGCCGCGCAAATCCGCCAAGGACAAGGCCACGGAGATTGACAGTACACCCTCTCTGCACGTCCTCTTATTCCCCGCCTCGGTTGCTCCTCTTCCTGTAGGTTGCCAGAGCTCTGATGGCTGTTTATTTTCGGGCAGCGCTCAAGTCCCGCATGGAGGATGGGATCTCCCACCAGAACACACTGTTGTCGCGCTTCGGGATGCTGCGTGACGCGGCGGGGGCGGTCCTGTCGTGGCTTGGGTTTTTTCTGTCGGAGGATATCGAGCGGCTCCCGGGAGATCTCCACCTGGCGGCGGAGTGCTACAGGGAGCTGCGCACCGTGGCTGCCGCGGTGCTGGAGGCGCTCGAGGTGCCGGCGAGTGGCAACCCCACGCGTCTTCCTGAAGAGCTCGACCGCGTCCCCCTACGTGTCGGGCCCTCGCGAAGCAGTCGCTGGTGCACGGCGTCTTGGAGGGCTTCACATTAGTGCGTTTCCACTACGACGGGATCCTCTTCGACAGGACGGCCGCGGGCTTCCCCAACGACTTCACCTCAGAAGCCTTGGATGCCCTGGCCACGGAGGTCAAGGTGCCTGCCGAGCAATTTGCCAATGGCCTGGCGCCTATAACTGACGCCAAGGGTAACCTGGTGGACGACACCGACCCCGACCAGGCCCTCTAAACTTGTCTGTCTTTTGCTCGATACTGTCGTGCCCTCGCGTAGAGGGGTTAAACAATGAATCTTGGGGAGTTCCGCTCGACGGGGCTCCCGTACTCTGAGTATTTGCAATAATCAGGTTACTTCCTGCTTCTTATTTTCCTTTTCGCCGTCTTTTTTGACCCAGTATTTATTTTCCTATGTTTGTACCCCTGCCAGCCCCCGAGTGGTGCCTGCCTTTCAGTTTCTGTGGCGGAATACTCCGAAATTATTCCAAGTTAAGTACCCCACAGACCACTAATAAGTAGTCAGGCACTTAATCCGGAATAAGCTGGAGCGCCGTCGGATTATACCCGATTAACCATGTTTTTTTTTCTCTCGATCGAAACAACACGCGCGCCCACACGAAGGTGAGTCCCAGAGATTACAACATTCCACAAGTTCAAATTAACATAAATAGTCTCGATAAGTTATTACAAACCAAGTCTGAAATTGAAATAAAGTTTGTGAGTTCAGCAGCGGAATAAACTATCGACGATACATAGCAACACCATGATGAAGCCGTCCATGGTGCTACTCCTCACGATCCTCGGATGAGGACGGAACCCACTCGACGTGCTAGCCAGGAGGAACCTGGGCAGGCCAAGAAGCACTAGCAATGGCCTCTGCAACATCCATACCCGAAATAAAAGCCACAAGCAAGGCTGAGTATACTAATACTCAGCAAGGCTTACCCGTCGGGTGAAAACTACATCACCGACTTCTAGACATGAAAGGCTTTTGGCTAGTGGGTTTATTTTGTCAGAAAGCGACTAAGAGTGGATCCTTATTTTCATGATTTTAGCATTAATTTCTAATAGTGTTAACCATTCTAAATTAGCAACCTTTCTAAGCATACAAGTGGTGCAATACAATTTAGTACATACAACGAGTTCATCATCCTCATAGTTTCACTTGTTACTAAATGCAACATAGTGGTCAAGCAGTCTCAATAACCGCGAGAAGCGGACAGTTCGAACCGAATTTCACTACCTGGCCAGGAAAACCTAACACACACGGATAATGCTTGCTATAAAAGGCACAAGCACTTCCCAACCTTTCCCATCAATCCACAAATCGGCGCCAGGTCCACTCCCTTAGGTTATAAGGTTATCAGATACTCGCGGACTCAGCCGGCCGATCTCACGCATGTAACCACATGTGTACAGCAAGGGAAATACATTTCCAAGGAAAGATGGCTATCGGTCCTAGCTGTATCAATCTGGTACCGGGCTTACCGATTCCTATAGGTTGGCTTGTGTGTGGTACGTTCAAAAACTTGACACACAGATACCACACGTTACGACCTTAATCCAATTATCATACACGGGCGGGAGATCTACACATATCATATTTCCCATCCATCCTTATGATTTCAACATAAGTAAAGACAAGCAACTCCTATATCTCGCGAGTGACAGGAAATCACTCGACTTGTAACGGTCCTAAAGCATTGCACTATCGACCTTATCATACTAGTATTTCAAGACATAGGTACTAGAGTTATGCAACTAGGGTATTAAACAACTCCTTGAAACATAAATGCACAAACATAAATAATTCAAGGTTGCATAAACTTTAAAAGTTAGGTTATGCTCCGGGGCTTGCCTTCTTGAGCTACACCGGCGTCAGTCTCCGGGTCAATCACGATGACGCTGGCACCACCTTCGGGAGCTTCTTCTTCGTTGGTGGGGAAGAGATTGTAAGTGCCGTCAGCGAGAGTGCCGTCTACATGAGATGCACAATTTTAAGTGTGGCTGCAATTTTTAGGTCTAAAAGCTAAGGCACTTGAAGGCCATATTCACCTAGACACCATAGTGTACAATTCTTTTCCTCACAAGAATGGATAAGGGGGTGCTAGGCTCAAGTTTATTTAATGGTGATTGTGTACATATAAATAAAACACTTTCTAGCTATCATTCTTATGCAAGTATTTAGTTCTGGAATTAAAACTAATATGCACCCGCATTTGATTTAAATAACCACAAGTGATCTAAATCTTTTTTATTAATTCAAAATTTTACTCTACTTCCTTCTCATTTTTGTTTCTCTGTTTATGTTCATCATTTTCATCCACAAACTTTATGACAGCTACTGGAGTATAAGAGTTAAGCTCACTCCAAAATTTGGCTGAAACCGAGTTGTACAGAATTTATTAAAAATGGTACAATTCACTGCTCCTAGATTCAAGCTTAAATTATATAAAATAAAAAACATATCCAAAACAGAAGATACTGCTACCAGAGCAAGGCATGCCAGAAAGGAGTACTTTGGCCAAGTGGTAGGTAAAAATACCACTTGAACACTCCTAAATAAGTACTAATCCAAAAAAATACATCTATTTATTTGATAGCCTAAACAGAGTCAAAACTTAAGTTTAACATTTTTCTAACATGTGCTAACAAGTTTCTAGGCATCTGGTGGAATTTCATGATTTTTTACTGCAGGAAATAGTTTTAATAAATCTAGAACTGAGCTAGAACATAAGTCACATTTCTAGGTCCCCTTTGGAAACAGTGCTACTAAAGGCCATACAAACATCATATCCAAAGTTCAGCTACAGAGCAGGTCAAGATTTGAAATGATGCACAAAATTCTAAAAACTGAGTTTGAATTTTAATTCACAAACTATTCATCAAAAGCATATATATGCAAACATGAGATTGGAGTTTACAACCTCACGAGTCTAGGGAGTATTTTTATGCATTTTTCTGATTTTTCTATGATTTTTAGTGAATTTTAGAAGATCTCAGAAATTTGAACTAGATCTAAAGAATCTTAATCTTACACGGAGGACCTTAGAACTAAAAAGGGGAACACGACGGGGTCCAAGCTTCGTCGGTGACTGGATTCCAGCGAGGAGGCGGCGAACCGGCGTGTGGAAGGAGGGGTAACGCGGAGAGGAGCTCACCGCGAGTCGGTTTGGAGCAGTCTCGTGACTAGAGGTGGAGTGGTGCAGCTTGTCGACGGTGTGCGGCGGAGCGGCGTGCTCCAGCGACGTCGACAGTAGCCTGCTGGGGTCGAGGCAAGGCATGGGGCGGTGTGAGAGCTTCACCGGGATGAGGCGGAGCTCGTCGTGGAACTTGGCGGCGACGGGGATGGCCGGAGGTTGGAGCTCGACGTTGAGGTGGAGCTCGGCGGCGGAAATGGCGGAGCGACGAGGGAAACCTTTGATTCCCAGCAAGGGCTTCACGATTCTCGCTGGGGTTTGCTCGAGGAGTTAGCTAGGAGGGTGAGTGAGCTACGGGTGCGGCGGATTGGGAATCCTTGGAGGGGAAGGCGATCGATTTGGCGGGCGGCTGGAAGTGCTCACGTGCTGCTTTTTGCGGCCGGAGGTGGAAGAAGATGCGCGGGAGCGTGGAGGAGGGGAATGGCGGTGTCGCTAGCTTAGAAAGGAGGCAAGGGTCACTTGGCGGAGACTTGGAGTGAGCTAGAGCCGGCTGGGCTGCTCGGGGACGCGTGCGGTGGATGGGTGACGGGGCAGTGCCATTGATGGCCTGGCGAGCACAGGCAAGGCGTGGCCATGGGTTGGGGGTCAAGGATCCGGGCTCGGACGGCGAGGGATCCTCTGCGCGAGCCGTGGCGTGAAGCTGGTCACAAAGCCGGACCGCAAGGGATCCCTGTCCGGCGTGCGCGAGCTGCGGCCAATGGCGGAGCTTGGCTCGCCATGATGGCAGCCCTCGTGGCGAGGCTTGTCAGGGCGCGGGCAGGGCGTGACTTGACCGGTGGAAGGCATTGGTGTGTGCACAGGGAGGAGATATGTGGCTGCAGCGGCTTTGGCCGGCCATACGACGGCGCAGCCGCTCGCCGGCCATGTGGCAGCCAGCCGCGGCCTGGGGCAGAGCATGCCCAAGCTGGCTGTCGGGGCGCCCATGGAGCTCCCTGCTCTTGGCCCCTTTTTCTCCAAAAAATTGAGCTAAATATTCAAATGTGCAAATGTAAACATTGGAGATTGAAAGATGGGACACGACTTTTGTTTTGGGGTAACCTTGAAATTACGAATTTTTCAAGCTCAAACAAGCCATTTTGAAAAGATGTTCTGCATGGTTTTTAGGGTTTTTGAGGGGCTAAACTGCAATATTTGAAAAAGTTCCAAATAGTAACTAGGCCTTATTTGGGATGACAAACAACTTTTATTTTTGGAGATATTCAAGTTTAGTAGAAAACGTTCAAGATATCAGCTGGGTGTCAAATCAGCCTTTTTGAACTTAAGTTTTGAATTTTGAACCCGACTTAAGTGTATTTCCATTCTTTTGCTTTAGCACTATTTTTAGCGTATTTTTAAGTTTTAACATCAGGGATGTCACAACCTACCCCCCCCTAAAAAAAATCTCGTCCCGAGATTCGATGGTGCTTAAGGACGGTGTGGAAAAAGATACCTTGGATGTAGAGAGGAAGTCGGGGAAGTTCTTATTAAGATATTCTTCAGTTTCCCATGTTGCTTTGTAACACCCAGATTTCCATGAAATCCAAATGCTTCCATATGTGTGCCCAGGATGTCCACAGAACACATATAGATTACAAATATTGAATCACAGAGAACACAATGCTCGAATAAAATAGTTTATATCAGAGTTTAACACAAGACATAGTATTAAACAAATAACACAGCGGAAGTCTTAATATTATTAAACGTCTCATAACTAGTAGAGACTCAAATCCACAGGGACACCGACTAGTTGAACACAGCTAGAAGTACGGCAGATCCTCCGGAAACTCAGCAAGCGACTGATCATTCAATGCTCCATCTGTTACCCATCCGGGATTTTGTTGAATAGTTGCAAGTGTAAGCAAACCATCTTACTTAACAAGTATAACATGGGTTATGCAAGAACAAAAGGCTTGACACGGTTATACTGCATTAGCACTTTTAGTTGTTTCATTTTATTATCATCTAATTTACTACAAATGAGTGGAACCCAAGTATAGACCCATTAATAAGGTATAAGTGATTATAGAACAAACCAACATCAACCACTAATATCATCTTCTAATCAAAAAGGATCCAGGCCGCTCGTGTCCGTGAGCACGGCTATCATGATAGATCAACACTCTGCAGAGGTTTCGCACTTTACCCGCCGGTCACATAAATCCAAAAGAACTTATGTTACGAGGACTTTCACAAAACACCCTAACAAGCACAGTAGCCGTTTTGGTTCAACATAGGCAGCATAACCCGAGGCATCGAGATTGACGTACGCTCAGGGCGCAACGTGAGGGGGTCAATGGCGTCCAGAGCGAGAGCGCAATCATCGCAACGTGTGAAGCTGCCGTACATCGGGCGCTTACATCACGGGACTTTGCCTAACGGGACATAGCCAACGGATAAAACCGTCCTCGATGGATCAAACTATACTCTCACCCATGCTCCCCACATACGCCTTTCGGTAACCACTAGCGAGCTAGAGACGTACAAGCTAATTATCCAAGACCAGAGCCATTATAGTTCCAACGGCGGCGAACAGGTTCCTGGGTTGCCGCTTTAAGAACCGGACCTTATGGAGAGACATTAGAACAAAGCACAAAGCACATGCTCTAATTCCCTAGATCAAACCTTATAGAGACACTAGAACAAAGCACACAGCACATGCTCTAGTTCCCCGAACCATGTTGCTAAAAAGCATCTTTTAACCATCATTGAAGTGAACCATTAGTTCAATATTGACATTAAAATAAATGTTGGTTGCAGCGCGTAGCATAGTCTAATCATAATGCATAAAACCCTGGGTAAACAAGGAATAAGGTAAAGACTAGGAACATCCTTAGTGGTTAACAGTATTAGACACATGCATATGATTTATGTGATTAATCGGTGTATAGGTAACAAGGATGGTCCGTGTTATACTTGCCTTCCTCAGCGAACTGCTGCTGCTCCTGCTCTTCGGGAACGGGATCGTCGGCGAACTCGAACGGCTCGTCAACTACTCACATCGATCACCACACAAGCATCCACACATACATGCAAACAAGATATTTAATTAGAACAGTACACCAAACATAAACAAAAGAAGGCTTTAGAGCTACTCTACGCTTCACTACGAACACATGAGCGCGAAAATCACTCAAATCGGAGTTAAAACGGAGAAACTACGCTTAAAACGGGCTCTAGGGGCTTGCTGGTAAAGATTTTAAGCTTCCAGGGGTGTTTTGAAAGAAACCAGGGACCTAAAACATAATTTCGTATAAAAACCCAAGGGCTAACGAGTAAAAACGACTTTCAGGACGGCGGGCACTATTTTTCAAAAGAGCAGGGGCTAAACTGAAAGAAAAAGGACTTAGTTGTAAATACTTTTGAACTGCGCTGGACCGCGGGTCGATTTCCAGAAAACAGAGGGGCTCTTTTGCAAAAACAGGCGCGGCGGCGGCTAGATGCCGACGTTGGCTGACGTCACCGTCTACTATGCTGTGGACCGGCCGTGAACCGCGGTCCACAGGTTCACGGTGAACCGGACCCGGTTTAGATCTGGACCGTCGGTTTTGAATCTAACGGCTCAGATCAGATCTAGCGCTCGGCTCGCCGGGAACGGCGGCTCGCGGCGGCGCGCGGCCGGAGTTTCGCCGGAGTTGGCTCGGCTGGGGGCTAGGAAGCTCCTTTTCTCGCCGTGTTTGGTCCTAGAGGTAGAGGAGAAGATGGAGGTTCGATTTTGGGGGTCGGAAACGAACTTCGCGCGGCGGAGACGACTTGTGACGGCCGGCGGCGGCTTGGTGTCTCCGGCGACGTCGTGTGTGCGGAGGAGAGGGAGAGGAAGAGGGGTTTTGGGCTCGACGTGTTCCTCACCTTGCGACGAAGCTCCTAGGCAAGCTCTTGGCAGCTATGCGGCAGCGAGCCGATGGATTGGTCAGCGGCGGCGCGAGCTCGTGGTCGGCGGCTAGGGTTTGGGTTGCGGCTCGAGAACGAGGGGTTGGCGGCGGCTTATAAAGGGGCTCGAGGGAAGTCCTAGGTGTGCGCGCCAAGCCGCGCGGAGGCGTGCGCGAGGCGGAGTCGGCGGCGGCGCGGAGTCCCGCTCGGCTACGGCTAGAGGAAGAAGGAGGAGATGACAAGCGGGCCCGGGGTGTCAGCGGCAGGGAGAGAGAGAAGGCGCGCGCGCTGCGGAGGGAGAAAGCGCCGACAGGTGGGACCAGGCTGTCAGTCACAGGGGGAGGCGCGGGCTGGCGGGCTGCGGTGCTGGGCTGGCTCTGCTGGGCCGCGCGAGAGAAGGAAAAGATGGGCCGCGGGAAGAAAGAAAAAGAAAGCTGGGCTGCTGGGCTGAAAAGAGAGAGGGAAAAAGAGAGAGAAAAAGAAAAGGTTTTTCTTTTATTCAAACACTCATTTGAATTCAAATTCAAATACAAATTCAAATTTGAATTCAACAATCAAAAACAAATGCGCCAGCATGAATGCAACAATAATGTTTTTATACCCTATATTTGCTTTTAATTATTCAAAGTTTTATTTTTCCTACATTATTTATGAGCACTTGAATAAAAAAACCAATTAATTACCAAATTTTAAATAGGGCATTTTTAGGGTGTTACATGCTTCTTCTTTAGTATGGTGACTCCACTGAATTTTGTACATTTTAACTTCTTTTCTTTGGGTTTTTCTTTCTTTCTCATCGAGAATCTTGATAGGATGCTCATCATAGGAAAGATCCGGTTCAACCGATAGTTCTTCTTGCTCAACAACCTCGGTCGGAACATTAATACACTTCTTAAGTTGGGAGACATGGAAAATATTGTGCACTGCTGAGAGCTTGGTGGGAAGCTACACACGATATGCAACCGGTCCACATTGTTGAGTGATTTCAAAGGGACCAATGTAATGGGGTGCAAGCTTTCCTTTTAGCCCATATCTTTGCACACCTTTGGTTAGGGAGACCTTGAGATACACATGATCACCGACTTCAAACTGAAGGGGCTTCCGTCTTTAATCAAAGTAACTCTTTTGTCGAGACCGTGCGGTCTTTAGGTTTTACGGATGATTCTAACCTTTTCCTCCGCTTCCTTTACAAGGTCAGGACCGTAGGTGTAGCGCTCACCCGCCTGAAACCAACACAATGGTGTCTGACATCTTCTACCATACAAGGCTTTGAAAGGTGCCATTTTTAAACTTGCTTGGTAGCTGTTGTTATAAGAGAATTCGGCCAGAGATAAACATTTCTCCCAATTCTTCCCATAATGGATGACACAAGCTCGAAGCATATCCTCTAGGATTTGATTTTACCCTTTCCGTCTGCCCATCGGTTTGAGGGTGGTATGCTGAACTACGGATCAGTTTCGTGCCGAGGGATAGTTGCAATTGTTCCCAAAATCATGCCACAAATTGAGTACCATGATCTGAAATTATTGTCTTGGGTACCCCATGTAAACAAACGATCCGTTCCAAATAGATTTCAGCATACTTTATAGCGGTATAGGTTGTGTTGACCGGAATGAAGTGCGCGGTCTTGGTGAGTCGGTCTACAATAACCCAAATGGAGTCATGCCCTTGAGGAGTTTTGGGAAGTCCAACAATAAAATCCATGCTTATATCCTCCCACTTCCATGAGGGTATAGGTAGAGGTTGAAGAGTACCGGCTACCTTCAAGTGACTAGCTTTGACTCGTTGACAAGTGTCACATTCCGACACATATTTGGCAATTTCTCTCTTCATTCTTTTCCACCAAAAATTTTGTTTAAGATCTTGGTACATTTTAGTGCTATCAGGATGGATAGAAAATTTGGAAAGATAAGCTTCATCGATAATTTTCTTTCGGAGTTCGGCGTTCTTGGGCACCACTATCCGATGTCCAAACCACATTACTCCCTATCCATCTTGACAGAAACACTTATATTTAGCCTTTCCTTTTATCAGCTTCCTCTTTAGGATTTTAATGCTTGCATCATCTAGTTGGGCCATGACAATCTGGTCGTGCAAGGTTGCTTCGATAGAGATATGATTGAAGTAGCCATGGGAACAATTTCCATGTTGAGCTTGGCCATTTCATGGCATAAAGTGTCAGCACAGGACTCCACGGAAGGCAGTGGCAATGAGCCTTGCGACTTAGAGCATCCGCAACCACATTGGCCTTCCCGGGGTGATAATGCACATCAAGATCATAGTCCTTAGCCAACTCTAACCACATGCGTTGCCTCATGTTCAAATGTGCTTGAGTGAAGATATATTTAAGGCTTTTCTGATCGGTGTATATATTGCACGGGACACCCATTAGGTAGTGCCTCCAGATCTTGAGAGCATGAATAACCGCTGCCAACTCAAGATCATGAGTAGGGTAATTTTGCTCATGCGGATGAAGTGCTTGGTGCTGTCGGGTTGAGCTAAGACTGGTCAGTAGTTAAATGTTTTCTCAAGGTGTGGAAAGCTTGTTCACATTTGTCACTCCACTCAAATTTGACTCCCTTCTTCAAGAGTTCGGTCATGGGTTTAGCGATCCGAGAGAAATCCGGAATGAAACGGCGATAATAACTGGCTAGACCCAGAAAACTCCAAATTTCATGGACAAAGGTAGGCGGCTGTCAATCCATCACCTCTTGTACCTTGGTTGGATCCATGGATATGCCATCCTTGGAAACCTATGACCCAAGAATTTCACACTTTCTAGCCAGAATTCACATTTGGAGAACTTGGTGTAGAGTTGATGATCTCTCAACCTTTGAAGAACAATACGAAGATATTCGGCATGCTCTTCCTCATTCTTGGAATATATGAGAATGTCATCAATAAAGACCACCACAAACTTGTCAATCTCGGACATGAAAACCGAATTCATGAGATACATGAAGTAGGCTGGGGCATTTGTGAGCCCAAATGACATGACCAAGTATTCATATAGTCTGTAGCGGGTTGAGAAGGCAGTCTTCGGGATATCACAAGGACGAATTTTATTTGGTGATAGCCAGAGCGAAGATCAATCTTAGAGAACACTCTGGCGCCAGCTAGTTGATCAAAAAGGACATCAATGCGGGGAAGTGGATACTTGTTTTTGATGGTCACTGCATTAAGAGGCCGGTAGTCAATACACAACCTCAAAGAGTGGTCCTTCTTTTTCATAAAGATAGCAGGACAACCCCATGGTGAAACACTTGGACGGATAAAACCCTTGTCTAGCAATTCTTGAAGGTTGATCTTTAGTTTGGCCAATTCATTGGGTGAAATTCTATTGTGACATCTCTGATGTCAAAAGAATTAAAAAGTGCAATTAAGATCAATGCAACAGGGAATTATGGGTTGAAATTCAAAAATCCATCCAAAATTCAATTTTAATTCAAAAACAAGGGTTGTTTGGTACCAACTGAAAACTCGAGATTTTTGTACTAAACTTGAAAATCTCCAAAAATAAAAGTTGTTTGTCATCACAAATAAACCCTAGTCACTGTTTGGAACTTTTGTAAATTTTGCAGTTTAGTCCCTCAAAAACTCAAATTACCGTTCTGGGCACCTTTTTGTTTTTGGGTTGTTTGAGCTTGAAAAACTTGGAATTTCAAGTTCATCCCAAAAAGAAAGTTGTGTCCCATCTTCCAAACTCCAACTTATATTTTTACACTTTTTCAAGTTCAGTTCAAATTTTTGGAGAAAATTCGAATTTGAAATCGGAGCTCCACGGGCAAGCTACAGTGCCCCTGGCGCGCGCGGCGCTGGCCGGAGCTCGGCCGCCACGTGGCCGGCGAGCGGCGCAGGCGGCGCCGAGCTGGCCGAGCCGCGGCGGACGTTGGCGCTTGTCGCCTAGCTCTTGTCTCGCCCCTCCGGAGCCGTCACTTCGCCGTCGTCGAGCCGCTCCGCCTCGCGCCGCGCGAACGCCATCATGCGGTCGGAGCGCCGCCGTGGGCACGCGCGCGCGCGTCGCGCTGAGCAGCTCCACAGGCCGCGATTCCACTCCGCTCCACGCCAAATGCACTGTTGAAGATCCCCCCGACGTCACTCGAGGATCCCTCGCCCGGTCGAGTCGCTCGCGCGCTGCCCGAGCTCGCTCCGCATTCATGGCGGCCTGCTCGCGCCGCGCCGCGCGCTCGCACGCTCCCGAGGAGCACAGTGCCTCCCTTGCGTGCTCAATCACTCCACCAAGCACTCACACCCCTCCTCTCACTCGCTCACTTGGCCATTTCCACTTCCCCGCGCTCGCTCGGTCTTCTTCTTCCTCGCGCTGCGCGAACCGAGCCGAGCTTCTCCGAGAAATTCGCCTTCCACACTCCACCATTCCCAAATTCGTCCCGCACGAAGCTAGCCCTCTACTCCAGCTCCATTTCCCCCCACTTTCCCCAAGCTATTGTCCCTTCTCCGGCGAGAATTTGAGATTTCCCCCAAATCGCGAATTCCGGCCACCGGAGCACCCGCACGTCGAGCCCCTACTCCGAGCCGTCCCCGAGGTCAACCGAGCACGCCATTGGCTTCCTCGAGCTCCACTGGTGCTCTAGGACCCCTCGAACCTCGGCGAACGACCCCGAGCTCACCGGCGTAGAAGCCGCGGCGGCCGCGCCGCCACCACCTCGTCGCCGGCGCAACCCCGACCATCCCCGGCCTCCAAACCGTCCCCGAACGACTCGTGGTGAGCCCAGGATCCTTTTCCCCCACTTCCCCGTGCCTAGTTCGCCGTCGTTTGGCCGGCGCAACTCCGGCGAGGTCCCTGGGACCGAACTTCATCTTCTTCGTTTGTCTAGGGGTCTCTATGCAAAAGTCCAGGGACTTGTTCGTGCAGTTTTGAAAGTTCTAGGGTTCCCTGCGAAAATAGATTCTTAAACCTAGATTTGATTTTCCCGAATCTTGTAAAATCCATTAAAAATCGTACAAAAATCAGAAAAATGAACAAAAATACTCCCTGGATTCGTGAGAGTCTAAACTACAATCTCTATTAGACATGTTTATACTTTTGATGAACTGTTTTTGAATTAAAATTCAAACTATGAAAATTGAAAGTTGTGCACCATTTCAAATCCAGAGCTCCGCTAGGGTTGAGCTTTGGATATGTTGCTTGTAGTGACTTTGGACAGCTTGTGTCCAAAGGAGGCCTAAAAATATGCAGTGTAGCTCCAGTTATGAATTAAAATGTATTTCCTGTCTTTTTGAAGTGCAGAAATCATTAAAAATAATCTGTGTAGTGAAAAATCACCAGTTTGCTCCAGAGGACTAAAAACTTGTTAGCACACATGTTAAAAATGAAAAACTTAATTTTTGCTCTTTTTAGGATAGTAAATAAATAAATATGTGTTTTTGGTTAGAAATTTATTGAGGATTACCCAAGGGTTATTTTGAGCCACCACTTGGCCAGAGCCCTCCTCATGCTTACGCTTAGCTTTGGTAGGAAAATCTCCTGAAATGGATAAATATTTAATTTTATATGAATTTATTTCACTTCTGCAGTTAGCTGTTTGTTATATTTTTAATAAATTATGTGTAGCTCAGAATTAGCTAAATTTTGGAGTGCGCTTAGCTCTTATACTCCAGTAGCTGTCATAAAGTTTATAGATAAAAATGATGAACAGAATTGGAGAAACAAAAATGAGAAATAATCCTGGTGGAAATTGATTTATATAAAAAGATAAAACTTTTTGGGTAATTAGTTAGAATAAAAATGGTTAGAGTCTGAAATTCCCGAGCAGCACCCAAATTGGTGAAGAAATAAATAGAATTCTTTTGTATATGTACACAATCACTATCGAAAACAATAAAACTTTTTCCACACCTACACCTTGTTTTTGTGAAGAGCATAGTAATGCTTAAGCATGTCTAGGTGAATATGGCCTTCAAAGGCCTTAATCTTAGAATCTATAGGCAGCCTCCTTAAACTATGCATCTCATGTAGAAGGCGCCATCCCGGACGGCGACTACCACCTCATCCCCGCAGACGAGGAAGAAGTTCCGGAGCACGGTGCCGGCGAAGAAACGACCAACCCGGAGGCTAACCCCCAGTCCGAGCAAGAAGGCAAGCCCCGGAGCATAACCTAACCTTTACCAATTATGCATTATGACTTCTCTATGCTTGTGCATTTACGTTCAAGGAGTTGATTGAATACCTTAGCTACACATTTCCTAGTACCTTTGACTTGCAATACTAGTATGAAAGGATCGATAGGGCATTGCTTTAGGTCCGTTACAAGTCGAGTGATTTCCTGTCACTCGCGAGACATAGGAATTGCTTGTCTTTACTTATGTTGGAATCATAAGGATTGACGGGCGGGATGATAGATGTAGATCTCCCGTCCATGTATGATAATTGATTAAGGTCGAAATGTGTGGATGAGTGTGTCAAGTTTTTGAACGTACCACATGCATGCCGGTATATGGGAGCCGGTAAGCCCGGTACCAGATTGAAGCAGCTAGGGCCGATAGCCATCTCTCCTTGGAAACTTTGTTTTCCCCTGCCGTACACTTGTGGATATATGCGTGAGACTGTGAGTGAAGCAGTAAACCTTTATCCTAAGGAAATGGACCCGGTTCCGAATTGTGGATCGATGGGAAAGGTTGGGAAATGCTTGTACCTTTTATAGCAAGCAGAGTATCCGTGTGTGTTGGGTTTCCCCTGGCCAGGTCGCAGAAATTCGGTTCGAACTGTCCGCTTCTCGCGGTTAATGAGACTGCTTGACCGCCATGCTACATTGAGTAACAAGTGGAACTTTGAGATTGATAAACTTGTTGTATGAATTAAATTGTATTGCACCACTTGTATGCTTAGGAAGGATGCTAATCTAGAATGGTTAAATTTACTAGAATATGATGCTAAAACTTGAAAGCAGGGACCTATTTTAGTTGCTTTTTGGCAAACAAACCCACCAGCCAAAAGCCTCTCATGTCTAGATGTCGGTGATGTAGTTTTCACCCGACGGGTAAGCCTTGCTGTGTATTAGTATACTCAGCCTTGCTTGTGGCAATGATTTACAGGTACACCTTTGGATGTCAATGCTTTGTCTTGGCCTACCCAGGTTCCACCTGGCTGGCACATCGAATGGGTTCTGTCCTCTGCCGAGGATCGGGAGGAGTAGCATCATGGCAGGCTTCAGCACGGTGTTATTGTATCGTCGTTAGATTATCTTCCGCTGCAATGAAACTTTTATTTCCGCTGCAAGACTTTGTACTCTGATTTAAATTGAACTTGGTTTGTAATAACTTGTGATACCTATTTGTGTAAGTTAATTTGTGGAATGTTGTAATCTCTGGAACTCACCTTCGTGTGGGCGTGCTGTTGTTTTGATCGAGAAAAGAACGTGGTTAATCGGGTTTAATCCGACGGCGCTCCAGCTTATTCCGGATTAAGTGCCTGACTACTCGGTTAGTGGTCCCGGGGTACTTAACTTGGAATAATTTCGGAGTGGTCCGCCACAGCTGGCATCAGAGCCGAAGCAGCGCACCGGAGAAAACAACAGACCTTTAATAAACAATTTTTGAATAAAACTTGCCAACTCGTGCTTCCGACGCGTTTTGCGAAGGAAGGTTATCTTAGGACCGCTAAGGATGTTACCTAGAGCGTGAAGCCTATGTGGGTTAAGGGATCACGATATGATAGGTGGCAAATAGTATATTATACTGACTTCCAGCACATTTCATTCTGTCATTTACTTTACGCAATGGTGGGCGCAAGGTACGGCGATTGCTGTAACGTACCACGGCACTATATGAAAATATAGTGGCGGCACATAGTCAATACGCTGTGACGGCGTATGAGACTAGAATAGCATGGTGGGCGCAAGGTACGGCGATTGCTGTAGCGTACCACGGCATCATATGCAAATATGATGGCGGCACTAAGTCAATACGCTATTTCAATAGCGTATGAAACTGTCAATATGTTGCTTTGGTGACATATGAACATTGCCCGTCCAATGTTAAACGTTCGGGTGCCACCTCTATAGTGGGTGGTAATGAATGGAGACGCTTTCGTGAGTGTTGGCACGAAAGGTTGATTATACATGCTCTGGGATGAAATTTTCTGCAGGTACACTAACCGCGAATCCGTATGTTGAGACGGTTAGAAATTCGACTAGTTAATATAGGGAGAGACGGATATTGCCTAGCCACCGGCACTAACTTCGTAAGCCAAAAGTTTATTGGCATGTGTGTTGGCGAGAACGAATAGGCCGCTCATGCATTGCATCTCGCTGAATTAATATCGACTTTAACACATGACCAAATTGAACCGCCGTCAAAGAAATTGAAATCACAACCCAAAAATCCTGCTGAGAACAATCTGTATGCACCCTTAATTAGAAACTGAAAACGTCGTCAAATGAAAAAGTGTTCAACATGAAAGTTGTCATAAATATTATAAAGTATATGCTGAAGAAATTTCAACGAAAATGGTCCAGTAAAACTGGAGTTATGCAAAAAATGGTAACCCCCTGTCTGCTGGAAATTTCTGGGGACAGTGAGATAAAAATTGAATTTTTACACCATCTTAACGACAGTTTCTGCTCAAACCTACAAAATGAAACTTGTTAGGAATTACTTAAACAATGTTCTGGCCAAATTTGGGGATTTTTGAGCTTATAGATTTCGAGTTTTGTAATTTTTACCACCCTGCACAGAATCTGTTTTTGTTCTTTGGCGCTAACCGGTTCTCACCCTTGCCCCTTTTCCTTTTTGGTTCAGATGGACGCCCTCGCTGACCTGGCTAGCTACCCCAACGACGTGTCCTTCTCTGATTGCTTGGGATGGGAAGGTTTCCCTAGCATCTTGTGGTCGGTTTTACAGGCACTTGACTACCCTACACCGCCACAGTATGAGAGAACGATTATCCGAGACCGTGGTGTGGTCCGTTCCCGTGTGCGTTTGGTGGTATACCGCCACCCGCCGTGTCCTAGTTCCCCCACCTGGGCGGTGGAAGTTCACGGACACCACATGGAGACGACATGTGAGCTAGCTGCCTTGAATGGCATTAGCTCCTTTGTGGCTCAGAACCAAGAGTTGGTTGAGCACCAGTTACTTGGATTGTTCCCACCGACTCAGCCGGATGATCCCCACTGGATGAGGCGCTACCTTAGCTCTCCTTTGAGGATGGCGGAGAACCCCGTCGCAGCAGCCGCGTTGATGATGAGGTGGATACGGGCGTATCACCGTTTGCAGGCACTTCTTGGACGGTCGCAGAGCGAGATGCTCAACATTGCTATGGACATGTCCGCTCGTGCCCGTGACATAGGGGTTGAGAGGATCTCCTTGTCCATTGAGGTGACCACTAGAGATGCCATGATTTCTGACTTGGAGAGGCAATTGAATGACCTCCACATTGCACACAACAACACCCAAAATGAGTTAGCACAAACTAGAGAGGAGCTTGAGGAGGTACATGGTACCTTGGAGCATGCAAATGCTATGCTTGCCGTCCATGACGCTCAGCACCTTCTTGACCAAGAAGGAGGGGATGGAGAAGGAGAGGCCCCCGATTCCGACATGGACACCGAGGATGACATGCCGCCCCTTCCAGCTCCACCTTCACCTATGGGCAGCGAGGCTACCGCTAACAATTTGGATGATTTTTAGAGTGGTAGTAGCAAGTACTCCTCCGCTAGGCCTAAGTTTTGGCTTCATGTTGTAATAGGCTAGATGGAGTTGAGCTCCTCCTTTTATCTTTTGGTGGCAATGTAAATTAATGATGTGGTTGTGGGATCAAAACTTGATGATGTTGTTACAGCGGTGTTGAAAACATTCTGCAGCTGACCTTATTTTAATTATTGATGGGTTTTCCATTCATTTCTGGACTGTGATGTGAACTACAAAGTTGTTTGGAATTTGTCAAACAAAATGATCACCAAATTGCAACCCCATTGGTTAAGCGAAATAAAAATGGCAACCAAAACACTACAACTCGGCCCGCTGAAAAACAGCAAATGCAGAGAGCTAAAGATTGAATTTTTCGGCTTAGTTCCAGTCCGAATTTGATTCCGAGCCCAACATGAAAGTTGTAGAGCATAAAATTTCCGAGCTACTGACCGAATGGGAGCATTTGACTTGTTTCCTGTTGGGAGATATGATTTTTCTTCCGAACTGCGTGTTGACGTGTCATTCTGCGCAGTGCACTTCAATATATTGTCACATTCTATCTTGTCATTTACTATGCAAGCTTATGAAATATGGCTAATACAAGTACCTACTGCAGATGGCAATCACCCGCAGCGGTCACGACGCTAGTGGCTCCAACGCTAACCAGCAGGGGCCAGAGGGGCAGCAACAGCCACCGCCACCTCCTCCACCGCAGCAACCTCCGACGTGGCAGCATCTATATGCCACGCAAACGGAGATTCTCCGGAACCTACAGCATCAGCAGCAGATGATGCAGCAGCAGATGCTTCAGCAGGGAGGTCAACGGGCCCCTCAGCCTCAGGTGGCCAGATACGAGGATTTTCTGGCAACGCACCCGCCGATTTTCTCTCGAGCTGATGAGCCTTTGGAGGCCGACACCTGGATTCGAGCCATCGAGTCCAAGTTCACCATCCTGGCGACGCCTTGCACCTCCAACCGCAAGGTCGTGTTCGCGGCGCAGCAGCTCCGCGGCCCAGCTCTCCTATGGTGGGAGAACTACCTGGCCCTGCAGCAGGAGGGTCATGTGGTTGAGTGGGATGAGTTCAAGGCTGCATTCAAGGCTCATCACATTCCGGCCGGTCTGGTAGAGCGAAAGCTGAATGAATTTTTGGCGCTGACCCAGGGTACCCGCACAGTGCTCCAGTACGCCCAGGCCTTCAATGGTCTGTGCCCTTATGCGGGTCATCACGCCGACTCCGACGAGAAGAAGCTGGAGAGGTTCCGACGTGGCCTGAACACCAAGTTGAAGGCACAGTTGGCCACCACCCGTGCTGCCACGTACGGCGACCTGGTGAACCTTGCCATCGCCCAGGAAGACGCCAATGTGGTGCACAAGGCGGAGAAGAAGAGGAAGACTCCCGCTGGACCGTCGAGCGCGCAGCCACAGAGGTTCCGCTTGGTTCCCCCGGCTGCACCGCAGGGACAGTCCAGGGCACCTCAGGGAGGTGGATGGGTTGCTAGGCCGCCACAGCCTAACGCGCCTCGTTTCCCTCCACCGCCGCAGCAGCAGCAAGCACCAAGGCAAAATGCACAGCAGCCAGCTCGCCCTGGAGCCGGCTATCACTGTTTCAAGTGTGGGAGTAAAGATCACTTTATCAAGGATTGCCCGCAGAACAAGCAGCAAAACCAGCGCCCGGGAAATCAGCAAGGCAAGGGCAAGCAGCAGCAGCGTGTGCAAGTTCGGCAAGGACGGCTCAACTACACCACGTTGGCCGACCTACCCGAGGGAGCCCCAGACATGACTGGTACCTTCCCTACCTGCACTCAACCTGCTGTGATATTGTTTGATTCCGGGGCAACACATAGTTTTATAAGCACATGATTTCATGTGAAATGCGGATTAAAATCTTACCATACCAAATCATCATACGTGATATCAACTGCGGGAGGTAAAATTGCGTCCAACCAAGTCACCCGAAAAGTTCCGATCAGGCTGGGAAGTAAAACATTTCCTACTGATTTGATTCTGCTTGGTATGGAAGGAATTGACATCGTGTTAGGAGCCAATTGGATGACTCAACATAAGGTTGTCCTAGATGTTGCGGAACGAGTTGTTGAGATAAACTCGCCTACGCATGGCCCGAGTGTGCTATATCTGCCACAACGGACTTGCGTCGATGCGTGTGCTTATGCAATGGTAGAAACCCAACTAAAGGACATTCCGGTGGTATGTGAGTATGCCGATGTATTTCCGGATGACTTACCTAGGATGCCGCCGGACAGGGACATTGAATTTGTGATTGAACTACAACCTGGCACAGCACCTATATCAAAGAGACCATATAGAATGCCGCCCAATGAATTGGCTGAATTAAAAATTCAACTCCAAGAATTGCTAGATAAAGGTTTCATTCGTCCAAGTGTATCACCTTGGGGATGTCCCGCTATCTTTGTGAAGAAGAAGGACCATTCCTTGAGGTTGTGTATTGATTACCGGCCTCTCAATGCGGTAACTATTAAGAACAAGTACCCACTCCCCCGTATTGACATCTTGTTTGACCAACTAGCTGGCGCCAGAGTGTTCTCCAAAATTGACCTTCGCTCTGGCTATCACCAAATCAAAATTAGGCCTTGTGACATTCCAAAGACTGCCTTTTCCACACGTTATGGACTTTATGAATTCTTGGTTATGTCTTTTGGACTCACCGATGCCCCGGCCTACTTCATGTATCTCATGAATTCGGTCTTCATGTCTGAACTAGACAAGTTTGTGGTGGTATTCATTGACGACATTCTTATATATTCTAAGAATGAGGAAGAGCATACCGAGCACCTTCGCATTGTTCTTCAGAGACTGAGAGATCACCAGCTCTATGCCAAGTTCTCCAAGTGTGAATTCTGGTTAGAGAGCATGAAGTTCTTAGGCCACACGGTTTCCAAGGATGGTATATCCGTGGATCCAACCAAAGTGCAGGAGGTGCTAGATTGGCAACCACCTACCTCTGTCCACGAGATTCGGAGTTTTCTGGGTTTAGCCGGTTATTACCGCCGTTTCATTCCGGACTTCTCTCGGATTGCGAAGCCCATGACCGAACTCTTAAAGAAGGGAGTCAAATTCGAGTGGAATGACAAATGTGATGAAGCTTTCCACACCTTGCGAAGGCATTTAACTTCAGCCCCAATTTTGGCTCAGCCCGATTGCACCAAGCCTTATGATGTCTATTGCGATGCATCAGGCACCGGTCTTGGCTGTGTTCTCATGCAAGAGAACCGAGTCATTGCTTACGCTTCTCGAGCACTTCGGCCTCATGAGCAAAACTACCCCACGCATGATCTTGAGTTAGCAGCGGTTATTCATGCTCTCAAGATGTGGAGACACTATTTGATGGGTGTTCCCTGCAACATATACACAGACCACAAGAGCCTCAAATATGTCTTCACTCAGGCACATCTGAACATGAGACATCGAAGATGGTTGGAGTTAGCAAAGGACTATGACCTTAGTGTGCATTATCACCCCGGGAAGGCTAATGTAGTTGCGGATGCACTAAGCCGCAAGGCTCATTGTCATTGTCTTTCCGTGGAGTCCCACGCTGACACCCTGTGTCATGAAATGGCAAAGCTCAATTTGGAGATTGTTCCACACGGGTACTTCAGCCATATTGCAGTGGAACCAACCTTGCACGATCAGATTGTTGTAGCCCAATTAAATGACGCGAGCATTAAAATCCTTAAAAGGAAATTGTCTAAGGAGAAGGTGAAAGAGAAGTACAAGTGTTTCCGGTTTGATGGGCAGGGAGTGATGTGGTTTGGACATCGCCTCGTGGTGCCCAAAAACACGGAACTCCGGAGGAAGATTATGGATGAGGCTCATCTCTCTATATTTTCTATCCATCCCGGCAGCACCAAAATGTACCAAGATTTGAAGCAAGACTTTTGGTGGACTCGAATGAAGCGAGAAATTGCCACGTATGTGTCGGAATGTGACACATGCCAGCGGGTTAAGGCCAGCCACTTGAAGGTAGCAGGCACGCTTCAACCTCTACCTATTCCCTCCTGGAAGTGGGAAGATATAAGCATGGATTTCATTGTTGGACTTCCCAGAACCCCTTAGGGGCATGACTCCATTTGGGTAATTGTGGATCGCCTTACCAAGACCGCCCATTTTATTCCAGTCAATACCATTTATGCTGCTAAGAAGTACGCGGAGATTTATTTGGAGCGGATCGTTTGTCTACATGGGGTACCCAAGACGAAAATTTCAGATCGTGGTGCTCCGTTCGTAGCACGCTTTTGGGAACAGTTGCAATTATCCCTAGGCACCAAACTGATCCGTAGTTCAGCATATCACCCACAAACCGATGGGCAGACGGAAAGGGTAAATCAAATACTTGAGGATATGCTTCGAGCTTGTGTTATTCATTATGGGAAGAATTGGGAGAAATGTCTATCTCTGGCCGAATTCTCCTATAACAACAGCTACCAAGCGAGTCTTAAAATGGCACCTTTCGAAGCCTTATAGGGTAGAAGATGTCGGACCCCGTTATGTTGGTCCCAGGCAGGCGAGAGGTACACTTATGGCCCTGACCTTGTGAAGGAAGCAGAAGAAAAGGTTAGGATCATTCGGGAGAATTTGAAGACCGCCCGGTCGCGGCAAAAGAGCTACTTTGATCAGCGGCGGAAGCCACTTCGGTTTGAAGTTGGTGATCACATGTACCTTAAAGTCTCCCCGACCAAGGGTGTGCAAAGGTTTGAACTAAAAGGAAAGCTTGTACCTCGTTATATCGGCCCGTATGAAATCACTCAACAATGTGGGCCGGTAGCCTATCAAGTGAAGCTTCCCGAGAAACTTTCAGCTGTACACAATGTGTTCCATGTTTCTCAACTCAAGAGGTGTCTTCGTGTTCCGACCGAGGTTGTTGAACAAGAGGAACTCTCGGTTGAACCGGATCTCTCTTACGATGAGCATCCCGTTAAGATCCTCGACGAGAAAGAGCGACAAACACGAAGGAAGGGAGTCAAAATGTACAAAATTCAGTGGAGTCATCACTCCGAAGATGAAGCCACATGGGAAACCGAAGACTATCTTAGAAAGAATTTCCCCGACATACTTTCATAAGCCGAGGTATTTCTTTTCCCCTCTCTATCTCTAGGTTTAATCGAATCTCGGGACGAGATTCCTTTTAAGGGGGGTAGGCTGTGACATCTCTGATGTCAAAAGAATTAAAAAGTGCAATTAAGATCAATGCAACAGGGAATTATGGGTTGAAATTCAAAAATCCATCCAAAATTCAATTTTAATTCAAAAACAAGGGTTGTTTGGTACCAACTGAAAACTCGAGATTTTTGTACTAAACATGAAAATCTCCAAAAATAAAAGTTGTTTTTCATCACACATAAACCCTAGTCACTGTTTGGAACTTTTGAAAATTTTGCAGTTTAGTCCCTCAAAAACTCAAATTACCGTTCTGGGCACCTTTTTGTTTTTGGGTTGTTTGAGCTTGAAAAACTTGGAATTTCAAGTTCATCCCAAAAAGAAAGTTGTGTCCCATCTTCCAAACTCCAACTTTTATTTTTACATTTTTTCAAGTTCAGTTCAAATTTTTGGAGAAAATTCGAATTTGAAATCGGAGCTCCACGGGCAAGCTACAGTGCCCCTGGCGCGCGCGGCGCTGGCCGGAGCTCGGCCACCACGTGGCCGGCGAGCGGCGCAGGCGGCGCCGAGCTGGCCGAGCCGCGGCGGACGTTGGCGCTTGTCACCTAGCTCTTGTCTCGCCCCTCCCGAGCCGTCACTTCGCCGTCGTCGAGCCGCTCCGCCTCGCGCCACGCGAACGCCATCATGCGGTCGGAGCGCCGCCGTGGCCACGCGCGCGCGCGTCGCGCTGAGCAGCTCCACAGGCCGCGATTCCACTCCGCTCCGCGCCAAATGCACTGTTGAAGATCCCCCCGATGTCACTCGAGGATCCCTCGCCCGGTCGAGTCGCTCGCGCGCTGCCCGAGCTCGCTCCGCATTCATGGCGGCCTGCTCGCGCCGCGCCCCGCGCTCGCACGCTCCCGAGGAGCACAGTGCCTCCCTTGCGTGCTCAATCACTCCACCAAGCACTCACACCCCTCCTCTCACTCGCTCACTTGGCCATTTCCACTTCCCCGCGCTCGCTCGGTCTTCTTCTTCCTCGCGCCGCGCGAACCGAGCCGAGCTTCTCCGAGAAATTCGCCTTCCACACTCCACCATTCCCAAATTCGTCCCGCACGAAGCTAGCCCTCTACTCCAGCTCCATTTCCCCCCACTTTCCCCAAGCTATTGTCCCTTCTCCGGCGAGAATTTGAGATTTCCCCCAAATCGCGAATTCCGGCCACCGGAGCACCCGCACGTCGAGCCCCTACTCCGAGCCGTCCCCGAGGTCAACCGAGCACGCCATTGGCTTCCTCGAGCTCCACTGGTGCTCTAGGACCCCTCGAACCTCGGCGAACGACCCCAAGCTCACCGGCGTAGAAGCCGCGGCGGCCGCGCCGCCACCACCTCGTCGCCGGCGCAACCCCGACCATCCCCGGCCTCCAAACCGTCCCCAAACGACTCGTGGTGAGCCCAGGATCCTTTTCCCCCACTTCCCCGTGCCTAGTTCGCCGTCGTTTGGCCGGCGCAACTCCGGCGAGGTCCCTGGGACCGAACTTCATCTTCTTCGTTTGTCTAGGGGTCTCTGTGCAAAAGTCCAGGGACTTGTTCGTGAAGTTTTGAAAGTTCTAGGGTTCCCTGCGAAAATAGATTCTTAAACCTAGATTTGATTTTCCCGAATCTTGTAAAATCCATTAAAAATCGTAAAAAAATCAGCAAAATGAACAAAAATACTCCCTGGATTCGTGAGAGTCTAAACTACAATCTCTATTAGACATGTTTATACTTTTGATGAACTGTTTTTGAATTAAAATTCAAACTATGAAAATTGAAAGTTGTGCACCATTTCAAATCCAGAGCTCCGCTAGGGTTGAGCTTTGGATATGTTGCTTGTAGTGACTTTGGACAGCTTGTGTCCAAAGGGGGCCTAAAAATATGCAGTGTAGCTCCAGTTATGAATTAAAATGTGTTTCCTGTCTTTTTGCAGTGCAGAAATCATTAAAAATAATCTGTGCAGTGAAAAATCACCATTTTGCTCCAGAGGACTAAAAACTTGTTAGCACACATGTTAAAAATGAAAAACTTAATTTTTGTTCTGTTTAGGATAGCAAATAAATAAATATGTGTTTTTGGTTAGAAATTTATTGAGGATTACCCAAGGGTTATTTTGAGCCACCACTTGGCCAGAGCCCTCCTCATGCTTATGCTTAGCTTTGGTAGGAAAATCTCCTGAAATGGATAAATTTTTAATTTTATATGAATTTATTTCACTTCTGCAGTTAGCTGTTTGTTATATTTTTAATAAATTATGTGTAGCTCAGAATTAGCTAAATTTTGGAGTGAGCTTAGCTCTTATACTCCAGTAGCTGTCATAAAGTTTATAGATAAAAATGATGAACAGAATTGGAGAAACAAAAATGAGAAATAATCCTGGTGGAAATTGATTTATATAAAAAGATAAAACTTTTTGGGTAATTAGTTAGAATAAAAATGGTTAGAGTCTGAAATTCCCGAGCAGCACCCAAATTGGTGAAGAAATAAATAGAATTCTTTTATATATGTACACAATCACCATCGAAAACAATAAAACTTTTTCCACACCTACACCTTGTTTTTGTGAAGAGCATAGTAATGCTTAAGCATGTCTAGGTGAATATGGCCTTCAAAGGCCTTAATCTTAGAATCTATAGGCAGCCTCCTTAAACTATGCATCTCATGTAGAAGGCGCCATCCCGGACGGCGACTACCACCTCATCCCCGCAGACGAGGAAGAAGTTCCGGAGCACGGTGCCGGCGAAGAAACGACCAACCCGGAGGCTAACCCCCAGTCCGAGCAAGAAGGCAAGCCCCGGAGCATAACCTAACCTTTACCAATTATGCATTATGACTTCTCTATGCTTGTGCATTTACGTTCAAGGAGTTGATTGAATACCTTAGCTACACATTTCCTAGTACCTTTGACTTGCAATACTAGTATGAAAGGATCGATAGGGCATTGCTTTAGGTCCGTTACAAGTCGAGTGATTTCCTGTCACTCGCGAGACATAGGAATTGCCTGTCTTTACTTATGTTGGAATCATAAGGATTGACGGGCGGGATGATAGATGTAGATCTCCCGTCCGTGTATGATAATTGATTATGGTCGAAATGTGTGGATGAGTGTGTCAAGTTTTTGAACGTACCACATGCATGCCGGTATATGGGAGCCGGTAAGCCCGGTACCAGATTGAAGCAGCTAGGGCCGATAGCCATCTCTCCTTGGAAACTTTGTTTTCCCCTGCCGTACACTTGTGGATATATGCGTGAGACTGTGAGTGAAGCAGTAAACCTTTATCCTAAGGAAATGGACCCGGTTCCGAATTGTGGATCGATGGGAAAGGTTGGGAAATGCTTGTACCTTTTATAGCAAGCAGAGTATCCGTGTGTGTTGGGTTTTCCCTGGCCAGGTAGCAGAAATTCGGTTCGAACTGTCCGCTTCTCGCGGTTAATGAGACTGCTTGACCGCCATGCTACATTGAGTAACAAGTGGAACTTTGAGATTGATAAACTTGTTGTATGAATTAAATTGTATTGCACCACTTGTATGCTTAGGAAGGATGCTAATCTAGAATGGTTAAATTTACTAGAATATGATGCTAAAACTTGAAAGCAAGGACCTATTTTAGTTGCTTTTTGGCAAACAAACCCACCAGCCAAAAGCCTCTCATGTCTAGATGTCGGTGATGTAGTTTTCACCCGACGGGTAAGCCTTGCTGAGTATTAGTATACTCAGCCTTGCTTGTGGCAATGATTTACAGGTACACCTTTGGATGTCGATGCTTTGTCTTGGCCTACCCAGGTTCCACCTGGCTGGCACATCGAATGGGTTCCGTCCTCTGCCGAGGATCGGGAGGAGTAGCATCGTGGCAGGCTTCAGCACGGTGTTATTGTATCGTCGTTAGATTATCTTCCGCTGCAATGAAACTTTTATTTCCGCTGCAAGACTTTGTACTCTGATTTAAATTGAACTTGGTTTGTAATAACTTGTGATACCTATTTGTGTAAGTTAATTTGTGGAATGTTGTAATCTCTGGAACTCACCTTCGTGTGGGCGTGCTGTTGTTTCGATCGAGAAAAGAACGTGGTTAATCGGGTTTAATCCGACGGCGCTCCAGCTTATTCCGGATTAAGTGCCTGACTACTCAGTTAGTGGTCCCAGGGTACTTAACTTGGAATAATTTCGGAGTGGTCCGCCACATCTATAAGGTCTTTTTGATATAGGTGCTGTGCTAGGTTGAAGTTCAATCACGAATTCAATGTCCCTATCCCGCGGCATCCTAGGTAAGTCATCCGGAAAGACATCGGCATACTCACATACTACCGGAATATCTTCTAGCCAGGGTTCTACCATTGTAAAAGCACAAGCATTGGTGCATTTCCGGTGTGGCAAATAAAGTGTACTAGCCCCATGTGTTGGCGAATTTATTTCCACAACCCTTTCTGCGACATCTAGCACAAGCTTATGTTGAGTCATCCAATTTGCCCCCAATACAATGTCAATTCCTTCTAACCCCAAAAGAATCAGATCGGTAGGAAAAACTTTACTACCCATCTTGATTGGTACTTTTCGAGTGACTTGGTTGGATGCTATTTTACCTCCTGCTGTTGATATCACATATGATGATTTGGTGTGATATGATTTTAATCCACATTTTGCATTAAACCTTGTGCTTATAAAACTGTGTTGCCCCCGAATCAAATAATATAACTGCAGGTTGATTTTGGACAGGAAATGTACCAGTCATGTCCGGTGCTCCCTTAGGTAGATCAGTCAGGGTGGTGTAGTTGAGCCTTTCCTGCCTGACTTGGACTCGTTGTTGCTTGCCCTTGTTTGGCTGGTTCCCTGAACGCTAGTTTTGTGGCTTGTTTTGTGGGCAGTCCCCGATGAAATGGCTGCTACTGCCACACTTGAAACATAAGTAGCCACCTGCAGGACAAAGCGACTGCTGCACATTTTGCCTTGGAGCCCGCTATTGATGCGGCGGTGGAGGGAAACGAGGTGCACCCTGCTGTGGTGGTCTGGCAACCCAACACCCACCCTGAGGTGTCCTCTGCTGTCCCTACGGTGCAGGGGGTGGAACCAAGCGGAACCTCTGAGTTTGCGAACTTGAAGGGGCAGCAGGAGCCTTTCTTTTCATCTCGGCCTTATGGGCCATCTTGGCATCTTCCTGCGCAATTGCAATGTTCACAAGCTCACCATAAGTGTCAACTCGTGTAGTGGTCAGTTGTGCCTTGAGCTTGGAATTAAGGCCACGATGGAACCTTTCTATCTTCTTGTCGTTTGAATCAGCATGATGGCCCACATAAGGAAACGAACCATTAAAAGCCCGAGAGTACTGGAGTACGGTGCGGGTTCCTTGAGTCAGGGCCAGGAACTCATTCAGCTTCCTTTCAACCAGACCGGAAGGAATATGGTGTGCCTTGAAGGCAGTCTTGAATTCCTCCCACTCAATGACATGGTTCTTCTGCTAAAGGGCCTGGTAGTTTTCCCACCACAGGAGAGCTGTGCCACGGAGCTGCTGTACTGCAAATACCACCTTGCAATTTGGAGTACAAGGTATTGCCAGGATGGAGAATTTAGATTCGATGGCTCGAATCCACGCGTCAGCTTCCAAGGGTTCCTCGGCTCTTGAAAACACCGGAGGGTGAGTAGCCAAGAAATCCTCGTATTGGGCCACTTGGGGTGGCGGAGCATGATGACCACCTTGCTGTTGCTGCATTTGCTGCTGCATCATCTGCTGTTGCTGCTGCAAATTACGGAGGATCTCCGTTTGGGTGGCGTACAGCTGCTGCCACGTTGGGGGTTGTGGCGGTGGCGGTGGTGTGGTGGTGGCTGTTGCCCTTCCTGCCCCTGCTGGTTGGCGTTGGAGCCACTAGCATCATGACCGCTCAGAGTGATAGCCATCCGCAGTAGGTACTTGTATTAGGCACAATTCATGAGCTTGCATAAATCAATGACAAGATAGAACGTGGCAATGTAATGGAGTTTACTGCGTAAAGGACAACATATCAGCAAGCGGTTTCGGAAGAAAAATCATATCTCCCAACAGGAGGCGAGTTAGATGCTCCAATTCGGTCAGTAGCTTGGAAATTTCATACTCTACAACTTTCGTGTTCAACTCAGAATCAAAATCGAGCTGGAACTACGCCGCAAAATTTGAGTTATGGTCTGCTGTTTCTGCTGTTTCTCAGGAGGCCAGCTGTAGTGTTTTGATTGCCATTTTAGTTTCTCTTAGCCAATGAAGTTGAATTTTGGTGAGAGTTTTGTTTGACAAATTTCAGATAACTTTGTAGTTCATGTCACAACCCAGAAGTGAAAGGAAAACACCTTAATAAATAAAACAAGGGTAGCTGCAGAAAGTTTTCAGCACAACCATTACATCCATTCTCTAGTTTTTGGGGATCCCACTTCCCATGACAAATGGATCACATGTTCATAAGATTAAAGGAACACTCAACTCCCACTAGCCTATTACATCATGGAGCAAAAATTTAGGCTACGTGGAGGAGTTAATTGCTACCGAATACTCCTAGAGGTCGTCTAGGTTGTTAACTGTAGCTTGGATGCCCATGGGAGACGGTGGAGCTTCAAGAGGCGGCATATCATCCTCTGTGTCCATATCCAATTCAGGCGCATCTGCGTCCGCATTTTGTCCACCCTCCACCTGAAGGTGCTGAGAATCGTGGACAGCCAAAATAGCATTGACATGCTCCAAGTCAAGTTGTGTGTCTTCGAGCTCATTTCGAACTTGGGCTAGCTCATTGGTGGTGTTATTGTGCTCCAATTGGACGTCGGCTAACTGTCTCTCCAAGTTTGCAATCATAGCATCTCTGGTGGATACTTCTACAGACAGGAAGGTTCTCTCAACCCCAAGGTCACGAGCGTGAATAGATAGATCAATTGCAAGATTAATCGCTGCATTTTGGGACCGTCCCAAGAGTGACTGCTGCCTGTGATAAGCCCTGATCCACCTCATCAAGAGGCAAGCTGCAGCATTGGGGTTCTCTGCCACCCTCAGAGGTGAGCTGAGATAGCGTCTCATCTAGTGAGCAACATCAGCTTGGATGGGCGGAAAAATCCAATGAGCTGGTCCTCCACAAGCTCAGTATTCTGAGCGCAGAACGAACTAATCCCATTGAGAGCGGCCAACTCACAAGTTGCTTCAAGATGGTACCCATGGACTTCAATGCCCCATGTTGGATAGCTTGGGCGCGGTGGTTGGTGGTGCACAACCAAACGTACCCTGCACCCAGTCACACCATGGTCGCGGATGATTGTTCTCTCATATTGAGGCGGATTGGGGTAGCCAAGAGCTTGCAACACGGACCAAAAGATGTTGGGGAATCCCTCCCATCCAAGGAAGTCCGAGATGGAGAAGTCATTGGGGTAGTTAGCAAGGTCAGTGCGGCCGTCTATCTGAACAAAAGGTCAAGTGTGAGAACCGATAAGGCAAAAGGGATTAAAAGCAGATTCTGGACAGTGTAGTAAAAGTGGTAAAGCTCGAAATCTACAAACTCAAAAATTCCCAAACTTGGTCAGCATATTGTTTAGATAATTTCCAACAACTTTTTAGTTCAACACAAAAACAGAAAAAGCGATCTAGGTGGCGCAAAACCCCAATCTTTTAATTAACTCTCTGCTGAAATTCCAGCAGACAGGGAGTTGGTATTTTGAGCATAACTTTTAATTGGCTGAACCAAATTTGTGGAAATTTTGATAGAATAAACTAGACTTGCTGTTCTCAGAAATTCCAGCAGACAGGGGGGTTACCATTTTAAGCATATCTCAAGTTCTACTTCATCAATTGCTCTAATATTTCGGCAGCAAGAACTAGGTAACATTTCAAACAACTTTTATGTTGAATATTTTTGCATTTGACCACGTTTTCAGGCTCGAATTTAACGATTGCAATAGGACTTTTTTCAGCAGAGTTTCAACACAATTCCAAGATATTATTCAAACTTTTGTGACGGGTAGTTCAATGATCATACAATATGATTTAATAGAGTTTCTGAGAATTAAAGATGCATGAGCGACCTATTCTTGTCATAAAACACACGTGCCAATAAACTTTGGCCTACGGAGTTAGTGCCGGTGGCAAGGCAATATTCGTCTCTCCCTATATTAACTAGCCGACTTTTTCTAACCGTTCAGCTTACGAATCGTGGTTAGCGTACCTGCAGAAAATTCTATTCCAGAGCATGTTACAATGAACCTCCCGTGCCAGCACTCACGGAAGCGTCCCCATACATTACCACCCACTATAGTGGTGGCACCCGAACGTTCAACATTGAACGGGCAATGCTTCATACGTTACCGAGGTGGCGTATTCACTTCCCATACCGTCGCCTTATGGGAAACCCCGAGGAGAAATGACTCGAGGCCCATGGCCATGATCACCATCACACGGCTCGATGAACTTACCAAACTTACCATAGCGTAGGTGCGTCGTTACGGAATTTAATCAACAATAGTAAAATAACATAATGTAATGTGCTGGAAGTCAGTACAATATATATAGTTAGCCACCTGTCATAGCTTGATCCCATAACCCACATAGGCTTTACGCTCTATACTTAATCCTTACCGATCCTATAGATAGCATTCCATCGCAAGTGCGCGGCAGAAGCAAAAGTTGGCAAGTTTTATTCAAAAATATTTGTTTAGGGTCTGTTGCTTTCTCTAGTGCGCATGTTTTGGCTCTGATGCCAGCTGTGGCGGACCACTCCGAAATTATTCCAAGTTAAGTCCCCCACGGACCACTAAAAAGTAGTCAGGCACTTAATCCGGAATAAGCTGGAGCGCCGTTGGATTATACCCGATTAACCACGTTTTTTTCTCTCGATCGAAACAACACACGCGCCCACACGAAGGTAAGTCCCAGAGATTACAACATTCCACAAGTTCAAATTAACATAAATAGTCTCAATAAGTTGTTACAAACCAAGTCTGAAATTGAAATAAAGTTTGAGATTTAGCAGCGGAATAAACTATCGACGATACATAGCAACACCACGATGAAGCCGTCCATGGTGCTACTCCTCATGATCCTCGGATGAGGACGGAACCCACTCGACGTGCCAGCCAGGAGGAACCTG
This sequence comes from Digitaria exilis, assembly GCA_015342445.1. Lineage (NCBI taxonomy): Eukaryota > Viridiplantae > Streptophyta > Magnoliopsida > Poales > Poaceae > Digitaria > Digitaria exilis. Next base: position 138,058 of record JACEFO010002764.1, read on the forward strand.
GGAAGGCCAAGAGGCAGTAGCAATGGCCTCTGCAATATCCATACCTAAAATAACAGGCACAAGCAAGGCTGAGTATACTAATACTCAGCAAGGCTTACCCGTCGGGTGAAAACTACATCACCGACTTCTAGACATGAAATGCTTTTGGCTAGTGGGTTTGTTTTGCCAGAAAGCGAGTAAGAGTGGATCCTTATTTTCATGATTTTAGCATCAATTTCTAATAGTGTTAACCATTCTAGATTAGCAACCTTTCTAAGCATACAAGTGGTGCAATACAATTTAGTACATACAACAAGTTCATCATCCTCATAGTTTCACTTGTTACTTGTGGACACCATAAATATGCGTCAACATTACTAAATGCAGCACAACGGTCAAGCAGTCTCATTAACCGCGAGAAGCGAACAGTTCGAACCAAATTTCACTACCTAGCTAGGGAAACCCAACACACATAGATAATGCTTGCTATAAAAGGCACAAGCACTTCCCAACCTTTCCCATCAATCCTCAATTCGGTGCCGTGTCCACTCCCTTAGGATACAAGGTTATCGGATACTCGCGGACTAAGCCGGCCTATCTCACGCATGTAACCACATGTGTACAGCAAGGGAAATACATTTCCAAGGAAACATGGCTATCGGTCCTAGCTGTATCAATCTGGTACCGGGCTTACCGATTCCCATAGGTCGGCATGTGTGTGGTACGTTCAAAAACTTGACACACAGATACCACACGTTATGACCTTAAACCAATTATCATACACGGACGGGAGATCTACACATACCATCCCGCCCATCCATCCTTATGATTCTAACATAAGTAAAGACAAGCAACTCCTATATCTCGCGAGTGACAGGTAATCACTCGACTTGTAACGGTACTAAAGCATTGCACTATCGACCTTATCATACTAGTATTTCAAGACATAGGTACTAGAATTATGCAACTAGGGTATTCAAACAACTCCTTGAAACATAAATGCACAAACATAAATAATTCAAGGTTGCATAAACTTTAAAAGTTAGGTTATGCTTCGGGGCATGCCTTCTTGAGCTACACTGGCGTCAGTCTCCGGGTCAATCACGATGACGCTGGCACCACCTTCGGGAGCTTCTTCTTCGTTGGTGGGGACGAGATTGTAAGTCAGCGAGAGCGCCGTCTACATGAGATGCATAATTTTAAGTGTTGCTGCAGTTTTTAGGTCTAAAAGCTAAGACACTTGAAGGCCATATTCACCTAGACACCATAGTGTACAATTCTTTTCTTCACAGGAATGGAGAAGGTTGGTGCTAGGCTCAAGTTTATTTGATGGTGATTGTGTAAATATAAATGAAACAATTTCTAGCTATCATTCTTATGCAAGTATTCAGTTCTGGAAATAAAACTAATATGCACCCGCATTTGCTTTAAATAGCCACAAGTGATCTAAATCCTTTTTATTAATTCAAAATTTTACTCTAGTTCCTTCTTATTTTTGTTTCTGTTTCTATTCATCATTTTCATCCACAAACTTTATGACAGCTACTGGAGTATAAGAGTTAAGCTCACTCCAAAATTTGGCTAAAACCGAGTTGTACAGAATTTATTAAAAATGGTACAAGTCACTGCTCCTAGATTCAAGATTAAATCATATAAAATCAAAACCACATCCAAAACAGAAAATACTGCTACCTGAGCTAGGCATGCCAGAAAGGAGTACTTTGGCCAAGTGGTAGGTAAAAATACCACTTGAACAGTCCTAAACAAGTACTAATCCGAAAACATATATCTATTTATTTGGTAGCCTAAACAGAGCCCAAAATTAAGTTTAACATTTTTCTAGCATGTGCTAACAAGTTTCTAGGCATCTGGTGGAATTTCATGATTTTTGACTACATGAAATATTTTTAATAAATCTAGAACTGTGCTAGAACAGAAGTCACTAAACAATTAATAAACGAAGCTACAGGTCACATTTCTAGGTCCCCTTGGGATACAGTGCTACTAAAGGCCATACAAACATGATATCCAAAGTTCAGCTACAGAGGAGGTCAGGATTTGAAATGGTGCACAAAATTCTAACAACTGAGTTTGAATTTTAATTCACAAACTATTCATCAAAATCATATTTATGTAAACATGAGATTGGAGCTTACAACCTCACGAGTCCAGGAAGTGTTTTTATGCATTTTTCTGATTTTTCTATGAGATTTAGCGGATTTTAGAAGATCTCAGAAATTTGAACTAGATCTAAAGAATCTTTTTACGCTGCGGACCCTGGATCTTTTAAAGTCTCGCAAACAAGTCTTGAATCTTACACGGAGGACCCTAGAACTAAAAAGGGGAACGCGACGAGGTCCAAGCTTCGCTGGCGACTGGATTCTGGCGAGGAGGCGGCGAACCGGCGTGGGAAGGAGGGGTAACACGGAGAGGAGCTCACCGCGAGTCGGTTGGGAGCAGTCTCGGGACTGGAGGTGGAGCGGCGCGGCTTGTCGACGGTGTGCGGTGGAGCGGCGTGCTCCGGCAACGTCGGCAGTAGGCTGCTAGGGAAGGCAAGGCGCGGGGTGGCGTGAGAGCTTCACCGGGATGAGGCGGAGCTCGTCGCGGAACTTGGCGGCGACGGGGATGGCCGGAGGATGGAGCTCGACGTCGAGGTGGAGCTCGGCGGCGGAAATGGCGGAGCGACGAGGGAAACCTTTGATTCTTGATGAGGGCTTCACGATTCTCTCTGGGGTGTTCTCGAGGGGTTAGCTAGGAGGGTGAGTGAGCTACGGGTGCGGGGGCTTGGGAATCCATGGAGGGGAAGGCGATCTATTTGGGGGGCGGCTGCAAGTGCTCACGTGCTGCTTTTTGCGGCCGGAGGTGGAAGAAGATGCGCGGGAGCATGGAGAAGGGGAATGGCGGTGTCGCTGGCTTAGAAATGAGGCAAGGGTCACTTGGCGGAGACTTGGAGCGAGCTAAAGCAGGCTGGGCTACTCGGGGACGCGTGCGGTGGATGGGCGACGGGGTAGTGCCATTGATGGCCTGGCGAGTTCAGGCAGGGCACAGCCGTGGGTTAGGGGTCAAGGATCCAGGCTCCGATGGTGAGGGATACTCTGCGTGAGCCGTGGCGCGAAGCTGGGGGCAAAGCCGAACCGCAAGGGATCCCTGTCCGGCGTGCGCGAGCTGCGGCCAATGGCGGAGCTTGGCTTGCCATGATGGCAGCCCTCGTGGCGAGGCTTGTCAGGGTGCGGGCAGGGCGTGACTTGACCAGTTGAAGGCGTCGGCGTGTGCGCGGGGAGGAGAGACGCGGCTACAGTGGCTTTGGCCAGCCATGCGATGTCGCCGCCGCTCGCCGGCCATGTGGCGGCTAGCCGCGGCCTGGGGCAGAGCATGCCCAAGCTGGCTGTCGGGGCGCCCGTGGAGCTCCCTGCCCTTGGCCCCTTTTTCTCCAAAAAATTGAGCTAAATATTCAAATGTGCAAATGTAAACATTGGAGATTGAAAGATGGGACACGACTTTTGTTTTGGGATAACCTTGAAATTACGAATTTTTCAAGCTCAAACAAGCCATTTTGAAAAGATGTTTGGCATGGTTTTTAGGGTTTTTGAGGGGCTAAACTGCAATATTTGAAAAAGTTCCAAACAGTAACTAGGCCTTATTTGGGATGACAAACAACTATTATTTTTGGAGATTTTCAAGTTTAGTAGAAAACTTTTGAGATATCAGCTGGGTGTCAAATCAGCCTTTTTGAACTTAAATTTTGAATTTTGAACCCGATTTAAGTGTATTTCCACTCTTTTGCTTTAGCACTGTTTCTAGTGTATTTTTAAATTTTAAAATCAGGGATGTCACAGTTTCTTTGCAAACTGGTTGGGAGGCGCCACTTGAGATAGCCTTTTGCGGGGCTTCCTTCATTTCTGATGATTCTTGGTTACCTCTCGAGCCCCCGAGCCCTTAAGCTTGGGTGTGAGGTTGGCAAAGCGGACCCGGTGGTTCTGCCGAGCCCCTAAGCCCTCGAGCTCGGTTATGAGATGGGCAAAGCGGACCCGGTGGTTCCGCCGAGCCCCCGAGTCCTTGAGCTTGGTTGTGAGATGAGCAAGGCGAACCCGGCGGTTCCGCCGAGCCCCCGAGCCCTGGAGCTTGGTTGTGAGATGACTTCAGGGAGCTGGACCTTCGAGTCCCTAAGGCCGTCGAGCCTAGACCCGAGCTTCGCGCTCCTGGGGGTCTGGGTACCGAGCAGGCTTTAGGCCAGGTTGTCTTTGAGCCCCCGAGCCTCTGCGTGGAGTCTCCCTCATCATGCTTGGGCGCCGCCCAACATCCGGTCGTTGATTCCTGCAAAACCACAGACCCCGCGGGCCCAAAACAGAGTTAGTTTCTTCCATCTGAGTTGCGGTTTTGGCAACGCTTCTGTATATTCTCGGCCTGATTCTTCACAAAAGGATCAACCAGGTGCGGCTACGTTCGTTTGGGTATGCTGGCAGGGTCGGCCATCCAGCTCGACAGTCGTGCGAGCCGGAGCCGTGGGGCGTAGGTTGTCACAATGCGGCTGTGCCGGACGTCCCTGCCTACCCTCCTAACAGCGCCAGGGTTTCCTCGGAATCGTGGGGCCGGCAGAAAAAAAGGAGAACTCGTAAGAAATGGCAACAAATTTAATCGAAAAGGGAGTGCAAGGAGTTCCCTTATCTGGCCAGCTGGAGGCCAGGGGGAGGGCTTCCACGCCCCCCTTGTCGGGTCTTCTGTCGAACGACGAGGGGTTGACGCAGCACTGTGAGCCTGTAGCTGGTAGAGGATATGTCATGACCAGGGGCTCGTGGTTACTGTAGCGCCGAAAGCTTTGCGTCAGCGGTACTGCCCCGGAGACGGGGGTTCCGGCAGTTGGGCAACGTCCTCTGTCTTTGGGGCATTACCGCCGAATGGTTCGCCCGTGATGGAACTGCTTTTAAGCTGTGCAGCTCCTCCCAACGCAGGCGATGTGGTACTAAAATGGGTATTGTCCGCCGTCGGCGCCTTCCTATAAAAGGAAAGAACTGGACTGCGTTCAATTCCAGTCCATTTCCGATTTTGGCCTATTGGGCCTTCTACCCATGAGGGTTCTCATCGAACCCCTCGTGTTGACAAGGCATGGGTTGTGGTCGACCCTGTCGTGGGGTCGAGCGAAGCGGGATCGTACCCGCTTCCCTCCGCGGGCGGTCATGGGTAAAAGCGTCGTAGCTGCTCGATGTTCCAGGCGTTGGATATGTGGGTTCCGTCTGGCATCGCCAGCTTGTAAGAACCCGGGCGGAGGACCTATACTATGGTGTAAGGGCCTTCCCAAGGGGGTGAAAGCTTAGTGAAGCCACGGCGATCTTGAGATAGTCTCAAGACCAAATCACCAACTTGAAACGCACAGCCACGCACTTGTTGCGCGTGGTAGCGTCTCAAGCCTTGTTGGTATCTGGCTGAGGGTGCCACCACTACTTCCTGAGCTTCCTCCAACTGGTCCGCAGCGTCCTCAAGGTTGGTTGCATTCCTTTACTCGCCGAAGGCCTGAACCCTTGGAGAGCCATAGTCTATGTCCGTTGGGAGGATCGCCTCGGAGCCATAGACCATGTAGAACGGGGAGAATCTCGTGCCACGGGTCGGGGTCGTCCGCAGACTCCATAAGACGGAGGGCAGCTCCTCCACCCACTTGGCGCCGAGCTTGTGAATGCGCTTGACCAGTCGGCTGAATATTCGCGGCTTGAACCCTTGTAGGACCATGCCGTTAGCACGCTCGACCTATCCATTTGTGCACGGGTGAGTGACTGCTGCCCACACCACCTCAATCAAGTAGTTGTTGCAGAAGCGGTGAACTTCTTCCCAGTGAACTGAGTCCCATTATTGGTGATGATGGTGTTGGGAACACCGAACCGGCACAGGATGTCATGGAAGAAGCTGACAACTTGCTCTGACGTGATCTTCGTTAGAGGCCGAGCTTCGATCCATTTTGTGAACTTGTCAATGGCGATGAACATGTGGGTGAAGCCCCCGGGTTCTTTTGGCAACGGTCTGACCATGTCCAATCCCTAGATTGCGAACGGCCAGGTGATGGGTATAGTCTGAAGCGCTTGAGCTGGTAAATGAGTTTTCTTGGCATAGAACTGGCAGCCTTCGCATGTCCGCACGATTCACTCAGCATTTGCGACGGCTGTAGGCCAGTAGAATCCCTGCCTAAAGGCCGACCCAACCAAGGATCGAGGCGCCGCGTGATGACCACACACTCCTCCATGGATGTCCCTTAGCAACGATCTCCCTTCTTTGTTGAGAATACAACTTTGGAGGACACCGTTGTGGCCCCGACGGTACAGGTTGCCCTCAATTATCCTGTAGGACTTAGCCCTTCGGACGAGACGTCGGGCCTCTGTTCGTCCGGCTGGGAGGGGCCCGTCAACAAGCCAGCTTAAGAAGGGCGTGCGCCAATCTCTCTCTGACTCGGGTGGGTCTTCCAAAGGTTGCCCCTCCTCAAGGATCGTCCACTCATCAGGATCGGACGCAATAGCCACCACTACCCTCGATGGGTCAAGGCTTCCGTCAGGTCCGGGAGACTGCTCGGGGTTCGATCCCGAGGTGAGTGCCTCATCATTGAAATCCACCGACAGGCGATGCTGGTCTTCTGCGAAGACACCAGGCGGGACCAGCTGTCGCCAGGATGCGAGCTTGGCTAGCTCATCTGCCGCCTTGTTATACTCCCGCCGAAGGTGAACGAAACCCAAGCCCTAGAACTTCTCCTGCGCTTTGTGTACCGCTTCACAATAGACCGCCAGCTTCAGGTTATGGCACTTGGCGTCGCCGTTGACCTGATCAACCACGAGCTGAGAGTCACCGCGAGCCTCCAGCCTGTGGATGCCGAGCTCCTTGGCTATCCGGAGCCCGATGAGCAGAGCTTCATACTCCGCCATGTTGTTCGATGCGGGGAAGTGTAGCCATATGGTGTAACGCATCATCACCCCCATTGGGGAGATAAAGACGACCCCTACCCCTGACCCAATTCTGTTCTAGGCTCCATCGAAATGGAGGACCAAGTACTCAAGGTCGGCTGGGGCCGGGGGGAGCTGTGTCTCTGTCCATTCGACAACAAAGTCGGCGAGGACCTGAGACTTGATTGCTGACCTTGGTCCGTAGGAGATGCCATAGCCCATTAGTTCGAGGGACCACTTGGCAATCCTCCCTATCACTTCCCTGTTGTTGATCACCTCGCTTAACGTGTGCTCGGTGACGACGGTGACATGATGGGCGTCGAAGTAGTGCCTGAGCTTGCGCTTGGCGATGAGGATGGCGTAGATCATCTACTGGATGTGGAGGTAGCGCGTCTTCGACTCGGTCAACACCTCGCTGATGTAGTAGACTGGGTGCTGGATCTGTGTCCTTCCTCTTCGCGCTCCACCACGAGGACAGCGCTCACCACCTGAGTGGTTGCCGCCACATACAAGAGCAGGTGTTCGCCATCGCGTGGAGACACTAAGATGGGTGGTTTGGTGAGCATGTGCTTGAGCTGGTCCAGCGCCTGCTGAGCCTCCACGGTCCACTCGAAGCGGCCCGCCATATTCAAGAGTTTGTAGAGGGGAAGCCCTCGCTCACCTAGGCGTGACACGAACCGCCCTAAAGCAGCGAGGCAACCTGCCAGCTTCTGTACATCCTTGACAGAGCTGAGCGGCCCCATGTTGGTGATGGCTGCGATCTTCTTGGGATTTGCCTTGATGCCCCTGGCAGATACGACGAATCCCAGGAGGAGGCCCTTTGAGACCCCGAATACGCATTTCTCTGGGTTGAGTTTGACGCGGTTCACCCGCAGGTGGTCGAACGTCGCTTCCAAGTCTTGTACTAGGTCGTCGCCTCGCTTGGACTTGACTACGATGTCGTCCACCTAGACCTCGACGGTTCGCCGACGAGGTCCCCTAAGCACTGGTTCATGCAACGTTGAAACGTTGTGCCAGCATTCTTTAGCCCAAAGGCCATCGTGGTGTAACAAAATACACCGCACAGGGTCACGAAGGAAGTGGCCAATTGGTCGGATTCTTTGAGCACGATCTAGTGGTACCCAGAGTAGGCGTCGAGGAAACATAGGGCTTCACACCCTACTGTAGAATCCACAACCTGGTCGATGCGAGGGAGGGGATATGGGAACTTTTCGCAAGCTTTATTGAGACTAGTGTAATCGACACACATTCTTCATTTCCCATTCTTTTTCTCGACAAGTACAGGATTTGCTAACCACTCTGGGTATCGAACTTCCCTAATGAACCCTGCATCTAATAACCTGGCTACTTCCTCAATGATGATCTTTCGCTTGAACTCATTGTAGTGTCTCGTGGGCTGCTTCACGGGCTTCGTGCCTTGGCGAATGTCCAAGGAATGCTCGGCGACTTCCCAGGGGACTCCCGGCATGTCTGCGGGGACCCATGCGAACATGCCGATGTTCGTCCAGAGGCAGTCGATGAGCGCGTTTTCCTATTTCTCCGTGAGGGTGGAGGAAATGATGACCGTCTTGCTCCTAGTGCTCTGGGGGTCGAGAAGCACCTTCTTTGTGTCGCTTGACGGCTGGAACTGCCTCTCGGTCTCTGGCTCGAGCATCGCCCTCTTGCTTGCGGGGCCGTCATCCCCCTTGGCGTCGCGTACTTCTTGACCCTCAGGAGCTGAAGCTAGTACTCCCATGGCGTCGATCACCGCTTGAGAGACGGTGAGTTCCTTGGAGGCCTCGACGGCCGCCTTGGCCTTGGCGAGCTGGCGAGACGTGACGAGCGCTGCCGCCAGTGCGCAGCTCTCTCTCGCATTCGTACGCCACCTGAGGAGACGTTCCCTCCACAATGATATCGTTGGGTCCCGACATCTTGAGCTTGAGGTAGACGTAGTTTGGGACGGCCATGAACTTCTCGTAGCATGGTCTTCCCAGGATGGCGTGATAGGAGACGTCGAAATCCACCACCTCGAAACAGAGTGTCTCGGTGTGGAAATTGTCCTGGTCTCCGAAGGTGACTGGGAGGGTGATCTGTCCCAATGGTACAACCTCCTTCCCCGGGACGACACCATAGAAGGGAGCCTGTTCCGGCCGCACGTGGGATCGCGGGACGCCCAAGGCGTCCAGCGTGCTTGCGTATAGGATGTTGAGGCCGCTCCCCCCATCCATCAATACATTGGAGACGCACTTCTTCCCGATAATCAGAGCCACGACCAGCGGAAGCTTCCCTGGATGTGGGACGTTGTTGGCACTTCTTAACGTCAATTCTTAAATCAACGTAAGAAGGTACTTGATTTATAATGTCGCTCTTAGAAAGAGATTCTACAAGCGCACAGAATGTATCGGTGTAAGATAATGGTCAAATGAATGACCGAATAGAAGGTCCGAACGACCAGCGACACACACATAGGAGCCTCAAATCTATAGAAAAGGAAAGACGCTGGGAGAGACCGGACTTACTAGGCTTTCTACTCAGAGCTAAGCCACTATAATCTTAAACCCAGAACTTAGCTTAGATATCGGGAACAGAGCTTGCTTCGACGACTGCAGCGGGGGAACTCAGACTGGGATGAGAGAGGGGTTCCCCCAGACCCAGTAACTACTTTTATGAATACACCCGAACGTGGTGGACTACAAAGGACGGACAGGGCTGTCACCACCTGCCGCCTACCACATCAGTTCCGTGGGGTGCAACACACTTCCTAGCTAACACTAAGTCAGACACCACATCTGCACTTAATGTTAGGATTTCCTCTGGGTACCTTCAGAAGAAAACCTGTCCTTCCAAGGCGTCTTACGGCCTTGGTCGAGACTAGAAAACCCGCCAGATAAATCCCGATAGAGCTAAACTACACTCAAGACCTAAAACTATAGGAAACAATCCAAAACAGGAAGGTAAATAAAGATAAGCTTATAAATGCTCTGAAGATAGAAGATCTATATATATTAAACTCTTCAAACGAAGGAAAGGATACAAGAGCTTTACCAGAACTCCGAGGAACTCCGGAACTAGCTTGACTCGACTCTACTCCCAACTCTAATCCTAGACTAAGAAAAGGGAAAAATGGAAGAGCTCCTAAACTTCAAGTGGAGTAATGTGTACTGGTGTGTAGTGTGTGAAGAGGAGGGGCCTTTATATAGCCTTTGGACGTCGGTTGCAGCTGACCCCACCTCCTAACCATCATAACCGTCCCTTGAGAGAAGGAGTTGGGCCATTAGAGCCGAGGGGAGGCCGGCCGGCCTAGGGGAGGCCGATCGGCCTCCACCTGGCCCTCTGGCCACTGCCTTCGCTCTGGACGGCCATGATCACGTCCCAATGACGGTTAAGTGTGCTTCTATTGTAGTTACGGCCGGTAAGTTAGGTAGGTGGGCCCTTCAATCCTTGTACAAAGCATCCTAGGCCTTTTGGGTCCATTGATCAAACCCAAGTTGGAATCAACGTCCCTGATCATCTTCATTGCGTTTCCTCTGCATGGACAAAGTTTGACACCCAAATGTGCCAGGGCCAGGCCGGTCGGCCTGGGTCTGAGCCCAATTTGGGTGAAATTTCACCACTAGGTCCCTGCAGGCACAAGTCATCCAAAACTTGTGGAATTTGTTAGTAATAAACATTTTATGTATGGAACATGGCATGAAACCCTTGTTTCTCCCGAAATGTTGACGGTCACCGAATGGTTTTAACGACCGTCAACACGCCCCCAAGCTTAGACTCTTGCTCGTCCTCGAGCAAGGCTAAAACTCAGATTCGGAGGGTCAGGAGTTGCGTCAATGTTTATGCCCAACAAATACCCTGCTCATAAGCCAATACTATCCATAGTTAGATTGAATAAGTTATCATCTGTAAGATTGCATACCTTTCTCACCTGTGGGGCTTATAGCGGTAGTTCTTCGTCTTGGGCGGTTGAGAGCCTGAACGGTCCTTTTCACAGTGCTCCCTGCAGCTGTTCAGGTTCCATCTCAGAGATAATTTTTTTCTAAAAGCATGGTTAATCTTTCCCCGCTGGTACTCTCAAGTCACTCAAGGTGTATATCCTCACTCTTGCCCACTCACTCTCTCTTTTCATTTTGTTTCAGGGCTTTTGGACTAAGGTTTTAGGAGAGGCGAATGTGCATACCATGGCTACCTTTGTTGCCGAGCCGAAGAGTGGTTCACAAGAGTTGGTACTCATCAAATCCCGATCTTTGGAATTTGTAATTTTTAGGGAACAGGGAGAGAATGGACTCACACATGGAAGATCATCATCACTCTTTTTATTTCTCTCTCTTTTTCCTTCATATTTTCATGAGATGCTCACAGTTGGAGTCTTTGACTCTCTTTCACTCTTTTTCTTTTTCTTCATTTTCTTTTCTTTTCTCATAAGAGGATGGCTCACTCATTACTTTTTACTCTTTTATGCTCACAGAGAGATTGATTTGTGTGGAATGTATGATGACCTTGGAATGAATGGGTTCATAGTGGAGATTTTTGGCTGATTTTTTTTTGTGGGGGGATGTGTTGGCGGTGGACATCGGACCCGGAATGGGCGACCGACACGCCAAACACTTTTGAGGCTAGCAATGAAATGGGTACGCAAAGGAGAAAGACTGGTAAATGACAAGTACCTTCTTCAAGCGAACTCACCACTCGGCAAGACTCAAAGTAACACAAGATAGCATATGATGGCAAGTTTTTAAATTCAACTGTTTAGCTCTGGATAGGATTCTATAAACCATCAGGGAAGATTCACCAATTTAAATTTTTATAAAAGACTTCCGAGAGGTCCCTTAATAAGCATGCAGTTGAACTCGAAGCAAACCATATCAAAGCTATCAACAGCCTAGACTATGAACAAGTTGCTTTATGCCTCCCACAAAATGATTAGGACAAACTCAAATGCCAAAAGACTCAAGTACTAGGATAGTAACAGATTATGAACGAGGCATTTGGAGAGCATAAACAGAGCAACTTTTCATCACTCCCAAAGAAACAGGATTCATACGGATTTCCACACATATATGTCAGGAGCCTTCTTATTTATTATTATTATTTTTGATAGAAGATAAAACTACTCCTATTTTGTTATGGCATGGCATGGCATGGTACTTCTCACTGACTGGAATGACTAGAACTGGAATGACTGGAACGACTGGAACGAGGGGCAGAGGACTCACCTTGGTACTGCACATGCTACTCCCCCAAGCTTTGATGAAGCTCAGTGGTAGTAGTTCTGGTTGGGGTCGAAGTGCATGTGCTCGAAGAAGCCGTAGAGACCATGCTGCTGGGAGGTGGCAATCCCCCAGGTCTGCTGCGTGAGGTCGGTGTTGTGTGCGAGGTTGTCGCTGATCTCCTGCTGCTGCTGGCTCATCGTGTCCAGCTGGGTACGGATTTGCGAGATGTCTCGGGCGATCGGGTTCTCGTAATCGTACCTAGCGGACGGCGAGGGTCCCACCTACGGCCCAAGATTCATACCTTGGAAATAATCAAAGGTTTCGTTGAAGCTCATGTGGGCCGTAGGGTTCTATTGAGGCTGCGGCTGCGGCTCGGTGGACGTGTCTGCTGATGATGATGGCCCTGCTTCACTGTCGTGAAGGGCTCTCCTTGTGCGTGTCATGTGTCCAGTGATACTGCGGCGAGGGGGTTCCTTCCGTCTGAGCTGTTTCGTGGACGGGGTAGAAGTGCGCTTGTGACATCTCTGATGTAATAATGAATAAAGCACATATGAAACAGGTTGAAAAGGGAATTATGGGTTGAAAATTTAAAAATCCATTAAAAATCCAATTTTAAATTAAAAAACAAGGGTTGTTTGACACCCAACTGAAATCTCAAAATTTTTGTACTAAACATGAAAATCTCCAAAAATAAAAGTTGTTTGTCATCACAAATAAGGCCTAGTCACTGTTTGGAACTTTTGAAAATTTTGCAGTTCAGTCCCTCAAAAACTCGAAATACAGTTCTGGGCACCTTTTTGAATTTGGGTTGTTTGAGCTCAAAAAATTTGAAATTTCAGGTTCACCCCAAAAAGAAAGTTGTGTCCCACCTCTCAAACTCCAACTTTTATTTTCACACTTTTTCAAGTTCAGTTCAAATTTTTGGAGAAAATTCAAATGTAGCAGTGGAGCTCCCCGGGGCTGCCAGCTCGGCCCTGGCGCGCTCTGCGCCTGGCCGGAGCTCGGCCGCCACATGGCCGGCGAACGGCGGAGGCCGCGCCGAGCTGGCCGAGCCGCGGCGTCGGGTGGCGCTTGTCACCTTGTGCTTGTCCAACCCCTCCCGAGCTGTCACCTCGCCGTCGTTCGCTCGCCTTGCCTCGCGCCGCGCGAACGCCATCATGGCGGTCGAGCGCCGCCGTGGCCACGCGCGCGCGTGCGTCGCGCGACGCCGCTCCGCGGCAGATTCTCCTCCCCGCTCCGCGCCAAGACGTTCTGCAGGAAATCTTCCACTGCTCCACGCCTCAATCCTCCTCGTCCAACCCCCGCGCTCGCGCTCTGCTTGAGCTCAGCGCATCAATGGCGCGTCACGTCGGCCATTACTCCTCATGCGCGCTCCCAAGGCTGCACGACCCGCTCTAGCGTGCCAAGGCACTCACCCGAGCCATTCACACACTCCACTAGCTCGCTCACTTCACCAGTCCCTCTCCTCGTGCCTCGCTCCGTCGTCTTCCACCTCGCGCCGCACGGACCGAGCCGAGCTTCGAGGCAAAATTCGCCCTCCACTCTCCACCATTCCCAAATTCCTCGCGCACGAAGCTAGAACCCTCCTCTGGCCTCCCATTCCCCCACTTCTCTCGAGCTATCGTCGCTTCTCCGGCGAGAAATCAAGATTTCCCCCAAATCTCGATTTTCGGCCACCGGAGCACCCTCACGTCGAGACCCCACTCCGAGCCGTCCCCGAGGCCAACCGAGCACGCCAATAGCTTCCTCGAGCTCCACTGGTGCTCTAGGACCCCTCAAACCCCGACGAGACCCACCGACCTCACCGGCGTAGAAGTCGCGGCGGCCGCACCGCCACTGCATCGTCGCCGGCGAAACTCCGAGCTTCCCCGGCCTTCCAACCGTCACCAACCGACTCGTGGTGAGCACCTAGTGCTTTTCCCCCACTTCCCCCGACCCTAACTCGCCGTCGTTTGGCCGGCGTAGCAACGCCGACGAGCCAGGGACCTTTCTTCATCGTCTTCGTTTTTCCAGGGTTCCCAGTGTAAAAGTCAGGGACCTGTTCGTGAAGTTTTAAAAGTTCTAGGGTCTCTCGCGTAAAAAGATTCTTAAACCTAGATCTATTTTTCCCGAATCTTGTAAAATCCGTTACTCCCTGGACTCGTGAGATTGTAGACTCCAATCTCCTTTAGGCATGTATATACTTTTGGTGAACCGTTTTTGAATTAAAATTCAAACTGTAAAATTTGAAACTTGTGCACCATTTCAAATCCAGAGCTCCGCTAGGGTTGATCTTTGGATATGTTGATTGTAGTGACTTCGGGCACCCTGTGTGCAAAGGGGACCTAAAAATATGGAGTGTAGCTTCAGTTATGAATTAAAATGTGTTTCCTGTCTTTTTGCAGTCCAGAAATTATTAAAAATAGTCCATGCAGTGAAAAATCACCATTTTTCTCCAGAAGCCTAAAAACTTGTTAGCACATCTGTTAAAAATGCAAAACTTAATTTTTGCTCTGTTTAGACTAGCAAATAAATAGTTATGTGTTTTAGGATAGAAATTTATTAATAATTGTCCAAGGGTTATTTTGAGCCACCACTTGGCCAGAGCCCTCCTTGCTCACACGACTAGCATTGATAGGAAAATCTCCTGATTTGGATGAATTTACAATTTTATATGAATTTATTTCATTTCTGCAGGCAGCAGTTTGATATATTTTTAATAAATTTTGTGTAGCTCAGATTTAGCTAAATTTTGGAGTGAGCTTAGCTCTTATACTCCAGTACCTGTCATAAAGTTTGTAGATAAAAAGGATGAACAGAAAGTGAGAAACAAAAATGAGAAGGAATCTATGTGGAAATTGATTTATATAAAAGAATAAACCTTTTTATTAATTAGTTAGAATAAAATAAGGAGAATCTAAAATTTCAGAACAGCACCCTAATTTGCAAATAATAAATAGAATTCTTTTATATATGTACACAATCACCATCAAAGATGAATAAAAATTTTCCACACACTCTACTCTATTTTTGTGAAGAAAAGAGTAGTACTTAAGCATGTCTAGGTGAATATAGCCTTCAAGGCCTTAATCTTGGAATCAATAGGCAGCCAATAAGTTACGCATCTCATGTAGAAGGCGCTATTCCGGACGGCAACTACCATCTCATCCCCGCCGACGAGGAAGGAATCCCGGAGGGAGGTGCCGGCGAAGGATCGACCAACCCGGAGGCTAACCCCCAGCTAGAGCAAGAAGGCAAGCCCCGGAGCATGACCTAACTTTTAAAATTATGCATCTATGAATTCCCTATGCTTGTGCATTTACGTTTCAAGGAGTTGATTGAATACTTTAGCTGCACATTTCTAGTACCTATGACTTGCAACACTAGTATGAAAGGATCGATAGGGCATTGCTATAGGTCCGTTACAAGTCGAGTGATTTCCTGTCACTCGCGAGACATAGGAGTTGCTTGTCTTTACTTATGTTGGAATCATAAGGATTGACGGGCGGGATGGTAGATGTAGATCTCCCGTCCGTGTATGATAATTGATTTAAGGTCGAAACGTGTGGTTGAGTGTGTCAAGTTTTTGAACGTACCACATGCATGCCGATATATGGGAGTCGGTAAGCCCGGTACCAGATTGAAGCAGCTAGGGCCAATAGCCATCTCTCCTTGGAAACTTTGTTTTCCCCTGCCGTACACTTGTGGATATATGCGTGAGACTGTGAGTGAAGCAGTAAACCTTTATCCTAAGGAAATGGACCCGGTTCCGAATTGTGGATCGATGGGAAAGGTTGGGAAGTGCTTGTACCTTTTATAGCAAGCATTATCCGTGTGTGTTGGGTTTCCCCTGGCCAGGTAGCAAAATTCGGTTCGAACTGTCCGCTTCTCGCGGTTAATGAGACTGCTTGACCGCCTTGCTGCATTGAGTAACAAGTGGAACTTTGAGATTGATGAACTTGCTGTATGAGATAAATTGTATTGCACCACTTGTATGCTTAGAGAGGATGCAAATCTAGAATGGTTAAATCTACTAGAATATGATGCTAAAACATGAAAGCAAGGACCTACTCTTAGTTGCTTTTTGGCAAACAAACCCACCAGCCAAAAGCCTCTCATGTCTAGATGTCGGTGATGTAGATTTCACCCGACGGGTAAGCCTTGCTGAGTATTAGTATACTCAGCCTTGCTTGTGGCATTTATTTACAGGTACAATGTTGGATGTGGCAGTCGATGCTTTGACTTGGCCTATCCAGGTTCCCCCTGGATGGCACATCGAGTGGGTTCCGTCCTCTGCCGAGGATCGGGAGGAGTAGCACCGTGGCAGGCTTCAGCACGGTATTACTTGTATCGTCGTTAGTTTGTTTTCCGCTGCAATGAACTAATTTTAATCCGCTGCAAGACTTTGATACTCTGATTTAAATTCGAACTTGGTTTGTAATAACTTTGAGATACTATTTGTGTATGTTAAATTTGTGGAATGTTGTAATCTCTGGAACTCACCTTCGTGTGGGCGTGCTGTTGTTTCGATCGAGAAAAGTACATGGTTAAATCGGGTTTAATCCGACGGCGCTCCAGCTTATTCCGGATTAAGTGCCTGACTACTCGATTAGTGGTCCCGGGGTACTTAACTTGGAATAATTTCGGAGTGGTCCGCCACACCGCCCACCCGGGATTGCCGAATGCGCGTTCCATGTCACGAAGCAGTCCTGTCTTGATCAGCAGCGTGGCGTATATGTACTTGGCGTGGCTGAAGCTTCGGGTTTTTAACTGGTTGATGAGTTTCAGTTCCTCATCAGACCTCGGAATGATATGCTCAATCCGGGTCATGATTCGGATACGGAGACGGTCCCTTGGCACCTCAGTATCCTCGGTCCCCTGAGATGCCGTGTCATGTTGAGCAGTGTCAACAGACATGGTGTCTCGGGACACCGGGGAGTCCTGAGAACAGTGGGAACGCCTGGAACTCGACGAGCCGAACCTCCACTTTACTTCCTACACCCTCTCATTCGCCCTTCGCATCATGATTCCTACAAAATGTTAGTGCTAGCAAATACCCGAAGGTTAACCGCAACGAAAGTCAGTCGTTCTTGTGGGAGGTTAATCACCACAACGAGTCAGCCGTTCTTGTGGGAAATTACTCGCCACAAAAAGGTTATTCATTGTTGCGGGGACCGAACCTCCACAAATCGTTCTTGATCAGTGGAACCTTAGCTCAAGAGGCAAGAAATATTTGGGCAGAGTTTTCTTGAGTAGACTTGGGATTTTTTTTTCTAACTTGGGGCTTTGGAGGCTTAAACAGGGGGGAAGAAGATTAAACTTTGGTGGAACTCGTGCTTACCTGCGCAGGGGGTGCCGAGCTGAGAGTTCTAGCGCTCGGCTTTTATAGAGCAGCGACGGGGGGAGGCCGACCGGCCTAGGTGGGGCCGGCTGGCCCTGCTGCTGCACAACGAGCGGTGGAGCTTGGTCGTCGGGGCACTACGCGCTGAAGGACGAGCGTCGGCGGGTGGTGACGGGACACGAGCGGCGGAGGGCGGCCGACCGGCCGTGATGGGGCCGACCGGCCTGCCACCTGCGCCGTCGGTGCCCGGCCTCCTCGTGGTGCTCGTGCATGCTATTCTATTCTCCCCTGTATGTGAATCTGACCAAGGCAATGACAGGTGGGGCCGGCGGCCTAGGTGGGGCCGGCCGGCCATAGAGATGGCCGAATTTTTTTTTGTATATATATGCAATGCTAAAATTTAAACATGAGTTGTGAAAAATTAAACATGACATGCTGATTTGGAAGTTAAAATTAGGAAGGGAGACCTATTCTATATGCAAATGCAAAAATGCATGGATAAATACCACATACCTTATGGCGAGGGCTCGGATTTTACGTCCTGAGCGGGACGCTCCGAAGTATTCTTTGGGTCCTTTATGGCTTTGGTTTGCCAGATCTTCCTCGTCTGGCGGGGCTTAGTGTCAACCTTCCTCTCTTTCTCTGATAGTTGATCCAGTATTTTCTTTCTCGATATCCTCCGTTGTGCATGATAGCGATCATGCTGCTTCTTTTCTCGATGGATAAGTGTCTCCACCACACTCACAAGCTCCTTGAAACACATGTTCTTGACCGGCTGCTTCGGTGTGACCTCACTGACCATGTTGACTTGTTGGGGCGGCTCTTCCTTCGGAAGGAAAGTAAACTCCTCTATTGCCCCATTGAGCTTGAGTTGAATATTCCCAGCGCCAACATCGATGTTGGCATTAGGAGTGCTCAAGAATGGTCTCCTAAGAATGAGAGAGCTCTTGGCATCTGTCTCCATATCGAGGACGACGAAATCCACTAGGATGAATGAGTCTTGGATCTTCACCGGGACATTCTCCGCTACTCCAGCGGGGTAACGAACCGATTGGTCCGCTAGCTGCAAGCACATGGGTGTAGAGACCAGCGTGATATGCTTTAGATTGTCAAAGACTACCTTGGGCATCATGCTGACGCTGGCCCCCAAGTCACATAGGGTGTGATCAAACTCTTGGCCGCCTATTGAGCAGGAAATCATGGAACATCCAGGATCCTTCTTCTTGGGGAAATTGGGGCATAGTATAGCTGAGCTACATGCCTCGGTGAGTTGCACCATCTCAGTGGTTGGCAGGGTCCTCTTGTTACCAAGGATATCCTTGATATATTTTGCATATGTCGGGACCTGCAAAGCATCCAGGAGAGGTATATTGATATAGACCTTCCTGATTACCTCGACGAATTTTCTGAATTGTTCGTCGGCCACTGGCTTTCTCTTCCGTTCAGGGAACGGGAGGTAGTTCGAGTCACGGGTCGTGCCCGAGGCTTGCGGGGCCTCATTCTCCCCTTGATCAGCTGGGATGGCATCTTCGTCGGCCTCCTCTTCATCTCCTTCTTCAACCCTTCGCTGCATACCTGCACCCTGGGGAAAAGATGGACCCCGCGTGGACTTTCTGGTCCGCGTGGTCACCGCACTAACATTCTCCTTAATGGGAACCTCCGGTTGCCCGGACAGTTTCCCCATGTTAGGGTTAGGACAAGATGCAGCCAGCTAAGCTACTTGAGTTTCAATCATTTTGTTAAAACTCAGCTGGTTCTTAATAACAGAGTTAAACCCATCTATTTGGGCAGCCAGAGACTCCATAACTTTGTCAGTAGCAAGGAATTTCTTACTAATGCTTTCGTTAATTTGTTTCTGGCCGTACCAAATATCCTTAAGGGACGGCTGAAAGCTGTTATTAGGAGGATTACCTGATTGTTAGCTGAAGAGGAGGTTGGGCTTGGAATTCCAACCTTCCTGAGGACGGAAGCCTGAGTTGTTGAAGTTTCCACCGTTTCCGATGAGACAGGCCTCCTCCTGGGTCGTCGGGCAACTGCTGCCCGAGTGTCCGGATTCACCGCACGTCTCGCATGTCATTCGTGCATCAATGATCTGATTCATCTCCTTTTCAGGAGATTCCATTTTCTTCAGAAGTAGGTCCATCTTCACAGCGAGCGTGTCAATGGAGTCGATCTGGTGTACGCCTTTGGTGCGTGAAGCATGTCTCTCACTCGTCCAACTCTGGTGAGTGGCGATCTTTTCGATAAGCGCCTTAGCAGCTGGTACATCCAACGCAAGGAAGGCTCCTCCCGCTGCTGCATCCAGGTACTCTTGCGATCGACGGGTGAGGCCATGGAAGAAGTTTTGAGCGATCAACCACTCTTCCATGCCATGATGGGGATAGTTGTAACATATTCTTGCAGTCTCCCCCAAGCTTCTGGTACTGACTCATTGTCATGCTGCTTGAAGCCTGTGATTTGTCCTCGGAGGGCGTTGGTCTTGCCCACCGGAAAGAACTTGGTCAGGAATGCGTTGGCGCATTTCTGCCAGGTATTCTCGAAGCTTACTTTGTTGGTGTAGAACCACTCTTTCGCCTTGCCAAGCAAGGAGAAAGGGAATAACTTCAAGCGGATGGTATTGATCGGTGTGCCATTGGGATTGATTGTGCTGCACACCTCCAGGAAGTTCCTGAGGTGAGCATGAGCATCCTCAACAGCCTTTCCGTAGAAAGGACTGGCCTGGACCATGTCAACATGGCCCGACCTCAGCTCAAATCCTCCTTCAGCTTCACCGTGAGCATCCAGTCCCGGAAAGTTGTTGCTTGACGGGGCGGAATACTCACGGAGTGTCTTCCTTGGGGCAGCCATAGTCTTAGGTGATTCTGGAACTGATGAATATGACGACTCGGAGTCGGATGAAGATTCAAACAAGGTGTTTGAGCTGAGTGAAATCTGAGGTGGAACGATTCGTTTCCTCACAACTCTCCCAATGCATTCTGGATTCGAATCAAAGTTTGATGGTAGGTTGAAACCAGTCATGCACTAGCCTGCAAAACACATCGAAAACAGATGAGAGTTTGCAGGGGTAAGTTCTCTAAGGTTAGTGGTGATAAATCTATAAAGATTATCAAATAATTCAACAATATCTTTAGCCAATTGCTTCGCCGGCAACGGTGCCAGAAATGCTTGTTGGCACTTCTTAACGTCAATTCTTAAATCAACGTAAGAAGGTTCTCGGTTATAATGTCGCTCTTAGAAAGAGATTCTGCAAGCGCACAGAATATATCGGTGTAGCATTTCACCTTGGGGAAACCCAGGGTATCGTATTTATATTTCCGCAGAGAAGCCTTGGTTAAAGAGAATTGATGAATAATGAGATAGATCTTTCCAGAAATAAACACTCACTAATCTCAGGGGGATAAATACACCTAAGTGTAAGATAATGGTCAAATGAATGACCGAATAGAAGGTCTGAACGACCAGCGACACACACACAGGAGCCTCAAATCTATAGAAAAGGAAAGACGCTGGGAGGGACCGGACTTACTAGGCTTTCTACTTAGAGCTAAGCCACTATAATCTTAAACCCAGAACCTAGCTTAGATATCGAGAACAGAGCTTGCTTCGACGACTGCAGCGGGGGGAACTCAGACTGGGATGAGAGAGGGGTTCCCCCAGGCCCAGCAACTACTGTTATGAATACACCCAAATGTGGTGGACTACAAAGGACGGACAGAGCTGTCACCACCTGCCACCTACCACATCAGTTCCGTGGGGTGCAACACACTTCCTAGCTAACACTAAGTCAGACACCACGTCTGCACTTAATGTTAGGATTTCCTCTGGGTACCTTCAGAAGAAAACCCCGTCCTTCCAAGGCGTCTTTTGGCCTTGGTCGAGACTAGAAAACCCGCAAGATAAATCCCGATAGAGCTAAACTACACTCTAGACCTAAAACTATAGGAAACAACCCAAAAAGGGAAGGTAAATAAAGATAAGCTTATAAATGCTCTGAAGATAGAAGATATATATATATTAAACTCTTCAAACGAACGAAAAGATACAAGAGCTTTACCAGAACTCCGAGGAACTCCGGAACTAGCTCGACTCGACTCTAATCCTAGACTAAGAAAAGGGAAAAATGGAAGAGCTCCTAAACTTCAAGTGGAGTAATGTGTAGTGGTGTGTAGTGTGTGAAGAGGAGGGGCCTTTATATAGCCTTTGGATGTCGGTCGCAGCTGGCCCCACCTCCTAACCGTCATAACCGTCCCTTGAGAGAAGGAGGTGGGCCATTGGAGCCGAGGGGAGGCCGGCCGGCTTAGGGGAGGCCGATCGGCCTCCACCTGGCGCCTCTGGCCACCGCCTTCGCTCTGTATGGCCATGATCACGTCCAATGACTGTTAAGTGTGCTTCTCTGGCGGTTACGGCCGGTAAGTTAGGTAGGTGGGCCCTTCAATCCTTGTACAAAGCATCCTAGGCCTTTGGGTCCCTTGATCAAACCGACGTTGGAATCAACGTCCCTGATCATCTTCATTGTGTTTCCTCTGCATGGATGAAGTTTGACACCCAAATGTGCCAGGGCCAGGCCGGCCGGCCTAGGGGAGGCCGGTCAGCCTGGGTCTGAGCCAAATTTCGGTGAAATTTCACCACTAGGTCCCTGCAGGCACAAGTCATTCGAAACTTGTGGAATTTGTTAGTAATAAACATTTTATGTATGGAACATGGCATGAAACCCTTGTTTCTCCCGAAGTGTTGACGGTCACCGAATGGTTTTAACGACTGTCAACAGACGTACTTCGGGTGGTCGGACCGGTCGAAGGTGATCGTGGCTTCAGAGCACCGGAGGTACTCCTGGTCGGTAGGATGAACCGCAAACACATCACGCTCCATTAGCTTGGCACGTCGTTTTGACGCCTGCGCCACTGGTCCGCCGAAGATCATGAGGCACTCATCGGGTTTGGGGAACGTGTCGGTCACCGTCCCCTTCCCCTGTGGCTGAGAGGTCAGGCTTACCCCGTCCAGCCTGCCCATGAGCAACTTCCTCATGAGACCACACTCGCGGTATTTATACTTGACGAGGGTCGCGTGGTTTGGGCATGGACCTTCGAGTAGCTGCTCGAAGTAGTTAGGGGTCTGACCCTCGGTGGGTCATCGCCCTTGGGGTCGATCGTCCCGTCTCTGACCTTGCGGCGCCCGTCCCTGGGGTCAGGAGGGCTTGGGGTCTGCGACGGCGACGAACTCGACCCTTCTTTCCTTCTTCTTCTTCTTCTTCTCGGGATGGTCCGATGGACCTGCTCCGTCGGCTGTTCCCTCGCACCTCTTCTTCCCCCCATCTTAGGGAAAATGTGCCAGCACAACTTCCTCTCCCTGCGCTTCTTCAGTGGCCATGTCGAGGACCTCCTTGAGTGTTTTCAGGCACTCCTTACCGATCCGGTTGACCAGGACTCGACACTTGGTGCCTCCCATCAGTGCCGCGATGGCGTCGGCGTCAGTGGCGTCAGGGAGGTTGTTGTACTGCCGGGAGAACCGGTGTAGGTATTCCCGCAGGGTCTCCCCGTGTTTCTGCTTGCACCTTTTGAGGTCCCAGACCTTGCCCGGGCGTGCGCAGGTGCTCTGGAAGTTCCCGACAAAGGTGCTCCTTAGATATGCCCAATTTCGGATCTTCTCGTTCGGCAGGCGTTCGAGCCATGCACGGGCCGGCTTCGCCAAGTACAGGGGGAGGTTGCGTATAATAACTTTGTCGTCAAATGCTCCCCCTGCCAGGCACACAAGCCGGAAGTCGTCCAGCCAGATCGATGGATTTGTATCTCCATCGTACTTGCTGAAGTTGGTGGGGAGATGGAACCGTGGGGGAATTGCTGTGGTGCGGATCTCGTGGGAGAAAGCGGCCGGGCCGAGGCAATCGGAGTCGGAGCTCGAATCCCAGTCCTCCTCTGCCTCAACGTGCGCCTCGCGCCAACGATGCCTGATTCGTGGGACACGATCCTCCGGTTCTTCTGACCGATCCCGACGTCGGGCCTCGATGGTGTGTCGTACGTCGCGATCGGGGCCTAGTCGATCCTGGATCTTCGCGGCATCCGGGTTCGGGGCGTTCCGCCGTGAGCCGTCAGCCGGCCTTTTCCTGTCGACAGGGCTGGGAGACCGTGAGTCTCCGGCTCCGACCTTGGAGTGCCGCCTTCTTCCGGTGGAGCTTTCTGCCTGCTGCACCACGGCGCATTCGAGGAGCGTCTGTAGTCCATTTTGAACTCGACGCTCTTCTAGGGTAGACGGCTGAGGCAGTTGCCGGCTGAGGAGTGTAGCCGCAGCGATGCATTGGGTTGCCCGGTTGAACAGCGGGTAGCCGTCGACGTTAGTCTCGATCCTGTGGCCTACCTCACGCGCTCGTGCTTGAACCGACGACTCCATGTTCGCATCGAGTTGGGCTTGCTCTAGCTCGATGGCAAGCCGCATCTCCTCCAGCTCTTGTCGCTTCACCGTGATCTGCTCCGGCGTTAGCCGGATCTCAGCCCCGTTTGCCCCGTTCGTCAAGTCGTCCGGGGGGACCACGGTGAAACACTCCCACGTGGGACAGTGCTTACCCATCCCCAGGGGGAGGTGTACCTCCAGATCCCTTTCCTGACCAGGCTCGCACGGATTAAACATGACGTCCGGGGCCGCGTAGCGCCCCAGGAAGCATTCGTACCTGAGGAGGCACACCCTGGTGTGTGCTCTTTCGAGGCCTTTCCATGCCCGACGTTGCACCAAGTTGGAGAACACTTGTGACATGTTCCTCAACCCAAAAGGGAGAGCCAACACCTTACCTTTTCGTGAGGGCGCGTCGACCTTCTCAGCCATCTGGCCTTTCGAGCCGCATGACGAAATCAAACCTGAATGCTTCGCCCGAAGCGCTTGGGTTGAGTTGTTACCACCGCTGAGGTGGTGCACGATTCGCTCACGCCCCACCCTGGATATTGCGATGGAGTTCCAAGAGACGGTGCCCACGGTCCGCGTGGCCGTTGCAGCCTCACTCTCAGTCGAGGACACAGCCTGCCCACCTTGTGGGGCTTGTCCCGCGCGGGTAGCCGGGCAGTCGGAGTTGTTGATGAGGACGAGGCACGGCGCACCACCGCACGCATCCGGCACCCCGTTCACGAGGAACTCGAGGCTGCCGAACCGGATGGTCGTGCCCAGCCTGAACTGATGGTCACAGAAACCAGATATCTCGCACCGGGTGTCGATGAGGATGTAGACGTGCTTAGGCCCCTACCTGGCGCGCCAACTATCAGCGGGTGGCAGACGGGGTACCTCATGCCGGCGAGTGTTGATCACAGAACACGCACGTCCTAGTGGAGAATTGTTCAAGAGACGCAAGACAAGGAGTTTATACTGGTCCGGGAGTGATCCATACGTCCAGTGAAGCAGGCTCATGACTGTATTGCTCCCTTGGTGGCGATTTACATCGAAGGCCGGTTCAAGCCTTGGGTGTAGAATGCGTGTAGGGGACTAAGTGCTCTAGAGATCGAGAGTCCAGAAATTGGATCCCTTTCGTAGGAGGATGACCTTCCCTTTTATAGAATAAGAGGCGGGCACCAGTACAACGGTGTTTTACATATCTACCCTTGGGAGCCGGCGCCCCCCGTCGTTTACTCGTTGTCGGCTTAGTGCATCTTGGCGACCCCTTCCTTGTCCGCCGCGTGTCCCTGGCCTGCTCACCAGCAGCTTCGCGGTAGCTTCCCCCGTCGGTTGTTAGCGTATCAGTGTGCATGTGGTTGCCTTTTCCCGAGCATAGAGCTGCAGATCAGCTTTTCCAGTTGGCAGGCGAGTATGTGATGTCGGGTGTCGGTCAGGAGAAGGCGTAAGCCGCACGCTTCCTCCTTCACAGGCCAGGTTTGACTTTAGGAGTTTCCTCAGGACTCTCCTTTTCAACAGGTTGTGCTCATCGATGGAAGGGTCTTCCCGCGGGGGTCTACCATTCTAGCCCAGAGGGTCGGGGGTCGGGCGAGACGGACGCGCCCGACCCCTATGTCCCCCTGGTCACCCGGAGGGTCGGGGGTCGGATGGGACGGAGGTGTCCCCCCCCATCCTCCAGGCCCTCTGAGGGTCGGGCGAGACGGAGTTCTCCGATCGGCCGAGCCTAGTACCGTTCCCCACCATCGTCAGGGCCTTTCCTCGCTCATGCGCCGTTGGCGGGCGTCCCGTCCATGGGGCCCCCCTAATACATGACCCCCACATATAGTATTTCTCTTCATATGTTAAGCTTACATGAGTCATATCTACTCTATGCTTAGCTTAGCCATCTATGCTACTATAATGCTCTAGTGTGTTTTATGCTTGATTATACTCCTTTGCTTGTACATCCATAGGGTGGGAATTTCTAGTGAGATCAGATCAGTTTTCCAGTATTGGTGCCTAGATATAAGAATGCCTTCATATATGTCCAATATT
Organism: Digitaria exilis; assembly: GCA_015342445.1. NCBI lineage: Eukaryota > Viridiplantae > Streptophyta > Magnoliopsida > Poales > Poaceae > Digitaria > Digitaria exilis. The sequence continues at coordinate 163,863 of JACEFO010002764.1, forward strand.
TACTAGATTTGAGGGGTAGATGACAAGTTGTGATAGACTTATTCATCCGGTTATTTCTAACTTTTGTGTAATCCTCGCTCCTAGACTTCGGAGCAGGAGTTTTATAAATACTTAGGCCATGGATTTGGATTGGGTATTCTCCCTTTGCAATAGGCTTTAAACTCTAGGTTAACCATATGATTGACTTAAATTTTGTAATTTGATAGTTCTAAGAGCATCTCCAACAGTCCCCCTTCCCCAATCCAACTACCATGTTGGGAAAGGTTATGGGAAATCAATGCTCAAGCAGTCTCCCAATACATCTCTCTCTTCCACAAAAGTTATTGGGACATTCCAATAATCAACCCCACCTCTCCCCAAATAGAGGGAGAGTTAAGTCCTTCCCAATATCGTAGTTGCTATTGAGAAGAGATTATTGGCAGCATGCAACATCATCTCCCCCAATAATCCATCAAAGAAGTATTGGGACATCCCAATAGCACCTTATTGGGATTAAATTTTGGGAGACTACATTAGATGCTCTGAGGACATTCTTTGTAGACTTGCTCGGATAATCATAGTTCTAGTTTATTCTTTATTTATTAAGGTGGCTTTGTCTATGTATATGTCTCATCACTATTATTATTATTATTATTATTATTATTATTATTATTATTATTATTATTATTATTATTATTATTATCTCGTGACAATTTACCCTTAGAGTTGAGCAGTTGTCAATGACCTATGAATTAGATAATTAGTAATGCAGATTGAAGTTATACAATTTTTAACATGATCCAATGGGATAAACTATTAATGATAACCTAAATTACTCCTGATTGAAATGCTACAATGGTATATATCTGTGCGCTTTTGGATTTCTAATCTAAATTAAGTTTTGAAGTATACATGAATATCTCTTACCATTGTTACTAGGCTTGCACTACTGAGCGCCTACGAGTAACTTAATAATGATGTTAACAGATGCCAACAACCATGTTGCAGGGAAAAGGACCGATTGATCACGTAGTGCAAACCCTTACCAAGGTATGAGATCTGTTGGATTATCGCTTTGGCAGCGTTGCAACTAGAAGATGATATGCTTAAGGCTACCTTTGCTCCTGGTACCTCGTGTCATGGGGTTCTATCCATTTATTACATTCATCAACTTTAAACATATGTTTAATCCCATATGTAATATATGCTTCATGTTAGGATTAGATTCGTTTAGCTAGGCAAAAAAACCTAGGTACTCCCCCGTCCCCAAATTATAGTCTTTCTCACTTCCCCAGAAAATACTATGGCCAATTATATAATAATATACATTAAATTTTATGATAAAATATAGATATCATTAGATGGATATTTAGATCTAGTATTTTTATAAAAAATATTTCAAGTTTTAAATGTTGAAAATATTTTTCAAAAAATCTAGTCAAACTCGTGGCACGAACACCCAAAATGACCATAATTTTAGGATGGAGGGAGTAGTTCTTTGTCGAACCACAGATTGATAAACCTTGGGGAATACTCTAAGGGAAGAGCTATAATGATCCATGCACATGTGGTTTAGAATTGGTGAATCTAAGGGCCATCAACGGGCACCTGGCACCACAATAGCATATTCAACGTCATTGTTATCATGCACATCGTTGTTATCATGCACTAAAAAATGCAATAGAAGAAACCTGAGGGTTATCATGCACATCATTGTCATCATCATGATCGTTTTCACCATCCTCGTCATGCCGAGTGACATAAAGAGATGCTCCACGACATCGTGGAACAACAACACAACGCCCTTGGCCACAACTTGGAGTGGACCTCAGCGTCGCTTCTACATGCACGTTCTGCCTCTAGGGACAATGCATAGGTGTTGACAGTAGATTTTCCATCAACATCTCGGGAATAAATGAAACTTTTGCATAAGGTTCCATGCATATTTTTCTTTGATCTAACAATTTCCACAAGTTTTGGTGGAATTGCGAGTGTAGGGACAAAATAGAAGAAAACTGGAGAAATCCGGCCACCTCAGCCTTCGTGCCATGTCCATGATCCGCGTGACTGAAAACACAACACCACAGCATCCTAACCAAGGAATTGCTGTCGGTTCATCGAACGGACATCAAAAGGCCTTGCTACGGATCGGGAGGCCCATAAGTCGGCTCCAACCGCCTCTATTCATGCAAATGCCAGAAGTACCAACCCTATGGCGTGATCCAGAGGGTTCAAAAGCAAAGGCGGCACATCGGACGGCAGAGGGCGGCCGGCTGTGACATCCCAGATGTTAAAACCATAATAATACACTAAAAACAGGGTTAAAGGACAGCATTGGTTTAAGCACACTTAATTTGATCTAAATTTCGAAATTTGAATTTCAATAAGGCCTTTTTGACACCCAACTGAGATCTCAAAAATTTTGTACTAAACATGAAAATATCCAAAAACAAAAGTTGTTTGTCATCACAAATAAAGCCTAGTTACTGTTCGGAACTTTTTCAAAGTTTGCAATTAAGCCCCTCAAAAACTCTAAAAACCGTGCATTACACGTTTTCAAGTATGGCTCATTTGCGCTTGAAAAATTCATAATTTCAGGTTCACCCCAAAAAGAAAGTTGTGTCCCACATTTAAACCTCCAACTTTTGTGTTTGCACTTTTTGAAGTTCAATTTAAATTTTCGAAGATATACACGTTTGAACCAGGGAGCTCCACGGGCGTCCCGACAAGCACTCGGCCAGCTCTGCCCGAGGCCGGCAGCGGCTGCCATGTGGCCGGCGAGTGGCGGAGACCCCGGCCGAACGGCCAATCCCTTGGTAGTCATGCCCCGACCTCCCGCGCACGTGTCTGACCTACTGTGCTGTCCCGTCGCGCACTGCACGAGCCACTTTGCCTCGGCGAGCCGAGCTCCACCATTGGCCGCCGGCGCGCACGTCGAGTAGAGCTGCCCCGCGGCTGGATTCCCGCTCGCTACGCACCATGCACCTCTGCGGAGGATCTTCGCTCGCCCACGCCATGATCCCCCTCGCCCAACCGCGGCTCGCGCTCTGCCCGAGCTCGCAGGCCTTCAATGGCGCGACCCGTCGCCCAACTTCCCCCGCGCTCGCTCCCGAGGCAGCCCGCTCTAGGGTGCCCAAACACTCCACCGAGCACCCTTGCACCTTTGCCCAGCCAGTGACACAGCCATTCCTTCTCCTCCGCGCTCGCACACGCCTTCTTCCACCTCCGGCCGCAAGGAACCGAGCTCGAGCTCCTGCCACCGCGAACCAAATCCCCCGCGTTCCCCTCCATGTCTTCCCAATCCCCCTACCCGAAGCTTCCTCATCCACCAAGCAAGCCCCTTGACCCTTTCCCAGCTCGAATCGAGCACCACATGCCGGGAATCGAAGCTTTTCCCCCGCCGCTCGGCCATTCCCGCCGCGAGCTCCACCTCCACGTCGAGCTCTATACTCCGGCCACCCCTGTTACTACCAAGCCCCACGACGAGCTCCGCCTTCGTCCGATAAGCTCAAGCGCCTTTCCGCACCTCGCCTCGACCCCCGCCGCTGGCTACCGACGTCGCCGGAGCAAACCGCTCCGCCGCTCACCGTCAACGAGCCGCGCCGCTTCACCACCGTCCACGAGAGCTACCCCAAACGACTCGCGGTGAGCCCCTCGTCATTTTCCCCACTTCCCCCGCATTGGTTCGTCGTCTCCTCGCTGGAGTCCAGCCGCCAGCGAGCCAAGGGCCAAGTTGCGTTCCCCTTTTTAGTTCTAGGGTCCTCCATGTAAGTTTCAGGGACTTGTTTGAGAGGTTTTAAAAGATCTAGGGTCCCCGGCGTAAAAGAGATTCTTAAACCTAGATCCCTTTTTCTGAGATCTTGTAAAATCCACTAAAAATCGTAGAAAAATCAGAAAAATGCACAAAAATACTCCCTAGACTCGTGAGATTGTAAACTCCAATCTCATGTTTGCATGTATACACTTTTGATGAATAGTTTTTGAATTAAAATTCAAACTCTATTTTTTAGATATGTTGCTTGTATGGTCTGTAGAAGCTTTGTGTCCAAAGGAGACCTAAAAATATGGCCTGTAACTTCAGTTATGATTTATTTGGTGATTTCTGTTCTAGGTCATTTTATTAAAAATATTTCATGCAGTAAAAAATTACCAACTTTCACCAGAGGCCTAGAAACTTGTTGGCACATGTTGGAAAAATGCTAAACTTAATTTTAGACTCTGTTTAGGCCAGCAAATAAATAGATGTTTATTTTCTGATAGAAAATTATTGAGGGATGTCCAAGTGTTATTTTTAGCCACCACTTGGCCAGAGCCTTTCTTTTACTCACGTTTAGCTCTGGTAGGGAAATCTTCTGTTTTGCAAATAATTTTGATTTTATATGAATTAATCTTGTTTCTTTGAGCAGGAACTTGTACTATTTTTAATAAATTCTGTATAGCTCGGTTTTAGCTAAATTTTGGAGTGAGCCTAGCTCTTATACTCCAGTAGCTGTCATAAAGTTTGTGGATAAAAAGAAGGAAAAGAAACAGAGAAACAAAAATGAGAAGAAACTAGAGTAAATTGAGTTTATTCAAAAGATATAGTTTAAGTTGGCAATTAATCAAAAATGGTGCATGTGAAGTTTAAAATTCCAGAACTAAACACTTGCATAGAAATAATGGTTTGAATTGTTTTATATGTGTACACAATCACCTTTATAAAGGCATAAAACTTACACCACACACCTTCTCTAATTTTGTGAATAAAAGAATAAACCTCTTGTATGTCTAGGTGAATATGGCCTTCAAGTGCCTTAGCCTTTTAGACTAAAAACTAGCAGCAACACTTAAAAATATTGCATCTCATGTAGAAGGTGCTCTCGCTGACGGCACCTACAACCTCGTCCCCGCCAACGAAGAAGAGGCTCCCAAAGGCGGTGCTGACGTGATCGTGATTGACCCGGAGTCTGACGCCGACATAGCCCAAGAAGGCAAGCCTCGGAGCATAACCTAACTTTTAAATTGTGCAACTATGAATTATTTATGCTTGTGCATTTACGTTCAAGGAGTTGTTTGAATACCCTAGTTGCATGATTCTAGTACCATGACTTGAAATACTAGTATGATAGGGTCGATAGAGCAATGCTTTAGGATCGTTACAAGTCGAGTGATTTCCTGTCACTCGCGAGATATAGGAGTTGCTTGTCTTTACTTATGTTGGAATCATAAGGATGGACGGGCGGGATGGTATGTCTAGATCTCCCGTCCGTGTATGATAATTGGATTAAGGTCGAAACATGTGGTTCTGTGTGTCAAGTTTTGAACGTACCACGCACATGCCGACCTATGGGAATCGGTAAGCCCGGTACCAGAATGAAACAGCTAGGACCGATAGCCATCTCTCCTTGGAAATATTTTATTTCCCTCGCCGTACACATGTGGGTATATGCGTGATGCCGTGAGTGAAGCGGTAAACCATTATCCTAAGGGAGTGGACCCGGCGCCGAATTGTGGATTGATGGGAAAGGTGGGGAAGTGCTTGTACCTTTTATAGCAAGCATTATTCGTGTATGTTGGGTTTTCCCTGTCCAGGTAGTGAAATTTGGTTCGAACTGTCCGCTTCTCGTGGTTAATGAGACTGCTTGACCGCTGTGCTGCATTGAGTAACAAGTGGAACTATGAGGATGATGAACTTGTTGTATTTACTAAATTGTATTGCACCACTTGTATGTTAGAGAGGATGCTAATCTAAAATGGTTAACACTATTAGAATTTGATGTTAAAATCATGAAAATAAGGATCCACTCTTAGTTGCTTTCTAGCAAAACAAACCCACCAGCCAAAAGCCTCTCATGTCTAGAAGTCGGTGACGTAGTTTTCACCCGACGGGTAAGCCTTGTTGAGTATTAGTATACTCAGCCTTGCTTGTGGCAATTTATTTCAGGTACTGCTTTGGAGGAGGCGGTGAATTCCGTCCCCTAGCCTGCCCAGGTTCCACCTGGCTGGCATGTCGAGTGGGTTCCGTCCTCTGCCGAGGATCGGGAGGAGTAGAACCATGGCCGGCTTCATTATGGTGTTGCTATGTTTCGTCGTTAGTTTATTTCCGCTACAATGAACTCTCGCACTTTTATTTGAAATTCGAACTTGGTTTGTAATAACTTGATGAGACTATTTATGTGTGTTGAATTTGTGGAATGTTGTAATTTTTGGGACTCACCTTCGTGTGGGCGCGCATGTTGTTTCGTTCGTGAAAGTACGTGGTTAATCGGGTATAATCCGACGGCGCTCCAGCTTATTCCGGATTAAGTGCCTGACTACTTGATTAGTGGTCCGTGGGTACTTAACTTGGAATAATTTCGGAGTGGTCCGCCACAGCTGGCATCAGAGCCGAAACACGCGCACCAGAAAGAGCAACAGACCCTAATTAAACAGTTTTTGAAATAAAATAATGCCAACCCTTGCTTCCGCCGCGCACTTGCGATGGAATCCTATTTATAGGACCGCTAAGGATGATGAATAGAGCGTGAAATGTGGGTTAAGGGATCATGATATGACAGGTGGCTAATTATACATTATATACTGACTCCCAGCACATTTCATTCTGTCATGTACTTTCCGCAATGGTGGGCGCAAGGTACGGCGGTTGCTGTAACATACCACGGCACTATATGAAAATATAGTGGCGGCACATAGTCAAAACGCTGTGATGGCATATGAAACTAGAATAGCATGCTGGGCGCAAGGTACGGCGATTGCTGTAGCGTACCACGGCATCATATGCAAATATGATGGCGGCACAAAGACAATACACTATTCATAAGCGTATGAAATTGTCAATATGTTGCCTCGGTGACATATGAAGCATTGCCCGTTCAATGTTGAAAGTCCGGGTGCCACCACTATAGTGGGTGGTAATGAATGGGAACGCTTCCATGAGTGCTGGCACGGGAGGTTCATTATAATTGTTCTGGAATGGAACTTTCTGCAGATACGCTAACCACGATTCCGTAAGTTGAACGGCTAGAAAAGTTCGGCTAGTTAATATAGGGAGAGACGAATATTGTCTAGCCACCGGCACTAACTTCGTAGGCCAGAAGTTATTGGAACGTGGGTTGGTAAGAATGAATAGGCCACTCATGCATTTATAATTCGTGGAAACTCTATTAAACCATAATGAATGATCATTTGAACTAACCGTCACCAAAGTTTGAATAACAACCGGACTTTGTGCTGAAACTCTGCTGAAAACAGTTCTTCTTGCACTGTTGTTTTGAGCCTGAAAAACCCATCAAACGAAAAAGTGTTCAACATGAAAGTTGTCATAAATGCTGTCTAGTTTGTCCTGTAGAAACTTCAACGATTTTGGTTCAGTAAATTGAGAGTTATGCTTAAAATGGTAACCCCCAGTCTGCTGGAATTTTCTGGAAACAGTGAGATAGAAATTGAATTTTTACACCTTCGTAACGACTGTTTCTGCTCAAAACTTCAACATGAAACTTGTTTGAAGTTACTTAAACAATGTTGTGGGGAAGTTTGAGAATTTTTGGATTTGTATACTTTGAGTTTTACCATTTTTACTACACTGTCCAGAATCTGTTTTTATTTTCTTTAGCGCTAACTGGTTCTCACACTTGACCTTTTTTTCAGATGGACGGCCACGCTGACCTTGCTAGCTACCCCAATGATGTCTCTTTCTCGGACTGCCTTGGATGGAGGGTTTCCCTAGCATCTTTTGGTCCGTGTTGCAGGCGCTTGACTACCCCAACCCGCCACAATATGAGAGAACCATCCTCCGCGACCGTGGTGTAACTAGCTGCAGGGTGCGTTTGGTGGTGCACCGCCACCCACCATGCCCAAGCTCTCCAACATAGAGTGTGGAAGTTCATGGGCATCATGTCGAGACAACTTGTGAGATGGCTGCTCTCAATGGGATCAGCTCCTTTTGTGCCCAGAACCAGGGGCTTGTGGAGAACCAGCTCCTTGAACTTTTTCCACCTGTCCAGCCTGACGACGCTAACTGAATGAGATGCTATCTCAGCTCACCTTTGAGGGTGGCAGAGGACCCCGTTGCAGCAGCCGCGCTCTTGATGAGGTGGATCAGGGCGTATCACAGGCTGCAGGCACTTCTGGGACGGTCTCAAAATGCAGCACTTAACCTTGCTATTGACATGTCTGTTCGTGCCCGTGACCTTGGGGTAGAGAGAACCTCTTTGTCCATAGAGGTGAGTACCAGGGATGCTATGATTGCGGACTTGGAGAGGCAACTGACCGACCTCCACTTAGAGCACAATAATGCCAACAATGAGCTAACTCAAGTGAGGGATGAGCTAGAGAATGTGCAGGCCGACTTGGAGCATGCCAATGCTATGCTAGCTGCCCATGATGCTCGGCACCTTCTCAATGAGGGTGGAGAAAATGAAGGAGAAGCCCCTGATTCAGACATGGACACAGAGGATGACATGCCACCTCTTCCGGCTCCACCATCTCCCATGGGTGGCCAAGCTACAACTAACAACCTAGACGACTTCTAGGAGCTTCGGTAGCAAGTTACTCCTCCGCGTAGCCTAAATTTTGGTTTCATGAAGTAATAGGCTAGTTGGAGATGAGTTTCTCTTTAAGCTTTTGAACAATGTAATCCATTTAGCATGGGATGTGTGTGCCCCAAAACTTGATAAGGTTGTAATGGTTGTGTTGACGCCTTTTCGGGTCAACACACGATAAGCGCTATATCGCGCGGTAGCTGGAATCTCCTCGCCGGAGATCCTGGACAGGGAGTCAGACCGCCTGTACAGGGGCTCAGACCACCTGTCATAGGGAGTCAGACCGCCTGTCACAGGAGGTCAGACCGCCTGAAGGCAGAGGCGCCGCGAAAGCCTACGATCGTTGCCTCGGGAGGGACCCCGTCGGAGGCAACGAACCTAGGGTTGTTCTAAGGTTGGCAAGGGCACCTAGAACGTCCTAAGCGCCATGGAGACCAAGAAGGAAGAAGAAGGGAGGTTGGAAAAGCTAGGGTTTGTACGATTGGGTAGAGGTCCTCAATCGGCCATGGCCCTTCATAATATAGGGTGGGGAGGTCTTGCCCCGTGGGGAGTCAATTCCATAATGAAGTCCCATCAAAATACAACTCTAATTCGGATTAGAACTGCTACAGGCGGTCCGACCCCCTGTACAGGCGGTCTAACCGGCTGGGCCTGAGGCTGAATCTTGTCAGAGCCATAACTTCTTCATCCGGACTCCAAATTAGGCGATCCACATTTGCATTTTGAACTTCTCGACGAGCCCTACGCAATGGTGGAGTCAAACTCATATTTTGAGCACTTTTATACAGGCGGTCTAGACTGTCTGTATAGGCGGTCAGACCGCCTGGCCCATTGCCAGACCGGCTACAGGGTACAGCCGGTCAGATCGCTTGTTACAGGCGGTTAGACCAGCTGTTGAGCCAGATCGGCATTCATACCATTTTTGGTCGTCAACTTATGCCCCCCTATTTCTTGGTAAAGCTTGCATATCAAGAAACATTAAATCAGTCTAAGGGCGACCCTCTATTGTCGGCCATTTTGTTCTAGTAGCAATATCAATATATCGGTCAAATCTTTTCAAACACTTTGCCAAACACTTGATGATACCTTCAAATGCTAGCAACTGAAATCCATGCATTCATCAACTTGAAAGGATTTTACCTTGTTACATCTTAAGCTATCCTCTTTCTCGACCTGCTCCAAAGCCTCCAATCGCTTGCCGGTCACTCAAAAGACAAACGGCTTCTTGACCATAGATAAACTCATACGGAGTAAGTTTGACAAAACCATGTCTAGAAACATGCCTTATTGCTAAACTCAACTTCACCATTAGCTTGAGCATAATATGGAGATGAATTAAGCAATTTAATACCATTGGATTCAATGAACTCATGTACCTCCTTAGATATGAATAATGTTCATTGGCAAACGAATCCCAAATCCATGTATAATATGCTCAATAATAAACTCAATCACCTCTTTTGTAGTAATGAAAACAATCGGCAATTATTGTAAACCAATAAGAATAAACCCGCTTAAGGAGCCACTTCATCATGCGAGCCGATTGTTGCGCACCACAAATTTCTTCATGAACCTCTGCCATAACCAACCTAGCTTGATCAGGATATAAACACTTTAAGAGCAAACCATCCGCAGTCCGACGATATAGTTCACTATTAACCAAAGCAAACTTGAAAGCCCATCATCGGACTTTACGATCCATTGACCTGCTAGTACCCTGCAAATACCACCAGAGGCTTCCTCCAAATACCAACATCGGCCTCAACAGATTGAGAGGCATCCACAGCCGAATCGGTTTTTCAGAGGCACAGGCGGTCAGACCGCTTGTCATGGCGGTTAGACCGGCCCGGCCGGTTAGACCGGCTGCACCAGGCGGTTGGACCGCCTGTCCTAGAGCAAGCATGTCGGCTTCGCAAAACATCAGCTTCTTTTCTCGAAAATTTCATTTCTGAATATTATAGCCTGATGCTTGCTGTGCCAACATATTAGTTCTAAGATTCTCTTCTCTTGGTACATGATAAATCACAAATTCATCCAAGCAAATTATAATGTCTAAACATTTATCAAGATAAACATTTTAGAAATTTATCTAAATATTGACATGCTTTGGATACTTGTTGTACCAATCTCCACAAGCTTCTATATGTTTTACTTCCATGCAATGTAAAATCTCCAACCCGAATAATAAAGCTCATACGCGGTTTGGTTATTTATGCATCTATGATCCAATCGGTTAAGAGCTTCAAAAATAATATTGTTTGGTGATATAATAATAAAACCAACACCACCATCACCTTTGCAAACCGATCCATCAAAATGCAAATTGCATGGAGTAAAAGTAATATAGCCAACATTTAAACTAAGTTGCTCATTAATCAATGTTAAACAATAAAATCGGCAACGATATGTCTTTATAAATTTCAATGAATCAAAGACTAAATCATATTCAATTAAAGCATAAGCTGTTTGCCGATTCTATGACTCAATATTTGGTATATGCAACATGTATTTAATTATGTCGCCTTAACAAGCAATTATGCAAGTATTTCATAGTAAATAATACCTCAACTTGGTATAAGCATGATGTATATAAGCAAAAGCATACCTTGTTTCGGCGTCCAATAATCTTCTACTTGCATATGCACTAATATAATCCTTCCCTTCGATCTTTTGAATCAAAACAACACCAAAAGCACTTTCTTCGACCGGAATATATAATTCGAAAGGAACCCTTCTCCTAGGTGCCCAAAAAACTAAAGACGAAGATAAATAAGATTTTACCTCAAAAGCTCCTTGCTGTTTTGCCCCCCGAGTAAATTCAGCATAATCCTTCGACCGAAGTAAGGAATAAAAACACCTATACAGCTTCCTCAGGATCAAAATCAGGATGATCAGGATCTTCCTCCATAAGAATATAATCACCCAAGTATGGGACATTAGCATCCATATCCATATGCTCTGGTGACGAACTATAATCAACAAGTTGTTCATCGTCCTCAACATTGGGAACCGATGTCAACTCATCATCACAAACCATGCAAGCAGAAGAAACATCATCCGGCAGTATCTCTGCTTCAACCGGTCTGACCGGCTGTGTAGGCGGTCTGACCGCCTGCTCGGTCGACTGTGTAGAACTGGCGGTCTGGACCGCCTGTACTGATCGCATTGGCTGATCGTTCTTTTTGACTCCCACTCCTTCTAAGGAAGCATAGGTCTATGCTTGTTGAAAAGCTCTTACTTTTCTGACTCTTGCTTCTCTGGCTCTTGTTTCTTTCTCTCCTGAAGACGCAGCCTTTGAAGTTTCCTTCTTTGCGTACGAGTCAAACCTGGAGGACACCATCTAGGAAGAAAGTTAGACTCATTGCAGCTAACCTCATGACCATTAGTAGTGGGAGCCCCTGAAATGGATTTCTCAACCATATTGTCCAAAACAATCGGTCTTTTGTCTACATCAAGTGTAGTAGCCTTTACTGAGTCCACATTCTTCTCCTGAATTTTCTCCTCCATCTTCTTAGGCCGATACACCTGCTTTAGAGGAGGTGTCTTCTTCTTCTTGGACTGCCGGTCTAGACCACTTGTAACAGGCGGTCTGACCGCCTGGGGCCAATGCTCTTGACCAGATTGACGAAGAGTCAAATGGTCACGAACGGGTAGTGCAACCTTGTCCAGAACATTTCTTCTTGGTTCTCTCCATCCAGAATGCAAAAAATGTTGTGACACCAACTGATACAGCACCCACATCACACCATTGTCGTCCCATATCAGACTTAATTCCCAAGACACATGATAATTCTGCACTAACCTGAAAGATCCACCTTTAGGTGATCTCACTTCTTTTTTTATTGGCCGATCGCTTGGAACGGCCTTCTGCTTGGAGTACTTGTCGAGAAGCATATCGAATGTGACCTTTGGCTTTATACCAGATCCTCTGTCTTTAGCCAAACCCACTTTCAAAGCTCCAATATCTGAACGCTCCGTTTTCAGCGCCTTTGGACGACCATGGTGTAGGCCGGTCTGACCACCCAGCCAGTCTGACCGTCTGCTGCAGCCGGTCTGACCGCCTGTAGTAGAGCAGGCCCAGACGGCTGCGGCTCAGGTGAAACGACCGATCTTTGCCCCCCATGTCCAGAGGCTCTCAATGTGACTTTGAGTGTCTCTTTTCCATCAGAAGATTTCTCACATGTCACGTCACGGATCAATTCCTTCCATGTCAAAGTGGGTCTTTCATCTCCCACCACCACATTCTTCCCTTTGGTAGATTCAACTTGATGCGACCGAATCAAACCCTTAGGTTGCTGCAAATCCAAAGTACTGACCGGGAGAAAGAAGTTTTATCCACCTGCATGTTATGAAATCTCAAACGGCCTTCATTTATAGCCGATTGAACTTGCCGACGAAAAACATTGCAATCATTGATAGCATGCGAATAAGAATTATGAAATTTACAATATGCATGCCTTTTCAACTCCTCCAGTGCAGGTATAACATGAGAAATCTTAATGTACCCATGTTTATGCAATTCATCAAAAATGCGATCACATTTAGATACATCAAATGTAAATTTCAATTCTTCTTGCCGACTCTTATGAGTTGGCTTAAGAGATGAACAAGAATAAGCTTCAACATTAGAAGGCCATGTAAATTTAGTAACATTAACATTATTATCATTATCGGTCGAAACAACAGATTTACAATCAATAGCATGCATATTAGACCGACATGATTTAAGACCCTCCTTTTCTTTGTTCATTCGGTTTTGAGCCACTTCAGCTCTATTGTGAACTTGAGCAACCGAATGATAATCACAATTATCAATTTTCTCTCTAATAGAGGATTTTAGTCCTCTAAAACATAATCGAGCAAGATCAACATCAGAAATTGATAAATTAAAGCAACGGTTTTTAATCTCTTTAAATCTTCTAAAATATTGAGAGACGGTTTCATCCTGACCTTGTTTAACCGATGCTAAATCTTGCAACGTTGTTTTGTACGTAGCATTGATCGCATCCAGCATACCATCACGGCTATCAGCAGCCGAATTTGGCATAACGGCTAACGGTGTAAGCCACTCCGGAACCACTGTCACAGTATTAGAAAGATTGGTCTGACCAGCCGCTAAGGGGATGTGACCGGCCGTACAGGCGGTCTGACCGGCTGAGGCGGTCTGACCGGCTGTACCGGCGGTCTGACCGCCTGTAAGCATTGATCCAATTGCAATGACCGTGTTCGGTCCGGGCAACTGGATCAGCAGTGGAGTATGACCATCACAGGCATTAGGTAACATACCACAGAACGTATTATCAATATTAGACCATGGTATGACAGGCACATCACTATTATGAACCGATTTCCCTTTTTTAAGTATCTCTAATCGATCTAAACATGCAAAAAGTTCATCAAGACTAGGCATACTATTAACAACAATCGGGCTAACCGTATCAATAGGGGAAGACGGTTGTGAAGATGAACTTACAGTGTCGATTACCTCAATCTTATCACCGTTCAACTTGAAGGATGGCATCACAAACTCTTGAACGCGTGTGATCGTGTCATGATCCTTCTTGAAGCCCTTCAAGAACTCGTTCTGTAGATGTGCTAAAACCATCAAATACTTCTGGCGTCCTTCCTCATCGAGATCTTCTATGTTAGATGGGATATCATCTTGATCAATCTTGGATCCTATTGGGCTAGGGTCGAATAGATCGGTTATGAAAACCAGATTTTCCTTCCCCAGCGGAGTCGCCAAAATATGTTGACGCCTTTTCGGGTCAACACACGATAAGCGCTAGATTGCGCGGTAGCTGGAATCTCCTCGCCGGAGCTCCTGGACAGGGAGTCAGACAGCCTGTACAGGGGTCAGACCGCCAGTCACAGGGAGTTAGACCGCCTGTCACAGGGGGTCCGACCGCCTGTAGGCAGAGGCGCCGTGAAAGCCTACGATCGTCGCCTCGGGAGGGACCCTGTCAGAGGCCACGAAGCTAGGGTTGTTCTAAGGTCGGCAAGGCCACCCAGAACATCCAAAAACGCCATGGAGACGAAGAAGGAAGAAGAAGGGAGGTTGGAAAAGCTAGGGTTTGAGATAAAAGAGTAAAGGTAAATTGATTGTACGATTCGGTAGAGGTCCTCAATCGGCCACGGCCTTCATAATATAGGGTGGGGAGGTCTTGCCCCGTGGGGAGTCAATTCCATAATGAAGTCCCATTAAAATACAACTCTTATTCGGATTAGAACTGCTACAGGCGGTCTGACCCCCTGTACAGGCGGTCTAACCGGCTGGGCCCGAGGCTGAACCTTGTCAGAGCCATAACTTCTTCATCCGGACTCCAAATTAGGTGATCCACATATGCATTTTGATCTTTTCGACGAGCCCTACGCAATGGTGGAGTCAAACTCATATTTTGACCGGCTGTACAGGCGGTCAGACCGCCTGGCCCATTGCCAGACCGGCTACAGGGTACAGCCGGTCAGACTGCTTGTTACAGGCGGTTAGACCGGCTGTTGAGCTAGATCGGCATTCATGCCATTTTTGGTCGTCAACAGGTTGTGTTGAAAACTTTCTGCAGCCACTCTTGTTTTATTTATTGACGTGTTTTCCTTTCACTTATGGGCTATGACTTGACTACAAATTGTCTGAAATTTGTCAAACAAAACACTCACCAAAATTCAACTTCATTGGTTAAGTGAAATAAAAATGGCAAACAAAACACTACAGCTCGGCCTCCTGAAAAACAGCAAAAACAGAGAACTAAAACTTGATTTTTTTCGGCCTAGTTCTATCTCGATTTTGGTTCTCAGCCAAACACGAAAGTTGTAGAGTACGAAAATTTCAAGCTACTGACCAAATTGGAGCATCTAACTTGACTTCTACTGGAAGATATGATTTTTCTTCCGAAATTGCTTGCTGATATGTTATCCTTACGCAGTAAACTTCATTACATTGCCACGTTCTATCTTGTCATTGATTTATGCAAACTTATGAATTGTGGCTAATACAAGTACCTACTGCAGATGGCTATCACTCGCAGCGGTCACGATGCTGGCGGATCCAATGCTAACCAGTCGGGGCCGGAAGGGCAACAGCCACCACCACCTCCGCCACCGCAACAACCCCCAATGTGGCAGCAGTTGTATGCCACCCAAACAGAGATCCTCTGTAATCTGCAGCACCAGTAGCAAATGATGCAGCAGCAAATGCAGTAGCAAGGTGGTCACCATGCCCCTCCACCTCAAGTGGCCCGGTACGAGGACTTTTTGGCTACCCACCCTCCGGTGTTCTCAAGAGCCGAGGAGCCTGTGGAAGCTGATACATGGATTCGGGCCATCGAATCTAAGTTCTCCATCCTAGCTACACCTTGTACTCCAAGCCGCAAGGTGGTCTTTGCAGCGCAGCAGCTCCGTGGCACAGCTCTCATGTGGTGGGAAAACTATCTGGCTCTTCAGCAGGAGAACCATGTCATTGAGTGGGAGGAGTTCAAGACTGCCTTCAGAGCCCACCACATTCCTGCTGGGTTGGTTGAGAGAAAGTTGAATGAGTTCCTGGCTCTGACTCAGGGAACCCGCACTATGCTCCAGTACTCCCAGGCCTTCAATGGTCTGTGTCCTTATGCAAGTCATCATGTTGACTCAGATGACAAGAAAATGGAGAGGTTCCGCCGTGGCCTCAATACCAAGCTCAAGGCCCGGCTGACCACTACACGGGTTGCCACATATGGTGAGCTTGTGAACATTGCTATTGCCCAAGAAGATGCCAACATGATCCATAAGGCCGAAAAGAAAAGGAAGGCTCCTGCTGGACCTTCAGGTGGACAACCTCAGAGGTTCCGCTTGGTTCCACCGGCTGCGCAGAGGCAGCCAAGGGTGCCTCAGGGTGGACGTTAGGTTGCCAGGCCACCACAGCAGGGTGCGCCTCGTTTCCCTCCACCGCCACAGCAGCAACAAGCGCGGAGGCAAAACGTGCAGCAGCCGCTTCGTCCTGGAGGTGGCTATCAATGCTTCAAGTGTGGCAATAATAGCCATTTTATCAAGGACTGCCCACAGAACAAGCCTTAGAACCAGCGTCCTGGGAACCAGCAGAACAAGGGCAAGTAGCAGCGAGTCCAAGTCAGGCAGGGAAGGCTCAACAACACCACCCTGGCTGACCTACCTGAGGGAGCACCGGACATGACTGGTACTTTCCCTATCCACAACCAACCTGCTGTGATATTGTTTGATTCCGGGGCAACACATAGTTTTATAAGCACAAGGCTTAATGCAAAATGTGGGTTAAAATCATATCACACCAAATCAGCATATGTGATATCAACAGCGGGAGGTAAAATAGCATCCAACCAAGTCACTCGAAAAGTACCAATCAAGCTGGGTAGTAAAGTATTTCCTACTGACCTAATTCTGCTTGGATTGGAAGGAATTGATATTGTTTTGGGGGCAAATTGGATGACTCAACATAAGGTTGTGCTAGATGTTGCCGAAAGGGTTGTGGAAATAAACTCGCCTACACATGGGTCTAGTGCACTTTATTTGCCACACCGAAAATGCGCCAATGCTTGTGCTTACACCATGGTAGAAACATAACTAAAAGACATTCCGGTGCCGATGTTTTTCCGGACGACTTGCCTGGGATGCCACGGGACAGGGACATTGAATTTGTAATTGAACTTCAACCTGGCACAACACCTATATCAAAGAGACCATATAGAATGCCACCCAATGAATTTGCTAAATTAAAAATTTAACTCCAAGAATTGCTAGACAAGGGTTTCATCTGTCCTAGTGTGTCACCATGGGGTTGTCCGGCTATTTTTGTGAAGAAGAAGGATCATTCTTTGAGGTTGTGTATTGACTACCGGCCTCTTAATGCGGTGACCATTAAAAACAAGTATCCACTTCCCCGCATTGATGTCCTTTTTAACCAACTAGCTGGCGCCAGAGTGTTCTCTAAGATTGATCTTCGCTCTGGCTATCACCAAATAAAAATTCGTCCTTGTGATATTCCCAAGACTGCCTTCTCCACCCGCTATGGACTCTATGAATTCTTGGTCATGTCTTTTGGGCTCACAAATGCCCCAGCCTACTTCATGTATCTCATGAATTCGGTTTTCATGTCCGAGCTTGACAAGTTCGTGGTGGTCTTTATTGATGATATTCTCATATATTCCAAGAATGAGGAAGAGCATGCCGAGCACCTTCGCATTGTTCTTCAGAGATTGAGAGACCATCAGCTTTATGCCAAGTTCTCCAAATGCGAATTCTGGCTAGAAAGTGTGAAATTCTTGGGTCATACCGTTTCCATGGAAGGTATATCCGTGGATCCGACCAAGGTGCAAGAGGTGACGGATTGGCAGCCACCTACCTCTGTCCATGAGATTCAGAGTTTTCTGGGTCTAGTTGGTTACTATCGCCGCTTCATTCCGGATTTCTCTCGAATTGCTAAACCCATGACCGAACTCTTAAAGAAGGGAGTCAAATTTGAGTGGAGTGACAAATGTGAAGAAGCTTCCACACTTTGAGAAAACATTTGACTTCAGCCCCAGTCTTAGCTCAACCCGACAGCACCAAGCCCTATGATGTTTATTGTGATGCTTCAGGCACCGGACTCGGTTGTGTCCTTATGCAAGAGAACCGGGTCATTGCTTATGCTTCCCGAGCACTCCGGCCACATGAGAAAAATTACCATACTCATGATCTTGAGTTAGCAGCGGTCATTCATGCTCTCAAGATTTGGAGACACTACCTAATGGGTGTTCCACGCAATATATACACCGATCACAAGAGCCTCAAATATGTCTTCACTTAGGCACATTTGAATATGAGGCAGCGAAGATGGTTGGAGTTGGCAAAGGACTATGATCTTAGTGTGCATTATCACCCCGGGAAGGCTAATGTGGTTGCGGATGCACTAAGCCGCAAGGCTCGCTGTCACTGCCTTTCCGTGGAGTCCTATGCCGACACCTTGTGCCATGAAATGGCAAAGCTCAACTTGGAGATTGTTCCTCACGGGTATTTCAACCATATCTCTGTTGAACCAACCTTGCACGATCAGATTGTTGTGGCCCAATTAAATGATGCAAAGATTAAAATCCTCAAAAGAAAACTGGAAAAGTTATAAATGCTTCCGGTTAGATGAGCAGGGAGTGATGTGGTTTGGACATCGGATAGTGGTGCCCAAGAACGCCGAACTCTGAAGGAAAATCATGGATGAAGCTCGTCTTTCCAAATTTTCCATCCATCCCGGTAGCACCAAAATGTACCAAAACCTTAAAGAAAACTTTCGGTGGACTAGAATTAAGCGGGAGATTGCCACGTATGTGTCGGAATGTGACATGTGCCAGCGGGTAAAGGCTAACCACTTGAAGGTTGTTGACACCGGATTTTAACAGGTCACATCGGTGCCAAAAGTGAAGCAGAGGTACAGAATCGGAATCGGAGTACGGGAAATGGAGCAGATCAAATCGGAATCGGAGTCCGAGAGGAAGAGTGGTTTGAATCAGAGTCAGAGTCCGATGAGAATCAAAATCAGAGAAGAGGATGATGACGTGGAGTCCTGGAAGGTTACCAGGTTAAGCTTTTAGAAGGACCGAAATAAAGAGTCGGTTATTTTTATAGAGTTTGAGTCGTAAACGGTTGTAAGAAAGACCTTTTCTTTTGCGTCAAATAAGTTTGTCGTATGCGTTTAGGAGTCATAGTTATCAGGGTATAAATATCGACCCTACGTGGTCATAGAAGTCTGTACACACCAACATCAAACAAACCTTTACACTTTTTCGCATCTTACATACATTTGTCGATGACTTCGCTATTTTCTTTTCACGAGTTCTTCGAGTACGTCAAGGGTGATCAGATCTCAGGGCTTGCTTCGTAAGTTCCGTCTTTTACTGAATAATCCTTAAGCTTTAGCAACCGGCGTATCGCTGTTGCTTCGTTTAAGTTATTCAACAGTTATCGGATAAGTATCTAGGCTTTAGTAACCGGCGTATCGCTGTTACTTCGTTTAGATTTTATTCAACACTTATCCAGCTTAGAATAAGCTTTGATCGGCTGTTATTTATACTTCATTATCGGATCTGGTATAGCCGTTTAGATCTATTCTAAGTGTTGCTCTGCTTAGCTTGTTAGGTTACGTTTTAGTAATCTTACTCTGCTTTGCATCGGAATCGGCAGATCTAGCCGACTCTCTATCATAGATCGGAATTCATTGCCGATCTGGTATTCATCATCAAATCGGAAACCCAGCCGATTTCATTGTGTTATTAACGTCCGATTTTCCTTGTCAATCAACAGGTCAGATTGACTGGCACACCCTGCATCATCGGTCACAACCGACTTCGTGTGCTAGCACGTGAAGGCCTTTCCCGATTTTTGCGTCAACACACTTTTGGCACGCCCAGTGGGACCAGACAACTTCAATCATGTCAAAGAAGGAAGGTGGTCGTTTTGACATTGGGAATCAGAATGTCATTGATACTACTAAGGAAGATCTTAATGACGAACAGAAGGCTGAAGTGGCAAGAGCAGTTGAAGATTTTGAACTTTTATACTTAAAGTCATTCAGTACTACTAAACAAGGCCAAGCTATCAAGAAAACTGACTTTCCATTGCCTCGTGAAGTCAAAATAGCTGAGACACCTAGAATGATACATGAGATGATAAATGAAGCAGTCCACCATGCTTTCGCAAATCAATGCAAAGTCTTAGGTAATGAGTTACATAATCAAGTGATTCGCTCATTGCGTGATGGTGATATTCAATTTAAAGGCCCAGCATATCAGCAACTTCCTACGTTTGAGGTTGATGCTTCGGCAAAAGATGTTCAGGCAAGGGCTACAAAACATGCATTTTCTCAGGTGTATAATGGCTCAACATCCGATCAGCCGATCGGACAGATGCAATCAGCATCAAGGCCGATTATGCAAGGAAGTTTTCCAGCAACAACATCATTGGTTATGCCTCAAATTCAGATCCCAACAAACAGCTCAGCAGTTTTTACCACATCATCGCCGATACCATCGGCATCAAGGGGAGCTGACTTTTTCAAGGGATATGATCCTAAAACTGGGTTGGGGATGCCTCCTGAATATTTCGTGACCTCTCCTAAATCAAATCAGAAGACTCAACCTAAGGAGCCAAAGATGGCCTGGGTACCGCATACTGATGGGATTAATTGGGTTTTAATTGATGAGAAGGGAATCATACACCAAGTATGAACTCCAAGACTAGAATCGGCAAAAGCACCTAATATGAATATGCTGAATTAGTGAGAGTCACATGGTACTATGACAGCTATGGAGGTTTATCGCAATACCCAATATCAAGGTCAGGGTCAGATGTCCAATCAAAATACGTCTTCAGGACATATGATTGGTCAGCCAGAACCATCTGGGCAGAATGAGTCGGCACCAAAGGGATATGTAAGGCCGATTCAGCCAAGTCAAGAGATAGAGAGAGTGCATCAATCAGTACAAGAAATAGCACAGGGAGCAAATCAAGTGGATTGGGCAGCTCAAATTGCTGAAATTATGCAAAATCAGTTTGGATTGAAGCCCAAGACTCAACATGTGATGTATAGAACTCCCTATCCACCTGCTTATGATTCGCTACCTTACCCTTATCGTTACAAGATCCCTAATTTTACTAAGTTTTCCGGTAATGATGATATCTCCACTATTGAGCATGTCAATAGATTTTTGGTGCAATGTGGAGAGGCTGCTGCTACTGATGCATTAAGGGTCCGATTATTTTCAAGTTCTTTATCTGGACCGGCTTTTTCATGGTTTATGACATTGCCAGCAAATTCAATTATCTACTGGTCTGACCTAGAAAAGCAATTTCATCAATATTTCTTTGCTGGTGTTCAAGAGAAGACCATACTGATTTGACAAGCTTGAAGCAAAGGAATGATGAATCGGTAGCAAACTTCATTCAGAGAATCAGGGAGACAAAAAATAGATGCTATGGATTGAACTTAACAGATATCCAATTGGCACAATTGGTATTTGATGGTTTACTTCCTTATTTCAAAGAAAAGTATGATTCTCAGGAATTTGAAAGCTTGAGCCACATTGTGCAAAGGATGTCAAGGCATGAGAATCGGATGTATGAACAGAAGCGACCTTATCATAAGAAGGTAAACTTTCTTGGGTATAGTTCCGATTCCGATTCCGATGAAGATGAAGATAAAGAAATCGGCTTAGCAGAGTGGGTAAAAAATAAGAAGGCGATTGCTTGTCCATTTGGTAAGAAAGAACCAGAAAGATTTGGTTTTGATGTTACCAAGGCTGATAAGATTTTTGATCTGCTACTTAAAGAAGGGATGATAAAATTGTCGGCCAATCACAGTCTTCCATCTACAGAAGAGCTCAAAAAGATGACATATTGCAAATGGCACAATGCTACTTCTCATCATACCAATGATTGCAAGGTTTTCAGAAATCAAATCCAATCGGCAATTGAGCAAGGAAAGTTGCAATTTGAGATTCCTTCTAAGCCACTCAAGCCGGTGAAGATTGATGGGCATCCTTTCCCAGTGAATATGGTTGAGCCAGTTAAGGGAAACGCTTTGCAGACAAAGCTTTTGACATCGGAATCTGCAAAAGAAAAAGGAGCTGTTGATCCTAGAGTGCAAATTTCTGCTTCTGATTTAAAAGATAAAGGAAAGATGGAAAAGAATGATTATCCCAGGAACCCTCAAAGACATGTTACTTCTTAAGGGTTGATCAAGAAATATCAACGTCAGCAAGAAAGAACAAGGCAGCAAGAGGAAAGGATGTATCGGCATAAGGATCACTGGAGATGTCCTTTTTTCGTTTACTGCTGGGAAGAAGGAATCAAGTTACCATCTCCAGATGATTGCCCAGAGTGCAATGGAGGCTATGGAAGGGATAGGTCATTCAAAAGGCCCCGATATGAAGATAGGGAGCGTCGGCCGATTATTGGGGATAGGGATGAAGAATATCGGCGTACTCCAGTTCATGAAAGAATCGGAGGCAGGCAGAGTGTATATGATCAGTTGGGAAATAGACCGATTATGAGCAGAGAGTTGGAAGAGCATGCTAATAATTTGGTTTCTGATGAAGAGCCTTTGCCAAATCGGGAACGGAATATTCATCGTGAAGCTAAAATACCTCAACCAAGGTGGTGCCCAGATGGAGTTACGAAATCACAGAAAAGGAGGTTACAAAGGCTCCCATTTGATGAAATTGAAGAAAAAAAGTCACGCCAGCTTTTGAGGAATAAGAAGGTGTCATCTAAAGTATGGCGTCCTAAACAACGTGATCAAGATGATAATGCGGCCGATGTTAACATGGTTTTCATGCTGCCAAGGGAATTCATGGCATCGGCTAGTGATGAAGAAAGTTTTGAGATTGAAGAAGCGATGGCTCAATTGAATTTAGAACCAATGCAAGCAACTTTTGAGAAACCAAAAGAAAAAGAATGTGTTCATTTGAAGCCTTTGTTTCTGAAGGGACATGTTGATGGTAAGCCAATGACCAAGATGATGGTTGATGGGGGAGCGGCGGTTAATCTGATGCCATATGCCGTTTTTCGCAAAATCGGCAAAAGTGAAGATGATCTGAGCAAATCGGATATGATGCTGAAAGATTATGAAGGGAAGATTTCTCCGGCTCGGGGGGCATTATGCGTGGAGTTAACTATTGGAAGTAAGACTTTGCCTACTACTTTCTTCATAGTCAATGGCAAAGGATAATATAACCTGTTGCTGGGAAGAGATTGGATTCAAGCTAATTGCTGCATTCCATCAACCATGCATCAATGTTTGGTTCAATGGATTAAGGATACAGTAGAAGTTGTCAAAGCAGATGCGTCATATAGCATAGCCATTGCAGAAGCACAGCCATGGAATTATGAGCAAGTGATGTGTATATCGGGAAGAGCTTTGGATACTGAATTCCTCAGAGTGGCCGATTTCGGTCTACAGCCGATCCAAGCAGTCAACTCAGAAGAATCGTCCTGATGGATGAGTTTCTTCAAGAAGATGAAGGGAAATTAGGGTATGGCTTCACGTCAGCCGATGTACTAGAGAAAATAGATTTAGGAGATGGTGATAAACCAAGGCCGACGTTTATTAGTGCAAAATTTGATCCTGAGTATAAGAAAGAATTAACCTCTTTATTAAGAGAGTTTAAAGATTGTTTTGCATGGGAATACTATGAGATGCCTGGTTTAGACCGATCTATTGTTGAACATCGGTTGCCTATAAAGCCAGGATATCGGCCATATCAGCAAGATTCTCGACGATGTGATCCTAAGATATTACCTGACATAAAGGCCGAGATTACTAAGTTGATTGAAGCAAAACTCATTAGGCAATGCCGATATGCTGAGTGGATTTCTAATGTGGTTCCTGTATATAAAAAGAATGGGAAATTGTGTGTTTGCATTGATTTCAGGAATCTTAATAAGGCGACTCCGATGGATGGATATCCGATGCCTATTGCCGATTTATTGGTTGATGCTGCAGCATGACACAAAGTCATAAGCTTCATGGACGGTAATGCTGGTTATAATCAGATTTTTATGGCTAAAGAAGATATTCATAAAACTGCTTTTCGATGTCCGGGGCATGTTGGTTTATATGAATGGGTAGTAATGACTTTTGGCTTGAAAAATGCTGGAGCTACATATCAACGTGCTATGAATTATATTTTCCATCAGCTTATCGGTAAGATTGTTGAAATTTATATTGATGATGTGGTGGTTAAATTAGAAAGCTATAGACAACATTTAGCCGATTTACGCAAGACTCTGGAGTGCACAAGAAGACATGGCTTGAAGATGAATCCGATGAAGTGTGCATTTGGGGTTTCTGCTGGTCAATTTCTGGGATTTATGGTTCATCAAAGGGGGATTGAGATCAGTCAAACTCTAATAGGGTCCATCAATAAGATTGTTGCTCCGGAAAATAAGACTAAACTTCAATCATTAATCGGCAAGATTAATTTCATTAGGAGATTTATTTCTAATCTCTCTAGGAAGATTAAGCCATTTACGTCCTTATTGAAATTGAAGGCCGATCAGGAGTTTGTCTAGGGAAAGGAGCAAGAAGAGGCTTTGGAAAGAATTAAGAAATATTTGGTGTCTCCTCCTGTTTTAGTTCCTCCTCAGAAAGATAAGCCGTTCAAATTATATTTATCGGCTGATAATTCTTCTATCGGTTCGGCCCTGATTCAAGAGTTTGAAGGAAAGGACCGTGTTATCTACTTTGTGAGTAGAAGGCTTTTGGTTGCAGAGACAATGTATTCTCCGGTTGAAAAGTTATGCTTATGTCTATACTTTTCCTATACCAAGCTCAGACATTATTTGCTTTCGGCTGAATGTGTAGTTGTTAGTAAGGATGATGTCATAAAATACATGCTGTCATTGCCGATTTTAAATGGTAGAATCGAAAAGTGGATTTTGGCTCTTTTAGAGTTTGATTTACATTTTGAATCATTCAAAGCAGTCAAAGGGCAAGTATTGGCCAATTTTGTCACTCATCATTGTGGTCCAAAAACTGTATTAGTAGAAATTGCTCCATGGACTTTGTTTTTTGATGGGTCTTCTTGTGGAGTTGGCTCTGGAATCAGAATTGTATTGATCTCGCCTCGGGGGCAAGCTTTGAATTCTCTTTTCCGATTGAGAAAGAAGCCACCAATAATCAAGCAGAATATCGGGCTGTTCTTAAAAGTATCAAACTACTTAAAGAGATCAAGGCCGATGCTATTGAAATATTTGGAGATTCTATATTAGTAGTAAAGCAATTGATGGGTGTATATGAATGCAACGATGATATTTTGAGGATATATCATGATGAATGTCTCCAGTTGTTAAAAGAATTCAGGCTAGTTAAGATTGAGCATATTCCCAAATGTCATAATGAAGAGGCTAACCGATTGGCTCAAGGAGCGTCTGGTTATCGTCCGATTAGAGAAATTTCAAGTTTGGAGTTAGAAGATACCGATTGGAGAAAAAGGATTTATGAATATTTGAAAGATCCATCGAAAAAAGTTGAAAGAAAGATAAGGATTCAGGCCGTGAAATATGTTATACTCGAAGATGATCTTTATTATCGGACGATTGATGGAGTTCTTCTCAGATGTATTGGGTCGGAGGAAGCTAAGGTATTAATGGGAGAAATCCATGAAGGAGTATGTGGGGCACATCAATCGGCTTTCAAAATAAACTGGATGATCAGGAGGATTGGATATTTTTGGCCTACAATTCTTGAAGATTGTTTCAAATATTACAAGGGATGTCAGGACTGTCAGCGATTTGGGAATGTTCAAAGAGCTCCTGCATCTGCTATGAATCCGATTTTAAAACCTTGGCCTTTTCGAGGACGGGGAATTGATTTAATCGGACAAAATTAACCCTGCATCGAGTAAAGGACATAAGTTTGTGTTAGTAGCGACTGATTATTTCACTAAATGGGTTGAAGCAATTCCTTTGAAGATTGTGTCATCGGCTAATATGGTGGATTTTGTTAAAGAGCATATTATCTATCGGTTTGGTATTCCTCAAACGATTACAACCGATCAGGGAACTATGTTTACTTCAGGGGAATTTGGAGAGTTTGCTGAAAGCATGGGGATTAAAATATTGAATCCTTCTCCTTATTATGCTCAGGCTAATGGTCAGGCAGAAGCTTCTAACAAAAGCGTGATCAAGTTAATAAAGAGAAAGATTGATGAATTTCCCAGAAGATGGCATGCAGTGCTCCATGAGGCGTTATGGTCATATCGGATGGCTTGTCATCGTGCGATTAAAATATCACCTTATCAATTAGTTTATGGACATGAGGCCGTGTTACCCTGGGAGTTGAAAATCGGCTCTAGACGTGTTGAGTTTCAGAATAAGTTGACGGCCGATGAATATTCGATTATTATGAAAGATGAGTTGGAGGATTTGACTCAATATCGTTTGAAAGCCCTTGAGAATCTAGAGACTAATAAGGAGCATATTGCTAGATGGTATAACAAGAAGGTCAAAGTTAAGGAATTTTCTCAGGGAGAATTGGTGTGGAAGCTAATTTTGCCGATTGGGTCTAAGGATTCTAAATTCGGTAAATGGTCTCCGACTTGGGAAGGTATGTATCGAATAAATCCGTGTGCTCCAGGCAATGCGTATATATTGGAGACTTTAGAGGGAGAAGAATTTCCTCGAGCTTTGAATGGAAAATACTTGAAAAAATATTATCCCAGTATTTGGGTTGATGCATGAGCCGATTTTTGAAGAATCGGAAAAGATCATAGCCGATACAAAGTATCGCCTCTAGCGGAAAAAAATAAGTCAAAGATTTATACATGCAGAATAGTTTGGTGACCTCAATAAATGCATTACAAAAGATATCATTGGCAAAGGTTCACAATGACCCAAGGAGGTCTTGGATCACTTTGATCGCACGCAGGCGAATAGCATCTACATCGGAAATGGCTTTCCGATCTTCATCAGCCGAGCCCTCAATCGGCTTCAAGTTCTCCTTAAAGTGATCAACCTTTTGAATAAAGGCTTGCTTATTTTGTTCGAAGGTTGTCAAGGCCCCAGGGATCTGCTGTAGGTCGGCTTCCACAGTTTGCAGTTCTGCGTCAATCTTGGCTATGGCTTGCATGTGAGCTTCACGCCTAGACTTTAAATCGGATATGGTCTTTTCTAAGGTCTCCTGAGTTTGCTTCAGGTTTCCGATTTGGTTGTCTATGCCTTCAATATCCGATTTAATTTGCTCCTGGTCCTTAGAAGATTTTTCAAATTCAGCTCGATCGGATAGTCTCTTCTGGGCTTTTGTCACCTGGTAATAGTTGAATTCTATGAAGGCAGCTGGGAAGAGAGCTTCCTCGACTGACTCAAGAATTTGACCTTGCAAGTGTTTGAAAGCTGATCGGACAGGATCGGCGTTCTTCACAAGTTGTCCGATTTCAATGTTTAGAAGACTTAGCATTTCTTTGAGGTGAAGCCTGATCAGATCGGAGCTTGGAGCCGATTCTGCTGTAGAAGGACCAGCTAGTTCTGCCGCAAGAGCACTAGGGGTCAGAGAATCTTGTGCCTAAAGAAGAAAAGTGAAAATCGGATATTGTCTTCTCCTATTTTGAAAGGGGGAAACGAAGAGAGAAGGAATTACCTGCTTCAAGTTGACTTCATCAAACTGGGACGGTTGAGGAGTTGGAAGGCCGATTGTAGTTCCGATGGAAGCGATTGCCATTCGTCCCTAAGTACAAAAAATTCAGATATAAAGAATAGGATGGATTAACTTTCACCGTAGCAAAGACATAATAAACATTCTTACGATGGATTCTTGGGACGATTCTGGGGCTTGGATTGTTGATCCTGGTTGAACAGTGATTGATGGAAGAATCGGCGGTGAAGACAAGGTTGGAGCAGTTTCCGTTTGATCCAATTGTTCATGAGATGTGATCGGGGGATGTGCCTGTTTACACATGAAATTAGTTCGAGAAACAATAAAGTTGCAACAGATCGGAGATGTGCTTACCTGTTCCGATGCAGCTGTTGCTGTAGTGTCCGATAGATTTTCTTGAATCGGATTTATTGTGCCAGCTTCAGGAATAGTTGATGAACCACCAATACTTGAGCGTGCTTTCGATATGCGTCTGGCAGCCTCTGAAGCTGAAATTTTTCGAACAACTTTCGGTATCTTCCTCGAAAGTGTCTTTGATAGCACCAGTTTGCGTTTCACTCTGATTCTTAAAGGCGTAGCTTGTGACTCTTATGGCTTGATTTCTTCTTGGCTAGCCATGGAAGAAGAAGTTTCTTGGGTCTTTTTCTTCGGCCTTTTGGAGGAGCTAGTGCTTTGTTGCATAGTTGGAGGGGTGCTCTTGGCCGATTTCTTGTTCCGACCAGTAGCGACATCCATCACGGATGGGCTGGAACTCTTGATATAAGGATTGTCTGAGGGAGGCATGTACTCGATCGGACGGCCGCTGTTGCTGACCGAAGGAAGATTTATTGCCACGTCCTGTGATCAAAAGTAAAAAGAGAAAGAGTCAAATACAAAGTAATCAGTGATTGAAGAAGAATGATTAAGTATAGAGCTCTTACCTGGTCGCTGGTCTCAAAATCAGGGTTAAGGATTAGGAAATAATCTTGAGCAGGTCGGCTGAAAAGATGATTCCTCCATTCTTGCCACCAAGTTTTGAATTAGGCCGTAGTGAAGCTTGAGAATTTCCAAAGAGATAGATCTATGGTTTCCCGAGAAGGTGATAAACTTATCAGTCTATCGTATGCTATGCCTGAAGGGACTATGTCTCTGGGCTTCACCATGTTGGCTAGGTACAAGGATATTGGCCCTTGGCCAAATCCAATTTGACGAGCAGCCAGTGATGGATGATAATATTCAAATGGCTGCTGCTTTTTCCCCATAAAGATGTCTACAGGGAGTATTTGAGGGGTGATAATTTTCTTGAAGTTCTTTTGGCTCTCCCCATCTGTGTCAATATCGTCAAATCGGAATTTGAATGGGAGTTCGAAATGATGATCAGGATCAGCATACACATGCCAAGGCATAGATTCTTCCTTGAGACCATTGTAGAACCCCCTAAAGTACTCGGCTGTGCGAGTAGAAGGAAGCCGTTCTCCAGGGAAACTTGAGGCAGTCTCGCCAAAGGACATGCATCGCCGATCTTCAGCTTCTTCGTCGTTCAGTTGATCGGTAGGGAATACTTTGCTAATCACAGAGACATCCAGCAGCTTCTGTATGTGCATGTTTACCAGAGGTTAACAAACCACCATGGACCTCCGAGATGTCCGATTTGTTGCTTGGATCTCAATCGGATGGAAACCTCGTGAAGAAGCTTATATACTGATACAAGAAGGTGTTTTCCGATTGGAAAATTGTTTCCTGAGGCTAAGTATTCTGCCAATCGGAGATAGTGGATTGATGGGCCTACTGTCTTCCCACAAAAGACGAAGTGCTCTAACCACATATTCAAGAAAGCTGAGTGTTCTCTTGCATCCACAGGCCCTGATGTCATCAGACATCAGCTAAGGTAGGAGTCATCGGACCTTGACCGAAAAGAAAAGCATTCAGAGCATCGGACCAGAAATATGAAGCGGCGGCTAGCAAAGGCTCGTTTTGCTCCATGTCAGCCAAATAAAGGGCGATACATTGATGGAGGTCATAAGATTCCCATTCATCTATCTTGGATTTGGCAACCCTTTTATACCAAGTTCTCCATCCAGTGGTAAGGGTTGGCCATGACCTAAAAGCATTGCTCCAGTCGTGTTCTGAGTCAAACGATTTGTAAGGAAGCTGTTGTGTTTCTTGGTTGATGAAGTCAGTGGGGTCTGGAGAACCTACTGGGCCTAGTATGGCAAGACCCGGCTTATCTGCTACTGGGATGATGATGCTGTTGCGGATGGCCTAAGAAGAATGCATTGCTAGTAAGAACAGATCTGACAAGAACAGAATAGAACTCGATCTAAAGACTGGGTGAAGGCTTACCTCAGGGATTTCTGAGAGAGACGCCATAGGAGAAGGTTGCCGGAGTCTTTGAAGAGTTGATCCGTGCCGAAGGTTACTTGCGCTCGACGATCCAAGGTCGGGGAGCAGAGGAAGATGAAGTGGCGGCGGCTGAGGGAAGAAGAATGAGAAAGACGAAAGGGTTGGCCTTATATAGGTTTTGCTAAGGGTAAAAAGAGGAAAGAAAAGATGTTTTGACCTAAAATGTTTGACTTAAAGGATAAGGATCAAATAGTTTCGAGTCAGAATCAGATTCTACCGCGAAACTAGGGGGCATGTGTTGACACCGGATTTTAACAGGTCACATCGGTGCCAAAAGTGAAGCAGAGGTACAGAATCGGAATCAGAGTACAGGAAATGGAGCAGATCAAATCAGAATCGGAGTCCGAGAGGAAGAGTGGTTTGAATCAGAGTCAGAGTCCGATGAGAATCAAAATCGGAGAAGAGGATGATGACGTGGAGTCCTGGAAGGTTACCAGGTTAAGCTTATAGAAGGACCGAAATAAAGAGTCGGTTATTTTTATAGAGTTTGAGTCGTAAACGGTTGTAAGAAAGACCTTTTCTTTTGTGTCAAATAAGTTTGTCGTATGCGTTTAGGAGTCATAGTTATCAGGGTATAAATATCGACCCTGCGTGGTCATAGAAGTCTGTACACACCAACATCAAACAAACCTTTACACCTTTTCGCATCTTACATACATTTGTCGGCGACTTCGCTATTTTCTTTTCACGAGTTCTTTGAGCACGTCAAGGGTGATCAGATCTCAGGGCTTGCTTCGTAAGTTTCGTCTTTTACCAAATAATCCTTAAGCTTTAGCAACCGGCGTATCGCTGTTGCTTTGTTTAAGTTATTCAACAGTTATCGCATAAGTATCTAGGCTTTAGTAACCGGCGTATCGCTGTTACTTCGTTTAGATTTTATTCAACACTTATCCAGCTTAGAATAAGCTTTGATCAGCTGTTATTCATACTTCATTATCGGATCTGTTATAGCCGTTTAGATCTATTCGAAGTGTTGCTCTGCTTAGCTTGTTAGGTTACGATTTAGTAATCTTACTATGCTTTGCATCAGAATCGGCTGATCTAGCCGACTCTCTATCATAGATCAGAATTCATTGCCGATCTGGTATTCATCGTCAAATCGGAAACCCAGTTGATTTCATTGTATTATTAACGTCTGATTTTCCTTGTCAATCAACAGGTCAGATTGACTGGCACGGCCTGCATCATCGGTCAGAACCGACTTCGTGTGCTAGCACGTGAAGGTCTTTCCCAATTTTTGCGCCAACAAAGGTAGCATGCACTCTTCAACCTCTACCTATTCCCTCATGGAAGTGGGAAGATATAAGCATGGATTTCATTGTTGGACTTCCCAGGACCCCTCAGGGGCATGACTCTATTTGGGTAATTGTGGACCACCTCACAAAGACCGCACATTTCATTCCGGTCAATACAGCCTATACCGCTATGAAATATGCTGAAATCTATTTGGAACAGATCGTTTGTTTACATGGGGTACCCAAGACGATAATTTCAGATCGTGGTACCCAATTTGTGGCACGCTTTTGGGAACATTTGCAGCTATCCCTAGGCACCAAACTGATCCGTAGTTCAGCGTACCATCCTCAAACCGATGGGCAGACGGAAAGGGTAAATCAAATCCTTGAAGATATGCTTCGAGCTTGTGTTATCCATTATGGGAAAAATTGGGAGAAATGTTTATCTCTGGCTGAATTCTCTTATAACAACAGGTACCAAGCAAGTCTAAAAATGACCTGACCTTGTAAAAGAAGCTTTGTATGGTAGAAGATGTCGGACACCATTGTGTTGGTCCCAGGTAGGCGAGAGATACACATACGGTCCTGACCTTGTAAAAGAAGTAGAGGAAAAGGTTAGGATCATCTGTGAGAACTTAAGAACCGCAGAATCTCGGCAAAAGAGTTACTTTCACCAAAGAAGGAAGCCCCTTCAGTTCGAAGTGGGCGATCATGTGTATCTCAAGGTCTCCCCGACCAAGGGTGTGTAGAGGTTTGGGTTGAAAGGAAAGCTCACACATCGCTATATTGGCCCATATGAAATCACCCAACAATGTGGACCGGTTGCGTACCGTGTGAGACTTTCTGAGAAGCTCTCCGCCGTGCACAACGTCTTCCATGTCTCCCAACTCAAAAAGTGTCTTCGTGTTCCGACCGAGGTTGTGGAGCAAGAAGAACTATCGGTTGAGCCGGATCTTTCTTATGAGGAGCATCCTATCAAGATCCTCGATGAGAAGGAGAGAAACACACAAAGAAGAGAAGTTTAAAAGTACAAAATTCAGTGGAGTCATCACTCCAAGGATGAGGCCACATGGGAAACCAAAGACTATCTTAAAAAGAACTTCCCCGACATCCTTTCTAAGACCAAGGTATCTTTTTCCCTACCATGTCACTAAGCACAATCGAATCTCGGGGCGAGATTCCTTTTAAGGGGGGTAGGCTGTGACATGCCAGATGTTAAAACCATAATAATACACTAAAAATAGGGATAAAGGACAGCATTGGTTTAAGCACACTTAATTTGATCTAAATTTCGAAATTTGAATTTCAATAAGGCCTTTTTGACACCCAACTGAAATCTCAAAAAATTTGTACTAAAATTGAAAATCTCCAAAAATAAAAGTTGTTTGTCATCACAAATAAAGCCTAGTTACTGCTGGGAACTTTTTCAAATTTTGCAGTTAAGCCCCTCAAAAACTCTAAAAACCGTGCAGAACACCTTTTCAAGTATGGCTCGTTTGCTCTTGAAAATTTCATAATTTCAGGTTCACCCCAAAAAGAAAGTTGTGTCTCACATTTTAAACTCCAACTTTTGTGTTTGCACTTTTTGAAGTTCAATTCAAATTGTCAAAGATATACACGTTTGAACCAGGGAGCTCCACGGGCGTCCCGACAAGCGCTCGGCCAGCTCTGCCTGAGGCCGGCAGCGGCCGCCACATGGCCGGCGAGCGGCGGCGACCCCGGCCGACCGGCCAATCCCTCGGCAGTCATGTCCCAACCTCCCGCGCACGCGTCTGACCTACTGTTTTGTCCCATCGCGCAATGCACGAGCCACTTTGCCGCGGCGAGCGGGCATGCCATCATGGCGAGCCGAGCTCCACCATTGGCCGCCGGTGCGCACGTCGAGCAGAGCTGCCCCGTGGCTGGATTCCCGCTCGCTATGCGCCAAGCACCTCTACGAAGGATCTTTTCTCGCCCACACCATGATCCCCCTCGCCCAACCGTGGCTCGCGCTCTGCCCAAGCTCGCAGGCCATCAATGGCACGACCTGTCGCCCAACTTCCCCCGCGCTCGCTCCCAAGGCAGCTCAGCCCTCTCTAGCGTGCCCAAACACTCCACCGAGCACCCTTGCACCTTTGCCCAGCCAGTGACACAGCTATTCCTTCTCCTCCGCACTCGCGCACGCCTTCTTCCACCTCCGGCCGCAAGGAACCGAGCTCGAGCTCCTGCCGCCGCAAACCAAATCCCCACAGTTCCTCTCCATGGCTTCCCAATCCCCCGCACCCGAAGCTTCCTCATCCACCTAGCTAGCCCCTCGACCCTTTCCCAGCTTGAATCGAGCACCACACGCTGGGAATTGAAGCTTTTCCCCCGCCGCTCGGCCATTCCCGCCGCGAGCTCCACCTCCACATCGAGCTCTATACTCCGGTCACCCCCATCACCACCAAGCCCCACGACAAGCTCCGCCTTCGTCCGGTGAAGCTCACGCGCCTTTCCGCACCTCGCCTCGACCCCTGCCGTCGGCTACCGACGTCGCCGGAGCAAGCCGCTCCGCCGCTCATTGTCGACGAGCCACGCCGCTTCACCACCGTCCACGACAGCTACCCCAAACGACTCGCGGTGAGCCCCTTGTCGTTTTCCGCCACTTCCCCCGCACTGGTTCGCCGTCTCCTCGCCGGAGTCCGGTCGCCGGTAAGCCAAGGGCCTAGTTGCGTTCCCCTTTTTAGTTCTAGGGTCCTCCGTGTAAGTTTTAGGGACTTGTTTGAGAGGTTTTAAAAGATCTAGGGTCCCCGGCATAAAAGAGATTCTTAAACCTAGATTCTTTTTTCTGAGATCTTGTAAAATCCACTAAAAATCATAGAAAAATCAGAAAAATGCACAAAAATACTCCCTGGACTCGTGAGATCGTAAACTCCAATTTCATGTTTGCATGTATACACTTTTGATGAATAGTTTTTGAATTAAAATTCTAACTCTAGTTTTTAGATATGTTGCTTGTATGGTCTGTAGAAGCTTTGTGTCCAAAGGAGGTCAGTTCTAGGTCAGTTCTGCATTTATTAAAAATATTTCATGCAGTCAAAAATTACCAACTTTCACCAGAGGCCTAGAAACTTGTTGGCACATGTTGGAAAAATGCTAAACTTAATTTTAGACTCTGTTTAGGCCAGCAAATAAATAGATGTTTATTTTCGGATAGAAAATTATTGAGGGCTGTCCAAGTGTTATTTTGAGCCACCACTTGGCCAGAGCCTTTCTTTTACTCATGTTTAGCTCTGGTAGGGAAATCTTCTGTTTTGGAAGTAATTTTGATTTTATATGAATTAATATTGTTTCTTTGAGCAGCAACTTGTACTATTTTAAATAAATTCTGTATAACTCGGTTTTAGCTAAATTTTGGAGTGAGCCTAGCTCTTATACTCTAGTAGCTATCATAAAGTTTGTGGATACAAATAAAGAACAGAAATAGAGAAACAAAAATGAGAAGAAACTAGAGTAAATCGAGTTTATTTAAAAGATATAGTTTAAGTTGGCAATTAATCAAAAATGGTGCATGTGAAGTTTAAAATTCCAGAACTAAACACTTGCATAGAAATAATGGTTTGAATTGTTTTATATGTGTACACAATCACCTTCATAAAGGCATAAAACTTACACCACACACCTTCTCTAATTTTGTGAATAAAAGAATAACCCTCTTGTATGTCTAGGTGAATATGGCCTTCAAGTGCCTTAGCCTTTTAGACTAAAAACCAGCAGCAAACACTTAAAAATATTGCATCTCATGTAGAAGGCGCTCTCGCTGACGGCACCTACAACCTCGTCTCCGCCAACGAAGAAGAGGCTCCCGAAGGCGGTGCTGACGTGATCGTGATTGACCCGGAGTCTGACGCCGGCGTAGCCCAAGAAGGCAAGCCCCGGAGCATAACCTAACTTTTAAATTGTGCAACTATGAATTATTTATGCTTGTGCATTTACGTACAAGGAGTTGTTTGAATACCCTAGTTGCATGATTCTAGTACCATGACTTGAAATACTAGTATGATAGGGTCGATAGAGCAATGCTTTAGGACCGTTACAAGTCGATTGATTTCCTGTCACTCGCGAGATATAGGAGTTGCTTGTCTTTACTTATGTTGGAATCATAAGGATGGACGGGCGGGATGGTATGTGTACATCTCTCGTCCGTGTATGATAATTGGATTAAGGTCGAAAATTGTGGTTCTGTGTGTCAAGTTTTTGAACGTACCACGCACATCCCGACCTATGGGAATCGGTAAGCCAAGTACCAGATTGAAACAGCTAGGACCGATAGCCATCTCTCCTTGGAAATATTTTGTTTCCCTTGCCATACACATGTGGGTATATGCGTGATGCCGTGAGTGAAGCGGTAAACCTTTATCCTAAGGGAGTGGACCCGGCGCCGAATTGTGGATTGATGGGAAAGGTTGGGAAGTGCTTGTACCGTTTATAGCAAGCATTATCCGTGTGTGTTGGGTTTTCCCTAGCCAGGTAGTGAAATTCGGTTCGAACTGTCCGCTTCTCGCGGTTAATGAGACTGCTTGACCGCTGTGTTGCATTGAGTAACAAGTGGAACTATGAGGATGATGAACTTGTTGTATGTACTAAATTGTATTGCACCACTTGTATGTTAGAGAGGATGCTAATCTAGAATGGTTAACACTATTAGAATTTGATGCTAAAATCATGAAAATAAAGATGCACTCTTAGTTGCTTTCTAGCAAAACAAACCCACCAGCCAAAAGCCTCTCATGTCTAGAAGTCGGTGACATAGTTTTCACCCGACGAGTAAGCCTTGCTGAGTATTAGTATACTCAGCCTTGCTTGTGGCAATTTATTTCAGGTACTGCTTTGGAGGAGGTGGTGAATTCCGTCCCCTGGCCTGCCCAGGTTCCACCTGGCTAGCATGTCGTGTGGGTTCCGTCCTCTGCCGAGGATCGGGAGGAGTAGCACCATGGCCGGCTTTATTATGGTGTTGCTATGTTTCGTTGTTAGTTTATTTCCGCTGCAATGAACTCTCACACTTTTATTTGAAATTCGAACTTGGTTTGTAATAACTTGATAAGACTATTTATGTATGTTGAATTTGTGGAATGTGGTAACTTCTGGGACTCACCTTCGTGTGGGCGTGCGTGTTGTTTCGATCGTGAAAGTACGTGGTTTGATCGGCTATAATCTGACGGCACTCCAGCTTATTCTTGATTAAGTGTCAGACTACTTGATTAGTGGTCCGTGGGTACTTAACTTGGAATAATTTCGGAGTGGTCCGCCACACCGGCTGGCCATAGACCCAGTTGGCTGACCCAGCACTGGCTCGGCCCAGGCCTACTCAGCTGTGGCAGTTCACTTAGGCGGTTTCT
Organism: Digitaria exilis; assembly: GCA_015342445.1. Classification (NCBI taxonomy): domain Eukaryota; kingdom Viridiplantae; phylum Streptophyta; class Magnoliopsida; order Poales; family Poaceae; genus Digitaria; species Digitaria exilis. Next base: position 200,458 of record JACEFO010002764.1, read on the forward strand.
ACCCCAAACCGGTCAGCCACTACTATAAAAGGAGATGCTACGGCCATGCTAAAAGACACACTTGAAGGAGCTCTTCTCTACATTTCAAATTTTTATTTTGTAGAGTAGGATAAGAGTTTGGGAGTAGAGTCGATTCGAGCCTAGCTCAGAGGTTCCAGAGTTTCTCTCAGAGTTCTGGTAAAGCTCTTGTATCTTTTTCTTTATTTCAAATATTATCAGTGAAGTATCATCTTGTTTATATCTTGAGTTAAGCTTACAATTCCCGATCTTTTACCTAAGTCCGAATGATTTAGAGCGGTGTAGCTCTCTCTTTTGATTTAGAATTTATCTTTTAGTCGGGACTCTTCCTTACGGTTTTTCTTGCCCAGACTAGAGAGCTCATGTCAGTTTTCTAGGTTGAGGGTGATTTCTCTCGAAAGCCTCGAGAGAAATCCTAGTATCAAGTGCAGACGTGGTGTTTGGCTTGTTGCTAGCTAGAAAGTGTGTTCCACCCCCACAATACCGTTGTGGTAGGCGACAGGTGATGACAATCTTGTCCTTCCTTTGTAGTCCAATACGTTCGAGTGTTTTCATAACAGTAGTCGCCGATGCCGTTGGATCCCCCGCTCATCTCTTTTTGAGATCCTTCTCACCAGCCATCGAAGTAAGTTCTGGTTTCCTGACCATTAGGTAAAGTCTAGACAAAGGATAGGGTAGTTTCTGTCTAGAGTTTAGAGGTGTCATTAGGAACCCACGTCCCAAAGTACTCCCAGATCCTTTCCTACTCGGAGTCTCCTGTGTCGCTGGTCGTTCCTAACCTTCTAATTACTTGTTGCCCAGACTTGCCAGTATCAGGCTTTGCTTGGTTCCCTCGTATCTCCACGAGAGATAGTGTGTGATCTTGCTATTAAGGCTTATCAATCAACTCATTCAATACTCTTTACCCTGATTGCTTCCCTGAGGAAAGAAATATGAAACCTCGGAATACTCCTTGGTGAAATGCTACAACATGTTATTCTGTGCGCTTGCAGAATATTATTCTAAAGCGTAAGAAACACCAACAGTAGGCTGAATACACTGTTGCACGCTCCCCTACCTTTACCACTACAGATGGAGGGGTCAGAACAGTTGTGCCTCCTTCATTGCTCCCACCATTAGGCAGGAGAAGGGTCCGGTAGGATGCCATGTCCTAGTGGAGATGAATGGTCGGAGCTTAACAACAAGGTATGGGCCGCCTCCTCATTGTAGAAGTTGAAACCGACACCAGGGGTGTAGGGATCCAGCTAGGAGATGAAAACTCGAGTGTTGTTGACACTTCTTAGCATGTACAAATAACTCCGCAAACGCACAGAGACCGGTGTAGCTTTTCACCAGGGGAGTAAAACATGGGATATCAAATCTAAGAAACGGTAGATGCGACTAAGCCTAGAACTATTGAATTGGACCCACCCGGGGAGAAGAGGTATGAGGGTAGAGGACCTTACTCCAGCTAGCGGACTCATTACCTAGATAACTTGGCACTCACTAACTTGATTTGTTTCGACGGTTGAAGAGGAAGAGTCTCAAAAAGGGATGAGAGGGGGGACCCAACGGAGACAAGGGATGGACATGGCTCTCACCACTCGCCGCCTTCCATAACGGTACCATGGGGTGGAACACAACCCAAAGTAACTATCAAGCATAGGCATCACGCCTATGCTACCTAGCGACTGACTTCCACCTCGCGCTAAGGCAAGAAGACACCCCAAACAAGCATGCTTTCTAACTCACACAGACAAGGGATCCCACAAATCAATGTGAGCTAATACACAAATTACTAGAAGTAAAGAGGAGCTAGCGAGACATTGAAGAAAGATGAGGAACTTACTCAAAGAAGATTCATTCCTCCGAGGTGGATACACAGTTGGAGTTGAGCCGACAAACCCGACTCACCTCCCCATTAGAGTCGAACTGACAACCCGGCTCACCTCCCCATTGGAGTCGAACTGACAACCTGGCTCTCCTCCTAGCTTGGTTCCCACCCAAGCTCTCACCTCACTTCTCCCTATTCTACAAATAAAGTGGAGCAACTACATCTTGGTATCTTCTTCTGTCGTTGGAAACTTCCAAAGCACTAGGGCGGCCAGAATGGGCTTGGCCGGCCGACCCTCTATTCCATCCCCATTCGACACCGCCTTTGACATGGACGCACTAGATGATCTCCTCGTGGTGGTTGTATTGGTGGTTGCTCATTTGGAGGCGATTAGAGCTAAAAGATGGGCCCTTTGATCCATGTCGTAGGCCTTCCGGGTCCTTCACTCAAAGGAACACCAAGGCCTAGATTGTTTGGGAGTGTGTTTCTCTCCTTCTGGATTAGTAACGTGGCAAATGGATGAAGTGTTCGTGTTGACATCTCTTAACATTTTCTCTAAGTTACTGGCGCACAAGGCTTAGAAAATGACATCAAGAGACAATCATGGTAAATAATATAGCTTACTGAAATAATATGACGGCGACCAAACAATTATCCGCAGGCGCACAGATATACCATCGTAGCATTTCAACCAGGAGTATAAGAGGTTATCGTTATTTTTTATTATCACACGGGAATAACTTATAAATTATACAACTCTCATCTAGATAACTAATTATCCAACTCATAGGTCATAGTCAACTACTCATTACAATAGAGATGAGTTGTCACAAGATAAAGATAATCATTTTAATCAATAAATAGTGATAATATAAAATAAAGATAAAGATAAAAGATAAATGACAAAACCACCTCACAAAAGAATAAATTAGCATATAACATTGTCATTGGAGGAAGTCTAAAAGAATGTCCTTAGAACATATCAATATTAGTAAAGGTCAAGTCAATCATATGATAAAACCAAAGTTAAGAACCCTATTATAAAGGGAGAATATCTAGTCCAACTCATTAGCCCAAGTATCTATAAAGCTCCTACTCCAAAGTCTAGTAGGGATGATTGCACAAAACTTATTAATAAGGTGGACAAGCAAGTCTGTCAAACCTATTTTCGGCCTACCCCACAATCTAGTAGAGATTGGACATATCTAAAGGAATTCTTATATCTAGGCACTACACATGCATACCAGAAAACTGCTCTAATCCCATCAGTGACTCTTACCCTACGATGGTCAAGCTAAGGACTAGAATCAAGCATAAAACAGTCCAGAGCAATATAATAGCATAAATGGCTGATCTAAGCATAGAGTAGATACGACTCATGAAAACATAAGATATGAAAAAGATATCATAAATATAGCACAAACTTCATATAACATCTTTGAAGAATTGATAAAGATCTGACAGAAAGGATACAAAGTCATTACCCAAGAACAATGAAGATCTTGAAGAACAACTTGATCAAGATGATGAACAAGACTTGGCTCCTCTAATTTGGATCTAGAGTTATAATGAGAACTAGAGACTAGCTTGTCTGATCCCAACTGAGAGGAATATGTTGGGGGTTGTTGGCACTCCTTAGCCTAACAAATTACTCCGCAAGCGCACAGAGACCGTTGTAGCCTTTCAACAGGGGAGTAAGAACCTGGATGTCAAATCCAAGGGACGCTAGACGCAACTAACCTAAAATTTCTAACCGGGCCCATCAGGGAGCTACAGGCAAACAGGAAAGAGGCCTAACCTTAGTTAGCTTCCTCGATACTCAGACAATCTATGACTATCTAATCTGATATGCTTCGATGGCTAGAGCAGGAGGAACTCAGAGTGGGGTGAGAAGGGGTTCCTCCAGGCTCAGCAACTACTGTTATGAAAACACCCGAACGTGGTGGACTACAAAGGACGGACAAGGTTGTCACCACTTGTCGTCCACCACTACGGCTCCATGGGGTGGAACACAACCCAAGGTAACTATCAAGCACAGACACCACGTCTAAGCTATCATTGCACAGATACTAAGGAAAGATGGGAAACTTACTTAGATAACTCTTGAAGCTTTATTTCCCCCGAGTGGCTACAAAGGCGAGAGGAGCTTGAGATAGGCCCCAAACTCTCCCTCTTAGGCTTGGCTGTCACCCATGTAATACCTTGAATACATGTAGATAAAAATTTGTGTTTTATAAAGAAAAAAAAGAGGAAAAATTGGAGAAGGTTGACCAAACATTAAAGAGAGGCAAAAAGTTAGCTGTTATATTCATCACTCCGGTGGCCGATCAGAGATCATGAATGCATAGGGCTCGTCGAATACATTTCGTTTGACTACTCGCATGCATCATTCGGAGTTCGGATCGCGAAATAATCATTACCGCAAGATTGAACCGTTGGATGAACAGTAACCATAGTTACGGTAACGTCGGGCTACAGTAGCCTGACCTTTTGTTTGGCCGACCCCTCCCCTGCCCTAAATCCCTATGCCGCCCCTCCAATTCCCGTGAACCAGAGAGGAGGAGGAGGGAGAAGGGAGAAGAGAAGGGAGGAGAACTAGGGTTCCTCTCCGTCCGTTGCCGCCGCTCCTATCCAAAATAGGTTGGGCATCCTCTCTCCTCCCCCTTTTTCCTTGAGTTTGGATCCTTCCCTCGCTTTTCATGGTGGTGCCTCCATTAGTGGTGCAGCTCGGAGGTCATTAGCGGTTGTCGTGTCCCTCGCTGTTAGCAAACCGGTGAGGAATCATGGTGGGGATCATCGCCGTCAACATTGACTTTATTCCTTGCAAAAGGGGAAATCCTAGGTGAGAGTTAACCCTGTTCTAATCATATTTCCCCTAAGGTTTTGGATGTGTTAGCTCCTCATCATACCGTTGTTAGTTGCCATGGAGGGCTAAAGATTTACAGACGTCGTTGTTCTCAGCACATTGTTGATCTGTACAGTATTCGGTTTTGGTCGTTTTATGTGATCTTCGTGGCCTCAAAAAAATAAAAATCCTTTATATGAGTTATAGGAGATTTAGATACCATTCCACAGCCATAAACAACTCCCCTATTGGATTTAAGGTCAGGGAGATATCAATGTTTTACTCAAGCAGTCTTTCAGACTCTTAATTCTGTGTTGACCCTATTCTTTTGAAGATTAGGGAATCCAAATGAGAGAATTGGACTTTTGGACTTTCATAAATGTTTTATGAAATTTTGTAAGGCTTTCATATTGGTAAATAACAAATATCAATTTCAGAGCTCCAGTTATACCTGTTTGATTGGGGATGTTATGCAGTGGCTATCAGATTTTCAGATTAAGGTTCATCTGGAGATTAGCCCATGTTAATGATATTTTCTGTGTTTGTGGACAATTATGAAGATGAATTATTTGAAGTTAACTTTCAGTTGGTAGAAGATGGTAATTTTTGGTGGTCAGAATTAAAGTGTATAAAAAAGAGAAGTAATAGTGTTGTTGTATTGACTAGAATTGTGTGTGTTAGCGTGAGGACGTTGGTTTTGGGCATAGGAACGTATTGGTTGATGTATTTATTTTACAGATATGTTGGTTTAGTGCTGAGATGTATTTGTAAACAGGTGGTGCACCATCTGATTATGCTTAGCTTGCTTTCTTGTGATCTTCGTCGAAGGCAAGTAAACGTAGCGGTTGTTTGCTACACGCTTTGACTTGTTATCTATTCTACCTCCATCCATTTAATTATTCAGAATCATACCCAAATTATCTTAACTTAGAAATTGGAGGCACTTATTTAGTATGTTGGACGTTCTTTCATATATTTGTTATATGCGATGGATGTGAGGGTAAGTAATGTTGCATAGCATTTGTGGTTGAGTTTTGGTGCGTGGCAATCATGGTATATGTGTATGATGAAGGTTGGACATTTTGTAGTATTATCATCATTCATATGCACTCATTTGCATTGCATTTGAGGCAGGTCGGTGAGAAAGTCATATAACTATTCCGGAGTGCTTATGCCAAGTCGGTGAGAAAGTTATATGACTATTCCAGAGTGCTCTTGGAGTTTGTCGTAGTCCTATGGATGCGACCGTACCGGTACAACATCGTACGTTGCCCGAGGAGGGGTACGATGTAGCTTCATACCTTGTTGGGTATGGAGGCAGTGGGCATGGCATATGCATTGCACTTGCATTCATTGTGACCGAGATATTCAAGCATTGGTGGATATGAGGTTTTATATTTCAGAAGCACTTGTGGTTCACTTATTTATTTCATATTCATATGAGGTGGATACATTAAATGTTTTATATCTCTGATTAAATTGTTGTCTAATGAACTTGTTGATTAAATAACTTGTTAAAGCCGTTTGCTTGCTGAGATTTATTCTCACCCCCATTATCTTTCCAGGTGCTCGAGTCGATGCATTGCTTGAAGGGATGGGATTAGCTGCACGTATTTACGCCTTTGTCCACATGATTTAATCACAATAAGAACAATGTTTACCTTGTTGCAACGATTTCTGTTTAGGAAACCTTATTGTTTTCCACTATGTGGTTTCATACAACTGTGGACGCTAATTAATATTTATATGGGTAGGAGTTGGTTTATGTGGTACCGTTTAAATATCTTTATTTTCCTGCTTCCGTGCTTTACTCTGTTTCTAGAGTCAAGCTATTGAGTTTTCATACTCTAGCTTGTGGGTTGGATGTTTAGTGACATCTTAGGCTATGTGGTGCCTGGGTGTTACAACACAAGACCTCACTCCACTCTCTCTTCCTCTCTACTCTAAGAATGGAACAACTTGGCACTAGTGGCTCTTCTCTCCAAAATGGTGTGTCTTGAATGGAGTATTGTAGGGGGTCCCTTTTATAGCTTCCATGGTCGGTTCAAGGTGAGATACCGACTTAACCAGGCTTGGCATCCAAGGAGCTGCATGCACGAGAAAGCAGGGCGCCAGACGTGCAGGTGGGAGGCCGGTCGGCCACCCCTACGCCGATCAGCCTGGGGTTGGTGCCATCTGGCACCGCCTTCCTCATGTGCGGTCTTGATCACCTCTGGACGTTGATTGTGTAGGATTTCTGGTGAAATTAGCTTTGTGGCGCATGCAGGTGGGCCCTTCAATCCAAGTGAAGCCTTTTGGGGTCCTTGGATCAAACCGACTTGGAACTCATGGTTAGGATCGATGGAGGGTGTGTTTCTTGTCTCCTGGATAAGTGACGTGGCAATTGGGCCGAATGGTCTGGCCCTGTGGCCTTTTGCCATCTATTTTCTCCTGTATGCTCCTTCTCTCAAAAATTCATCAAAACTTGTGGAACTCATTAGTAATAAACATTTTAGCACCGAAAGGCATATATGAGATATGAAATGCATGAAATGTTGGTGGTAAACTTGTGAAATATCGACCACCAACAGGGGTTTACCTCTGCTTATATAGGCCTCCTACAGTTATGGGGATTATAAGTATGGTATCTAGCATCACTTACCTAAGGGACTCCCATACAACTGCCTCGGCAAAAGGGAGCGTGAACTGCCTCAATAGTGGGTCGGGCGGCTAGGGGTCCCCAAGTACCACCTTTCGGCCACCGCATTCGCATGGTGAATCTTGATGAAGGCCCATTTGCTTCTATGTTGAAGATAACATTTGCTTCCAACAACTTTGGGCTTTTCCGTCACTTTTTTCTCAATTATCAGCCTAAGTTTTCGAAATCATACAAAGAAAAATACAAGTTAAACCAATTCATACTAAACAAATTATGATAGCAAAGGAGTATTTTCCTCGAGATATTGACAGTAATATTTAGCACTTAAGGACCATCAACAGTTGGGCTAGTCATTCGAGTTTGGGCCAACCGTCCATCCTTCCGGGCTCTCTCTCTCCATCTCAGTTCACTTAGGCTTGCAACCCAAGTGTTCGGGGGTTCATTGGTGAGTTATCAAGGCCCTAATTCAAAGAGGGAATTTGAAGAGGTGCTAGGCCGGCCGGCCAGCACGGGTGCGGTGGCGAATTTTCTTGGAGGCATAACTTTTCCTTCTGGACTTCGAATTGGGTCATCCAAGTGTCCATTTTGATTATCTCAGAGAGCTCTTCAACATGGTGATATCAAATATGTGGTTTGAGTAATTTTTGCAGCATGTCCAAGTGCCCTTTTGTAGGGCCTTATTGTTTCTTCACCAATAAGCGTATTTGTGCACCATATTACCTATGTTTCTTGCAAAACATGTTGGGACATAAAACTCGTGAAACTAATTAGTATAAATAAAATTATATGCATGCATCACTTATAATTCTATTATTATTTCCATGGCTGATGGATAAAAGTAGCATATTATAGCCGTCAACATCTGCCTGAAATCCATCCATTTGAGCCGACAATTTTGGACTGGCGACGAGCAATGGAGGGTAGATGAGAGGAGAAGGTGGGGTGATTGGGTAATGTGACAGTGGAGGAGGAGCGCCAAGTGAGAGGGAATGCGGCAGAGGTGGGACAACGTGTGTGGAGGAGCTGTGGCGACGGTAGTGCTGGTGGCGGCGTGGCTGGGGACAAGATATAAGGACTTGGAGAGCGGAGGCAAGTGAGGAGAGGATAGGGTTGGAAGGGGTGTGATGCACAAAAGGCAAGGCAGGGGGGTTCGAAGGTATTTTTGTTCAGCTTTGCCTTTCTTTGGTGACTAAATTTTGTAGCCCTTCCAATAGCTATTCGCCCTTTTCATACTCACATGCATGTCTGGATCCATTTGACAAATAAAATGACAAATTAGGAGTAGTTTACCACTGGATTGAACCATACTCCATACCCTCTATCTGTATGAATCTACATCTTCTGATTTGTGCAATTTGTTTTTTAAGTAATGATGAAAATTAGGAGTTGTCCCGCTAAGGAAAAAAACAAGATTCAATTCAGTACAGCCACACTCGGTTTTCTCGACACCACTCGTTCGCTATAAAAAACCATCTCCCCACAAAAGGCAAAATGGCTATAGTACGGTCACCCTATTGTAGTTCTAAAAATCGTACATAACACAATGATTTTTTTCTGAATGTTTCAACAATGATTTAAGATGGTGCATGGTATATATAAGATGTTTCAGCAATCGATGAACTTTGACGTTGCAATGAGCCAGTGATTACCTGAGATGTTTCATTCTGCCGATCTTTGATATTGCAGTAGCTAGTGTACTTGAAATGTTTCACTAAATGAACTTGATATTGCAAAGTGTTACCTGAGTCCGACGACATTTGATGTTTTAGTAGTTTAACTGAGATGTTTTAACAATTACTCTTTTGATGTTGCAATTGTGTAAATGTTTCACAGTAGTATACTCAAAATGTTTGGCTAAATAGTTACCTTGTTATCCCCGGGAGAAACCCAGGCGCCTCACGCAACGAGTTAGTGTTCCCATATTTTGTCCAGATGTTTGCCACGTGGCCAATGCTCTAGTTATTTTACCACTGAACAAAAGATGGGCAGGCTTCCTCTCAAACCCAAACTGTCCTATGTCACCTCACGTTAGCCACGTGCGTCGTCAATGTGTGGTGAATATATATACTTTTTTCAGAGCTTACCTCAACATTACTAACCACGAGGACTACAAATGAGTATATTACAAAACTGAATGTAGAAGTTCTGTGCTAATCATTAACTTATTACAAGTAAATGATTATTGTACCATCACATTGCCACATCATAATTTTTCATGGGACACAAGGTGTACGTCTTTAGGATCGAGATCACCTGCAGTCGTAACTACGACTGCAGGATAAGGATTGCACGCTACAGTGGCGGTCCATTTCAGTGATGGACGCACCAGATTGATCGCTACAGTGATTCGATGAACAGTGTCTCCGTGAACAGTTGCATAATGAACAGTTATGAACAGTGCCTCTCCTCACAACTGCCGACTGCTTAGGGAACCCGGCCATGTCTTTACATAGATTTAGTATGAAAATATATCCCATGGTTAATCTAATTTTTTAATGAAACAAAGGCCCTTGTTTAAGATATTTGCTCGTTGGACTTAAGATTTTTGCTCCTTAGAATTAATATCATGAGACAAAGTGTGTATGTCTTTACATAGATTTGGTATGAAAATATAACCTGCATCACACTTGCTCTCCTCACGTGCCACTTCCAACAAATGTCGGCGCATGCGGGCGCGGCAGAGCGCGCCGATCTTGCTAGCCGACCTTATAGAATTCCAAATGGGCCAGGCCCGATGGGCGGCCCGAGGCCCGGCACTAAAAAGCACGGCCCTAGCCCGGCCCGAGGCACAGTGGATCGGGCTACGGGCTGGCCCGGCCCGATGGGGCGTTAGTGCTTGGCCGCCACCCAGGCCCATAGTGCCGGCCCGAGGCACGACCCGAAAATGGCCAGCCCGGTGGCGGCCCATTAGTTTTTACAGCCCAGCAACCTGCTTTCCCCTCCCCTTCTCCCGGCCGTTGGATCAGATCATTCCGACCGTTGTGGGGGGCCTATATAAGCCCGTGCGACGCCGGCGTAACTCTAACCCGTCACCTCGCCTCTCTCGCCTAGTCGCCTCCGTCCTCTACCTCTCTCTCGTCCAGTCGTCTCCTCTCGATGGACGTCGGCGCTCGAGGTCTCGAGCTCGATTCAACTCGTCTGGCTCTAGATCCAGTAGTTTGCCAGTCGATTCTCGTCATCTCCTGGTTCCGTCGCCTCGCCTCCGTCCTCTGTCTCTCTCTCTCGTCCAGTCGTCCTCCACTCCTCTTGACGGCGCTCGAGCTCGATTCAACTCACCTGGCTCTAGATCCAGTAGTTTGTCAGACGATTCTCGTCATCTCCTGGTTGGATCTGTGGTTCGTCGACCTCACCGTCGCTCTGGTGCTCCGGAATCGTCGGTAAGAGCCTCATCCTCTAACCCTAACCATAGATCTTGTCCACTTCTATTCTTTGCTCACTTGTTCTTCTTGTTGCAGTTGTTGAGGAACCAAGGGGTCGGCTCGGCCGCTCTGGTGCTCCGTTCGAACGATGTCTAGCGACGGTGAGGATGAGAAGCAGGGTCACTCCATCAACGAGGACCTTCATATGGAAGGCTTGCGTGGTGATGACGAGAGTGACCTCGAAGTGGATCGGGAAGAGCTCTTTGGCTCTGCTCGTGATCCAATCGAGGTCGATGATGGTGATGGCGGCCCCGCCGTCGGCCAGGGTGACCCTGACACCACCGCCACCGCCGTCCCTCCTGTAGAAGGTGGTGGCAGGAGGAAACGGAAGCTTACCTCCGACGCCTAGAATGACTTCGAGAAGCTCTATGAGGTCATTAATGGTAAGAGGGTAAGAACCGATGCCAAATGCTTTCATTGTGGCCATGTTTATGCTGGTCGTTCTACTATTGGTACTGGCCATCTCTTGCGGCATGTTAAGGTTTGCGATGCTAGAAAGGCAAACATTCGCCAATCTCAGTCTCTTCTTACGTTCAGTTCTTATGGTAGTGTTCGTCATTGGGAGTATAGTGCTGAAGTAGCTCGTACTGAGTTATGTCGTTTGATTGCTAGATTGGATCTTCCTCTCTGTTTTGGTGCATCTTCTGCTTTTGAGGAGCATATAAAGCTTGCTAATAATCCTAGATTTACTGTTGGTTCTGCACAAACCACAGCTAGAGATTTGATCAAGTACTTCAATGGCTTGCGTGTTAAGCATATTGAAAATTTGGTTAGTGTTTCATCTGTTGCTCTCACTTCTGATATTTGGTCTGGCAATGCTAAGGAGGATTACCTTAGTGTTGTTGCCCACTATGTTAATACTGATTGGCAATTGGAGAAGAGGGTAATTGGGTTTAGGTTGATTGATGAATCTCATTCTGGTGAGAACATTGCAGAGCGTGTTTCTGCTGTTTTAGAGGAGTATGGTTTGACACCTAAGGTCCTTTCTGTTACTTTGGACAATGCTTCTGCTAATACCAAAGCTATGGAAAAATTAGCTCCTGAACTTTCGTGTTATGTTGGTTCTTATGAAGGCACCATTGAATCTTTAGCTCCTAAACTTTCTGGTTATGTGGGCAAACTCTTCTTGCATCAGCGTTGTGCATGTCACATACTAAACCTAATGGTTAAAAGTGCTTTGTATGTGACTAAGAGCTATTTTGAGGACATTCGCTCTGCTGTTTATTTTTTGAATTCTTCAAACCAGCGCATTGCAAACTTTAAGAGGTTTTGTATTGCTGTTAATGCTCGTCCCAGAAAGTTTGGTTTAGATATGGATGTGAGGTGGAACTCAACATATCTCATGCTTAAGCATTTGATCCCTTATAAGCAAAATTTTCTATCTTCATTAACAGCAACTATCCTAGAGCTGAGAATGAGTCTAGACTTCTAACAGATGATCACTGGATAGTTGCTGATAAAATGTTTGAATTCCTTGAGTTGTTTTATGACGCTATTGTTGCACTTTCTAGTGTTTATTACCCTACCTCTCCTCTTATGCTGCATCATATGATTTTGATCTGCAAGCACTTCAAGAGCAATGAGACTGATTCGTTGCTTAGGCCTGTTGTTACTCGCATGAAAGATGTTTATCTTAAGTACTGGAAGGACATTCCTATGCTTTATTCTTTTGCTTTTATCTTGGATCCTAGAGCTAAATTGAAGGGTTTCAATGGTGTTCTCAAGTTGCTAGGTAAGCTTCTTGGTGTTGATTATAATTGTTGTTACTTGACTAAGGTAAGGGCTCAACTTAATACCATGTTTAAGCGATATGATGACAAGTTTGGTGCAATTAAGATGAGAACACCTACTCAACCCCCCACCGCTGGTAAGAAAAAAAGTGCTTGGGATGACATTTATGCTGATGATGAAAGTGGATCTGATACGTTTTCAACTCCTGGTAGTGGTAACTCTTTGTCTACTCCTCTCTGTCTGTCTAGAAGAACTAGTGTTGGTTCCTTGCTGCAAGTAGCAACCTCTAGTGCATCACCTTCTTTGGGTATTGGTAATGAACTGACTACCGACCTGGACAGTGCACCATCTCTGAATTTGGTGATAATTTCAGCATCATCAGCTGGTGGCATGAACATAAATTTACTTATCCTGTCCTTTCAATCTTAGCTAGAGATGTTTTGACTGTACCAGTTTCTACCGTATCTTTAGAGTTTGTTTTTAGTACTACTGGAAGGATCATTAAGGAGCGACGGCGACGATTGAGCCCGGATATGGTGGAGATTCTCACCTGCACCAAGGATTGGGAAGCTGCAGATGCAAGGCTTCAGCAAGGAGGACAAGGCACTTGAAGAGGAATGTTACTCTGAGTTGTATCTAGATGGTCCTGTTGAAGCTTGATTTTTGTAACTGAACATGGTCTGTAATAATCTTAAAAGACTTTATATTTGAATTGATTGAGCTGGGCTATACTTTTTTTTCCTATCTAGGGTTTCTCATGAGGTGCGAGTTTTACCTAGATAGGTTTTTAATGAGGCAGCCATTGCACCAGCTCAAACTTTTGAAAATTGAGTGTTTTCTTGTCTCTAATCTGGTGAATTTGATGTGCTGTGATGAAAATTGGTTATCTGCTGATTTGGTGAAGGGTTTTTATGTTAGTGCCTATTAGTGTCGTGCCTAGATTTCGTGCTCGTCATGCTTAGTGCCGGCACGACACGAAAAAATGGCTTTAGTGTCGTGTCTGGGCCGCTAGATAGGCACAACGACATGAAACGGCACGGCACGATGATACCATCGTGCCTGATAGGGTCGGGCCTGATAGCGCCGTGCTTCTTCGGGCTAGGGCCGGGCCGGACCGCCCATTTGGAATTCTATAGTCGACCTTTATGTTGCAATTTGCAAAGCGTCCCAGCCTAGGCCCGGACGCAACAGTTCCGAAGGCAAAACGCGAGACTGAAAACCCCATTCCCTCCTCCCTCCCTCGACACCATCGCCGTGGCCCCGTGGCCATGGCGGACGCAGGCAACGACAGTAGGGCGCTGGTACCCGCGCACCCGGGAGCCTCCGCGGTGGCGCCGCCGCGGCCGCTAGCGCGGGGGCAGAAGTGGGAGGTGGAGTACGCGCGCTACTTCGGCACGCCGCGGCGGGACCCCTCCGCGCCGCCGCCCGCCGGGCTCCGTCACATTACAAGGGGCATCCACCGCCACCAGGGAACCTGGCTCCCCGCCTCCTCCACCGCCGAGCTCTGCGTCTCCCGCTCCACTCTCCTGACCGCGGTCCCCGTCCTCACCGTCTCCATCGGCGACGTCGTCTTCGTCCGTACCCAAACCCCACCTCCCTTCATCCCCTCCTTCTTTGTACTCGTGTCGTGTGTTATTGTTGCATGATTGGTAGATCGTTTAGGTTTCCGCTTTTTTTATGGGAATCTGAGAAATGCTTGTGCTCGTTTTAATTTGTTTTTTTTTTGGTAAAAATGACGTGTTCTTAGTGCTCCGGTTTAATTTTGTTCGAGCCAAATAACTAAGGATGTGATTTTAGTGTGTGCTAGATCCCTGTTAAAACCTAAATTCTTTTTCTGGTTTGCTCTTGATGAATTTAATCATGGCAGGTTCCGAAGCATTATTCTTGAGCTCGTTGGTGCCTGACCAAGCAATTTGATTAAGGAAAAAGTCCAAATTACTACCCTGAATTATAAGCAAAGTCTACATAACGCCCTAAACTATCTTTTGGTTTATTTTACCCCCTAAACTATGTCATTTAGCCTCATTTACCCCCTAACACAATTTGTCTTTTTTATTTCTCCATGTAGAAGTGTCATATTACGTTCAAATTTTGTGAGATGATAGTATACATCATAATGCATGGTAGAAAAATACAAAATGATTTTTTTGTCATTATTTTGATAGGGTAATATATTTAATAATTAATTAATACATAAGATGCAAAATTATACAAAAATAAATAACGAAAAATTCATAATATATTTTTTTCATATACACTATGATGTTTACTACAATCAGGCAAAATTTGAAATTAAAGTTCAACTTGGGTATGGAGAAATTAAAAAAACAATTTGTATTAGGGGGTAGAATAGACCAAGTTACATAGTTTAAGGGGTAAAATGAACCAAAAGATAGTTTAGGGGGTTATATAGACTTTACTTATAGTTCAGGGGAGTAATATGGACTTTTTCCTTTGTTTAATAATGTCGCCAGAATGTTCTTTGGCGTGTTACTTCCCTGATTGTTCGTGTACCAATTATTACCACGTACTTTCCGATAATCTGCATGACCTGTGTGCATCATGTTCAATTGCTGTATGAGTTTTACCAGGGTCTATCGTTGCTTATATGCTAGTAGCAGTTAACGTCCCAATTTCATGCCTGAGCAAGTTGCTTGCCCCTGGTTCAATTGCGGTTTTCAATATATGAAACGAGTCCATTTACTTTTGATCTTGTGGTGTGCTCATATTTGGTTAAGATTAGGAAATATGGTGCACTACAACAGGCAAAAGCATGTGGGTGTATTATCGGTCGTTTTGATTTTTGAACTAAGAGTAGTTTTCTTTATTGGTACTATTATATTTTTATTGCAAATGGATCGCTATATGGAAACACACATTTTTTGTTTTAGCAAGACAAATCCTAGAAATAAAAATATTGACAAACTCATTATACTAGGGGACATGACTTTATTTCTATTTTTTTTATCCTGATCGATAGGCGAGGACTGCATTTCACATTTAATCCACCCATGCAAACATCGTTGTTGTGCAATACAATGTTCATGTGCGACCAATCATAGGCATGTTGCTTAGTCCAAGTAGCAGGTAGCATGTGGCGGGCCTACACCTACACTGCTAGGGAAGAAAACGAATCGGATATGAATATATATACGGATACGGTCAGATATAATTATTTTTTTGGATTCATATTTGGTACAAATAGTGTATGTTTTGGATATTGACATCTATCATATTCGGGCATCAGATATCCGACTTTGTATTCAGATATAGATATGGTACGGATATTGGATGACCAGAGTCCGTACGGACTGTCCAATTTAACCTTTGAACCGCCTTAGTCGAACGCATGTGCCTGACATGACAATTGTCACTACTGTCAACTTCGTGTACCATGGGCGGGAAATGTATATGCCCCTACCCCACAATGAGGAGTGAAAGAAACAGAGGAACGATTGCAACACTATCCATTAGAGCATTGATAAGCTTATTACGTCGGTAAAGACATGCATTAGTGATGTCCTGCTGACATAAGGAATATTAAGCAATTCTGCAATTGGAATTCTTCATAAGGCCCAGATAGTGGGAGGCAGCGCAATGCATGTAGGACATGTGCCTGGCTGTGGCATGGAGTCAGGGGCGCACAAGGACGGAGGCGTGCTATGTGCAAGTGCCACACGCCTGAATCCCACCAGCGAGCGAGGGAAAGATTAGAGATGGATGAAACGCTGCGTTTTAGTATTATAGGTAAAGATAGGTAGTTTATTGTGATATGTGTTGCTATGTTGTTCTCCTTAATCGACGTTGTCCATCTTTGATTAATCTTCTGTAACCGTGTCTTGGTTTGCATATTTTTTATTATTCTAGTATGTATCGTTGATTTTTTGTAATTATCATGCATTCTTTGATCAGTGATATATCTGTTTCTGCTGTTAAGTTCTACAGATAAATGGCTTATCCTATATATGGCCTATATCTATTCTTACTATTCACTGTGCTCCCAAATTTCTCAGCGGATTGGTAAGAGCTGATGAATGCATAAGGTAGCTTGGTACGTTTGAGGCCTTTCATCTAATGAAAGCAAATATTTCTTATGTTGGTGTCTTTGATTTCTACAGGGGATGGTTCGCTGAATTAAATTTTCAGAATTGAGTAGTTAACTGATCTTGTCGTTGCATGATTTCATTGTGAATTTTTTTATAACTGACAAGTGAATTGCGTGCTAATGAGATTCTGTTAATTGTTCTTCCACTTGGTGAAATTAGGCCTTTGTTTATGAATAATCTGCCACTTTCATATTGTGAAATTTTGTAGCATTAATCCTATATCTGGTATCAGTTACATATGTTGTTGTTTACAAGTAATCTGTTTTTGTAATGATGACTCCTATATGGTTTGTCATAGGATTCCTTTCTTACTGAACTACTTTCACATGGCACAGGAGGAGCACTTTGTGTCAATTCTCAACTTTTCATGGCCTCAGGTTACATGTGTGACGCAGTGCCCCATCAGAGGTAGCAGGGTGGTATTCATGAGCTTTTGTGACAAGACTAAACAGGCAAGTCGTGGTACACCATAAGAATAATATGTGATTCTACCAACTGGTCAGTTGAAACAAATGATAGCACGCCATGGCACTGCAATCTTGCAAGTTCTAAATTGTGGAAACCATTTGAGTGTCCGTGAGATGTTTATATGGATACATAGTTTGGCGTTCACTTCTCTAACGACAGAAGTTCTAATAATGTCTCTGTAGATTCAGAAGTTTGCTCTACGTTTCCCACAGCTCTGTGATGCAGAATCGTTCATAAATTGTGTGAAGGTGAGTTTTGATGCAGGGTCTTTCTCAAAAGGCGGAGTCTCTTATTTTTCAGATATCTTCAAATGCCATTTTTCTAGTTCTGTGTCTCTCCATGTGCCCCTTTGCACATTCCATTTGCCATGGATGTTTTATGTTTCTGCATTCTCATTTCATGTTCACTTGGATACTGTGTCATATTTTGTAGCAATTGAAGTGTATGCTAATGTAGTATCATGCACTGTTATTCTAAAAGAGAGAGATAGGGAATTGGAGACACGGATTATTCCATGAGAAAGCTGTTGATGGCTCATCCTGCATGCCTGTTTAAAAATATCAATGGAAAATGTAATATAGCATTATTTTGTTGAAAACATGAGTTTCATTGAATTGAAAAGAAACATAGTCGTCATACAAAGATATTTTGGAACAACAAAGTTTATTTATGTACTGATGGATTCCCAGCAGTTCTAGCTCGATAACACTTATCATATACTGATAATACTTGCATTTGTAGATAAAGAAACCTTAGTGTTTGTCTTTCAGAAGTATTCAGCATAAGTATGTTTTTATGAAGCGTTTTCTTACATTATAACATTGAATGATTTATTACTTCGTCCTCTTAGACGATACATGCCACCTGAATATTTCAAATGCCTGCCAGAGTTATTGCCAGATTAAAACATTTCGGATACCTGTTACATTTCTGCCTTTTTTACATAAAGGTTACTTGGCATGAAAGTGTGAAACCACAGAAAATACTAGATACCATTGTAATAATACTTGTGCTAGTTTCATTTCTTTGATGGATCAGGCAAGGAAGATTCCTTTTTGCTTTGTAAAAGTTGTTTGAAGTACTAACTCAATGTATTTATTTGATAATTGTAAAGGAATGCTCATGCGAAACCATGGACATCTGTGGCAGAACCGCCCAATTTAAACTGGCTCAAGTGCGTCTAGTCATCCTAACCCTGAGAAATACCAGCACGCACTTCAAACAGTTTAAACCCGGTAGTCTGTCGAGTGTCCCCGGGACATCCCGAATCATCCACTGACAACATTTTCTTAACCAAAGCTTAGGATCTTTTACCGAGTTGGAGATAACATAACAGGCATTACCTTTTTACAAACATACGGAAAGATACGAAATATTACAAACCGAGTTTTGAAATAACCTTAACGACAAACCAAAGTTCTAAGGTCCAAGATACAACTAGATTTATACAAAAGGAGTAAAGTAGAACTAGATACTTCTAACATCTAGAGTCATCCGGGACCTCTGATGCTCTAGGACTTCTGGTTCTCCTCCTCGGCTTCGGGCTGCGGAATCTCCTCTGAAAAACAGCAAGGGAAGAACCCTGAGTACGAAGGTACTCAGCAAGACTTACCCGTCTTACCCAAAGAAAAGACTCTCAAGGAGAATGATTAGGCTTTTGGTGGTTATTTGGCTGACTTGACCTTTGCGGAAAAAGCTTACTAGTAATGAGTCCTTATAAAGCATGTTTTATTGCAGTTAAGTATTAGCTACTCAACTAAGTGGTAAATACCTTTTTCACTCAAGTGATACTAGGTCCAAACAGCATTTTGAATCACTTCCATGTAATAGTTCAACTTGTTTCCTCTACGATGTTTAACACCTGATCAAGTGCACTCATAACCAAGAGTAGTGTTGATCCGGATCCATATACATCCTGCAGGAGATACCTAGCCACCAGTTACGTACAGCTGCGCCAGCTGCCCGCAACAACCTTTCAATCAGTTGGACCAAAAACCGGAAATATCCTTACCCGAACCCGGGAACGCATCCCCACGTGGGCCCCACGTCTGGCGACCACCCCGTGAGTTCCAGATGACGATCCCGCCTTTCTCCGACCCAGCAAGCACCGGTAAGCGATATTTCCAATTCATGAGCCAGCTAATCTAGTTGGCTTTACTGGCCCCATTACCCAGTAAGCAACCAGGTAGAATCACTTGATCAAACAGGTAAACAACGAATCGGTCCTTAGTGACTTTTGTTAGTAGGCAGAGCTAAGGATCGAACCTGTCAATCCACTCTATCATCCTTTGCCCACTCTCTCTTTTCTTATAATCTCATGCATGATTCATCTATGATTAGTGAAAACCTAGATCAATTCCTTTAATTATAAACCTGGCAAGGCATAGCTAAGCAGATGTGGTCTAATCCATTTACTTACTTGCCCTATCAAAGGTAATGCTATCAAGGAGTAGTTCATGCATCAAGGGTTTGCATTCAACTCCTAACCTAATGCACACATAAAATCATAATCTTTGGACTCGTGATCTGTTGAAATAAAGTAGGTAAAGATGCATCCGGGGCTTGCCTTGGGTTTCGAAAAGGTTAGCGGTCTCGACGACTTCCTGTGATTCCGGAGCAAGCACGAGAACCTCCTCGTATGGAACTGGATCGTCAGAGAACTCCACGTACTCCACTTCCGAGGCTTCAGATTCTATATGCGATGCAAGTTAGTGATGAGAAATGCAGTAGTTTGAAACATAGCACAACTTCACTTCTCGATACAGTTGCAAGCCAACCAAGCTACCCAACTTTTCCCCAAAGAAAAAGTGGTTTCACTTTATGGGTGAAGTAAACCTTATTTCTTTTATTTATTTATTAAAGAAGAATTTCTAAGTGTGATAAAATTATTTCCTACAACCCTAGCACTTTATTTATCTAAAATGTGTTTATAAAACATGAATTAAATTCTTAGAATATTTTTACTCTTATTTTAGCCATTTTAATAATTATTTTCTAAGTTGGTATTATTAATAAATCCTAAACATCACAAATTTTAGGGTTTAGCATTTTAGATTATAAAGAAAAATCTAAGGAATTTATCAAAATTTATTTCATATTTTTCTGATTTTTCTATAATTTTCAAAAATTAAAACAGTGAATAAAACTTAATTTAAATCTATTTCTAAAACCTATCTGGTGTTTTTACAGAAAACCCCCTGCCTTCTTTCTTCTTCTTCCCCGAGGTCCTCGCCTACGCGGAACAGAGCCCCGCGTAGACCGACCTCCTCGCCGGCGTTGACCCTCGCGCCTTCGCCGGCGACGAGGTTCCCCGGCGACACCGACTAGCCCAACGGCCTCTCTTCACTTACGCGCCTCCATTCTAGGCGTCAACAGCCCCGGAAAACGCTAACCCTAGTTTCCCCGCGGCTCGGCGGCGGAGCTCCGGTGGCATGCCGTGCTCCGGCGAGCCTACTGCCCCAACTCGCCTCACAACCGACCCACGAGTACCGCCTAGACCAGAGACACCTCATGCGCCACTCAAGCCAGCTCGTGCAACACCGCACGCCCGAGCGCACCACGCCGGCCATGGCGGGAGCACGCCCGGAGCACGCGGTGGCGAGCTAATCGTGGCTCGAACACAACAAGACTAACCCTAACAGCTACCCTACGAGCACCAGTGCATCTCCCCGCACCCAGCGCGCACACTATCTCGGCCGGTGGAGTCCCGAGCAAGGCTGCAGCCGTGCGGCTGCCATGGCGGAGGCACGCCATGGCGGCGAACGCCGTTCCCGCTCGGAAGAACGTCACACCCACGGATTAACCCTCCGAGCCTCTTTCTAGACCTCTAAGCCACACCACCTAGCCCTCTAGCAACGGCCAACTCAACTGTACAAGCTCGAAGACGGAAAAGGAGTTCTCACCCCGGCGACCGTCGACGGTGAGCTCCCAGACGTGGTTGCGCCGGCGATGGAGCAGTGGAAACCGAGCAAGAATAGGTGGAATCAAACGAGGAGATCAAGGCGAAGCTGATGGCGGCTAAAGACAGCGCGGAGTGGCTCCAACGGCGGCTGCAGACGTACGGCTTGACGGCGGCGAGGTCGGTGGGCAGAGGAGAAATGCGGCAAAGGGGAGAGAGGAGACCGGTGATCGCAGCTATATCAACGGAGCAACGCAGCAACGCGCGACACCTCCAGCTGCGACACCGCCAAAGCTGTCCTCGCTCGGAGTCGACGCGTGGCCGGCGATGTGGTCGCGACACCGGCGGCGAGCAGCTTGCTAAGCATGACGTCATCGTTCTTCCCCCAATTGACCTCCATTTGCCCGAGATTGCAGCTCCAATTCCTCACAATTCCATATGGTAACATCAAAAATTTCCAAAATGAAACTTGTAGAGGGATCATCCAATTTCATTTCATACATTGGCACTTCCCTCATCCGAGCTCGAATTGAAGTCGAATTTGTGCTCCAAAGTGACTGCTGCAATTTCCCCCAATTTTCAGAACCCTAACTGAATTTTACAAATTACTCTCAAAACTTGAAGAGAACATGCCTCTGGTGCTGAAGACAAATTTGAAATTCAACTTCAGTAGAACAACTTCCTAATTGGAAGTTTTTGCAGAAAACTTCAAATTCGACCTCTATTTACACAAATTCAAATCTGTCCTCAATTACACTGAATTTCCTGAAAACAGCTTCTGATCGATTTTCTTCCATGTTTTTCTTCTCGATCTAGCCAATTTCTGAGTGTGACCCAAAAATAAAAATTGTTCACCATAGTTCCCTTGACAACTTTGTTTAAGACACCTTGGTCTTTCAACCCCCAGATCAGTGGCTAACCTGCTTTGAAGATCGCTGCTCAAAATGCAAATTTCAGCCGAAATCTGAAAATGGTAAGTGTTGTGCCGGATGGTGAATAGTAACATTCTTCCTTTTTCTTCTTCCATTGAATTGAAGCATTCTTTCTCAAATTTTTCTCATCATTGCTGGCCAACTAAGTTGCTTAACTTATGAACTTCATTTAGAAATGCTTGGGTTCACAACATTTTCAAATTTGGCCCCTTTGTTGACTTCGGTCAACTAATTCTCCTTTCTCTTTTCTTTTTCTCTTTAAACATTTTCACTTAACCAACCATTCTTACCCAAGTGCATAGATTAAAAAGGGTGGGATGTTACAACATCATACCATCTGGAAGTGATTATGTGTGTGAAGATTCATCAGCATCTGAATATATTGCTTCTAATGGACTTCACCACAGGTAAAGGTAGAACTATTTCAGGTTTGTAACTTGAAAGTTGTGTATGTTTTTCAAACATCATAAGTTGTGCCTAGGCCTGATGATGCTTCAAGCTTTGAGGAGCAAGCTTCTGATCACATGATAGAGGCAGCACCAATGAGCTACCATGAGGAACCAGACCTGCCTATTCTTGAACCTCTCAGTGCTAGCAACACTAACAACAGCTACTCAGGCTTCCCTCCTAGTTTCAGTCAAATGCTGGCAAATTGTTCAACTGAGAACGAGCAAGGTAAATAATTGCCCATTAACATTTACATTGAAAGCACAGTATCTTTATTTTGATTTTATTGGTCTAACCCCTGATAACACAAATGTAAATCAGATACAGAGGAGCCCTATCCAGTGGGTACAACAAACCATGCCTCGCAAGAGGTAATGTTTGTATCTACTTGAAAATCCTGCAAACAGTTGCTACTAAGAATGTTGTTGATATTTGTATATCTTTCAGGTGTATGCACTGGACAATTCTCACGATGGTGAGGATAATCTCAACTTCATTTATGAGCTTATCCGTATTGATATATTTCCTTCCTTGATATATGTTCCTGCAGTTGCAGTTGCCACTGAAGAAACAACTGCTGATAAAGGAATGGATGCTGGTGAAGGAATTGATACCAGTGTATTAACAGGTGACATAATGGCACGGATAAAGGTATCATTCTTATTAAAAATCTTGCAGTTGGTTTTCCTTCTTGTCAAATATTTGTGTCCAGTAACATCATGTGTTTTGGGTCTGCAGACATATATGGCTGATGACTCCTTTAATGGTATGTGTTCTCTTCCTCAACACCGAACCCTTTCATAAGAAAACGATCCATATGAAATTCTTGCCATTTCCATTACTACGAATCAGGAATCCAGCATTCCTGTTAGCCATTACGTGTACATGAAATTCTCAGTCTACACACTCGTATTGATTTGGTGCTTTGCTTTCTGTAGATATGTTGTTCAAGCTTGAGAAAGTCATTGATGAACTTGGCGGTGACATGTTACTGTAGATAGCAAAACCTCTCTTGTGCTGGAGGAAGGCCTTATTTTGTCTCTGTAGATATAAATACTATGTAGTAATAGTGCACCTAGTGTCCATTGCAACTACTACCCCTTCCAAAAACATACATGTCTCAAACCTGTTCACGGGATTAGGAAGGAATACAAACTATACCTTATCTGACTACCTACATAGTGTTGTGCCTAGATGAATGCAGCGCCATTACTTTGGATACCAACTGCATTTGTAAACGGTATCTATATCGTGGTTCCTCGTATATGCATGACCTTGTTTACCTGGGCATTGGCGCTTTCGGTATGCTTATGCTTTTTCAATGGTGTGGGTGTTTATATATATAGCTTCTGTTGCCTATCGCGTGCGAAGAACATGTGAAGAACGTGTGTCCATGCTTATTCATGTGTTCAGCTCCAAGGGTGGGCGTCGACATCTGATGCGCATGGATCTGTTTGTTTCATGGTGTGTAGGCTAGCGTAACAGTTTCTCTATCAGCCTAAGTAGCTGTTGATGCTGAGTGGGACGTCGGTCAGCATGACCCTCAACCTGGGGAACCCACGACATAGCGCAAATTGTTTGCTTCTGGGTGTGGGCAATGTCTTACGTCTGCTTGCCGATCCACGGTGGGCTGGGTGGCCATTCAAAAGCGAAGCGTGCCACAGTGCCGCATGTTCGCGCCGGTGACTGCTTGGCCCGCCGTAGACCTCTGGCGGGGGAACTGCCGCCTGCCGGACGACGCCTGTTCGCTTGTACGTTAAGCCAATCTTCTTGGGGGAAGGGAGGGGTATATATTATTTCTAGGACGATGGTTCTGCAGAAGGAACCACGTAGGCACGTAGTAGCATCTAGTTTTGCAGAATTGGCTGCTATGGACGTTCAACATGTTTATCGATTTCAGGTAGATTTCTCATGGAAGATTCAAAGGTGAGAGTTTGTGCCTTGCCCAAACAAAAGAAAAAAACATGTACATGTTGTATGGCAAATAAAAGACATCAGTTTTTTTATACACCACACGACTTTACTAATTTTTTGAGATCTTCGTTCCTTAGCATCTAGGTAGCTAAGTAACGGACCTCTAAAGCAAATGTCCGTAGTAATGCCATTGCCGCTCCACCCCAGGCAGCCGGAACGCTTTCCTCAGGTAACGGACCTCCAGAGAGCAAACGTATGAAGTAACACCGCCGCTCCACTTAAACCCGGAGACGGCGAGAATCGTTGTGTTGTGTTGCGTCTCAGTGAAAACCACGGAAGAATCCGTTGATCATATCGGCCACCGGGTGGTGCGGAAACGGCAGACGCGGCCGTCGCTGCCTGGACCACGGGAACTGCGGCCGCTGGTGCTGTCGGAACCACGGAAACTGTGGCGGCTGCTGCTCCTGTTCCTCCAGCTGCTGCTGCGGCTGTTGCTGCTGCTCCTCCTGCTTGTTCACCAACCGGCACTGCTTCCTGACCTGGCCCTTGCCCTCGCCGATGAGCACGTCCAGCATGCTGACCCTCTGCATCGCCTGCGCAAACTTCTGCTGCCACAGGGCGTCGTCCCTGGCGAAGGTCTCCACCATCGCCCTCGTCTGCGGGTCCTCGATGAGCGCGTTGTCCGAGGTCAGCAGGCCACGCTTGGCGAGCAGCTCCGAGTAGTAGGCGTTGTCGAGCTTCTCCCCCGTCTGCGCGTCGAACTTCACCTTGGGCGCTTGCTGCGGGTCGTCGTCGGGTTTCCGCGGCGGGCACATCTGGCGGAGCCGCGCGGCGTACTCCGGGTCCAGCGTTGGGTCCACGTCGGCTTGCTCGGAGAAGCCGTAGATGCGGTTGGAGAACATGAAGCAGTGGGCGCCGCCGATGGAGTGCGCGCCGGAGAGCAACACGAGGTCCTCCTGGGAGAGCCCCCGCTGGTTGAAGAGCTCGGTGAGGCGCGGCACGTGGTGGCCCGGCACGGGGAAGTTGCCCGGGAGGTCGTCCATGTTGGAGCGCACGCCGTCGCGGCGCCCCGCCGCGACGTCGTAGCTGGGGAGGCCCGCGGCCACGGCGGCGTCGCGCGCCGCGAAGGCGAGGATGTCCGCGCACGAGACCGTGCTCGGGCACATGGTCTCCAGGGTCGACTTGGCGGTGTCGATGGTGTTCAGGCCGACGAGGGTGAAGCCATTGGCCGACGACTCCTTCTCCGGGACGTCTCCGGCCGGAGACTCGTCCAGGAGGATGGAAGCGTCGCAGCCCTGCGGCCGGCGGCACACCGAACATAATGGACGTACATGCGAACCGGTCACGACGGCCGGCCGGGATGCTGTGTGCATGTCATCATGCATACACATGAGCAAATTATTGAATGATTTGTTACCGTGATGAAGCAATCATGGAAGAAGAGGCGGATGAGGCCGGGGGCGATGCCCCTGTCCATGGCGATCTCGTTGTTGACGATGTCGCGGATGGCACCCTCGGCCTCCGGGCATGTCTGGCCATAGAACCCCACCTGCAGGCCGTCGACGATCAACGCATCGACGGCGCCCCTCTGGGCCGCCGAAGCGAACAGGGCGACAAGGAACAGCAGCAGCATGTCTCCCCTGGTCAGAATATCCCACCTCCGGCGACGAGTAAAAGCCGTGCTTATTAGCTCGCACGACCGGGAGAGCGCGCGACCGAGGAGGCCAAGTTACGTTGGTTATTGTTGAAGCTGCTGCAGAGGCAGGCAGGCAGGCTTAACGACGAGCTTCATTGGAGGGGAGCTGCGACGATGGCCTCACATTGTTTAGCCGTATGCTTTTTGTGGAGACCGCGCTAATAATAGGCGCGAAAGGTCCAATTTGCATCTATTTCATGTTGAATCTTTGCACAACGTGTTCTCCCTCTTCCGTTCCTTTCCATCCATATATATATATGTAGTAGTTCATTTACGGCCAAATTTGCTGCAGGACACCGTTAAAAGATGTTTTTTGCTATGAACCACTAAAAAAACGTGTCTTTGCTGGGAACCATCACAAATCCATACCCATTTGCTGAAAGACATTATGGATCATATAATACTATTTTCACATCACGTAGGTCACAAACACATAAATTTGGAGAAATACCCAGCACCTACCTGAACAGCGAGCTTGTATGCATGATGAATTCGGATCCAGCCTCCACAGTCAATGGCAAAAATCAAAGAGTTAATTGCACCCACCATACAATAACTTGTTAGGTGCGTGTAAATAGGTCCACTAACTTGTAAAATGCTCAATTTAGTGCAACAACTTGATATGTAGGTGCGGATTGGTCCAATAACTTGTAAAATACTTAACTTAGTGCAACAATTTGGTAAATTAGTACATACAGAGTCCAAATGTTATATTAACATGTATTTGGCCATGACAAACAGCAAATACATGGTATATTTGCATTCAAACAAAAAATATTGACCATTGAGTGGCCATTGATATTCATGTTAATAGTGATGGTATATTTATCCAAGACAAGAACCTTTATTATAAAATTAAAAAAATAACTCACGTTAGAAAATAAGAGATGTTTTGTTTTCTCATATAAGATATTTTTCTTCTAAGTCTGACAGACAATTTCTATAAAGCAATATTAGTTGGATGCATATTTATGTTTTTAAGTTTAGATAAAGAATTTTTCCCCTTTAATTTGATCTATAATTTTCAATAAATAAAAACCATAAGTTAATTCACTAATGCAATATTACATCATGAACATGAATATTCAGTTATAAATACATTTATATGAAGCATTTGATGTTCTATTGTGGTTAGATGAAAATATAAAAAATGAAAAATTATAAGAAAATAACATCAAATTAAAACAATATGATAAAAGTCAAAATTAATTGGTCATGTCATCAAGAAACATAATCCAAAAATGACACAATACATGACTTATACCTTTATATCCCTCTGTGCATAGACAAATACATTGTCAAAGTAACATTTAGACTCATATGCACCAATTTGCCAAGTTATTGCACTAATTTGAGGATTTTACAAGTTATTGGACCAATATGCACCCACCTGCCAAGTTGTCGTACTAAATTGAGCATTTTACAACTTATTGGACCAATCTGCACCCACCTGACAAGTTTGTTGTAGGGTGGATACAATTTACTCAAAATCAAATCCTAATAGAATCACCGATGATGCTTGTTCAAGGACCTTAATTTTATTTGCTAGCTCATTATTGTGGTTTCCCACAATCTCAAACTTTTGAACCAATTCTTCATAATTGGATGATGAGCTAACCAATTTTTTCTTAAGATCCTTGTTTTGAGTTAGGAGCTTTTTAATTGCATCATCTTGAGAGCGAATGGTATCAACAAGCTCTTGATTGACTGGAAAGAGAGGAGTCATCATCACTTACATCACTATCATCGTCGCTATCACTAGCAACATTACCTTCTTCAACATCCTCTCCATCATCTTGATGAGCTATTTGGATTCTTCATCAAGAGAGGTGTCACTCTCATCATCTTCATTCTCTTCCTCTTCTTCATTACTTTATTCCTCTTTACTTGAGCTTGGTGCCTCACTTGAGCTTAGCTTGATACATACTTATGAACTTTCTTTTTTTTCTTGGAAGATCTTTGCTTTTTTCTCACAATCCTTCTCCTTCTCTTCTTGTTTGCTTGATGAAGCAATTTCTTGGCTTGAGGTAGAAGGTTCATTGGTGATCTTGTTGGATAGCTCATATGCCTTGATCTTGCCCAAAATCATGCTTGGGCCGGCATCCTTGAACTTCTCTTTCACGAAGAGGTAAGTGACAAGGTTTCCATATTTCTCTCTTGGAAGAGCTTGGATGATCTTTCTTGAGATGTCTTCATTTGTCACCTTGTTCAAACCTAAAGCATTTAGCTCATTGACAATAACATTCAGTCGAGAATACATGTCATTAGCTAATTCATTAGGCAACATCTCAAAAGATTCAAATTTGCGCTTGATCAAGTCATATTTTTGATTGATCACATCACTTGTGCCATCATGAAGCTCTTTAAGCTTTTTCCAAATTTTATTGGCACATTTTTCATCATAGACTTGATTAAACACATTCATGCTCAAAGATTCAACAATTGAATTGCGAGCGATAGCATTGAGTTGCAACTCCCTCTAATCGGCCTTGGTGGGTTTTTCGGGCCGAATGAGAGGTTGCATTCCATCCTTTTGTTATTCTCCGAACACCTAATCTTTTCGACTCTAAAAAAAACTTGACATACGAATATGGCAATAGGGGTAGTTAGTGTCGTCTAAGTGTGCAAGCCTACCAATATCACTTTCTCCCTCTAAAGATGTCATTTTTCTCGTCTAGCAGTGAAGGTAGAGGTCCAAATACGAGCCATGGATCTGATACCAATTGAAGGAACTGTTAACACCCTAAGAGGGGGGGTGAATTAGGTGTCCTAAAAACTAAGGATCTAATTTCAAATATGAAAACCTATTTCAATTTATATCCAAATATGCTCTAGGTTTTCTCTATGTGTTGCTATCTCTACCGCTACAAATTTTTGCACCCTAGGTCCAATCCTATACTAGCATGGCAAGTCTAGGAAAGGTAAATGCGGAAAGTAGTGCGATTATGAAATGTGGAAGCTTAAAGGGTAGAAAAGAGCAAACTCCCGGCACTACCGAGGTATCGGAAAGCTCACGAGCTTTCCACTAGTCCTCGTTGTTCGAGCCCCTCTCAAATGGAATGCCCGCGCAAGGGCATAAACTCCCCGGTCGAGTAACTCCGTGGGTGACAACGGGACTTCCCCACGCGCAAGTGGGTCTTCGCTTGTCCCTCCGCGGATGCTCCTCGCCGCCTTCACTTGGTAGAGCTTCGGCCAAATGCCAAGGGCCTCTCCTCCCTTGCACAAGCACCGGCGGACACTCCACAAACTCGGTTGAAGGGTTTCGCAAGACTACAAGCCCCGGATTTACAACACTTGGTGAGTGCAAGCACCGGTAAGCAAAGAGGTATGCAAACCTCGCTAAACTCTAGGCTAAACATCTAAGAGATGTGCTAAAGGGTCTAGACTAGCACTAAACACTTTGCTAACCACCTAGATCTTCTATTTAGTACTTTGGTGGATTGAGCACTTAAGGATGTGTAGAACACTTGCCAAGAGCTTCTCCCAGCTCAAGCACCCTTCAAATGGCCGAGGCAACCCATATTTATAGCCCCAACCAAAGGAACTAGCCATTGTATAGCCGTTGCACACTTTCTGGGTAGGACCGACTCATTTGGTGCCCTCTCCAAGCCACCACCGAATCAATCGGTGCTCACCAGAACCGAATAGCATGTTCTGGCCATAAGGACCGACTGATTCGATGGGGGCACTGACTAATTCGGTGCCCTTGATGAGGTACCACCGAACCAATCAAAGGTAGACCTTTTCCTGCCCAAAAATACCTTCCTCTGGGGGACAGACTCATTCGGTGGGATAGCACCAAAGCATTTCAATTGCTACTGTGCCTGATCCGCAGCACTGTTGAGAGCACGGTTTTGGCCGTTTTTAAGTCATTTCTTCACCGATTTTCGTCCTTTTTTTTTACAATTTTGTATGAGATCAAAGCACATTTCTAACCATTTGTATGGCTAAAAACTTATCCTCAAACATCTACCAAAATACATCTTTAAACACATGTTAGTCCAATGACCATGTTGTCACTCAATCACCAAAATCATAAACAATGGCCTAGGGCCATTTTCCTTTCACCTAGGCACGATGGGAAGAAGAAGAACATAAAGGACCCCCATGCAGTGGGAAGGGCCCTATTACCGTGGTTGCGTTGGGGAAGAGTCATGCTTCGGGAGTAAAAGAGCTTCACCCTGCTTGAATTTCATGATGAGGAGCGGGGCTACAAGCGGTAATGCGTGAAGGAGAAATCAGCCTGAGATAGGATAAGGAGCAGGATGGACAAACATGTATTTTCCCGTTGATCCTCAATAAAGAGAATAAACTAACAGTTGTAGTGTTTGTCAGCCAATAGATGTATTTTTCTAGTGTCCTACAACAAAGGCAGTGTTTTTAGTGGTTCTCAACCAAGGGCGGACCCAATAGGGGACCTATAGGTGCCATGGCACCCCCTAGCCCAAGTTCATCTATTTTTTTTAATCTTTCAATATCTATAGCCGGCCCACTAGCCTCTCGGCCATCAGTTGAACGCATGAAACTCCCTCCCCCTGTTGGCCTGGTCCTCTCTGTCGCCATCGCCCAGGACCTTCGGCGCTTCGCCCATCGCCCCGACGCCTAGGAGGCCTGTCACGGTTCCACCCTTCTATCCCGCGCCTGGCACGCCCTTGTCGCCCCTTCCAGTCGTTCCAAGCTTCCGCTCGATCAATCCATCCCTGGCTCGGTGCCCGACGCCTAGGCCCGAGTGGCTCCCTTTAGCCTAGGTCCATGCGGCTGACCATGAGGGCGCGGGGAGCCGGCGACGCGGCCGCGGCGTCCAACGCTGGCGCCGTGGTACCCGCCGCCGCCTGCTGCTTGCTGGCGCGGCGCACATACGGGTGCCAATCCGTGGCCACTCCGCTTCCTACAAATTGCAAACTCTAGCCTTGGCGTATATTGTAATTTACTCTTGTAAATTGTAAATATTAATGCAATAGTTTTAGGAATAACGGATTTGGTATTTTGGGTTGATTGCTGAAGCATTGTACATTTCTTTCTATGGAATTTGTAGACCATGCGTTGTATATTGCGGAAATGCCTGGTGTAGTTTTATTGTTTATTACCGAATTGATTATACCGGTTTTGCATGTGAAATTTTTGGTATGGCACCCCCTAAATAAAAAATCTAGGTCCGCCATTGTTCTCAGCAAAGAAAAGTATTTAGCTATGTCTGATGGCAAATTTTGCCATCATTTATAGTGTGTACACACATATATGCTTTTCAGTGCTCCCTTAGCCTTGGCTACGAGTACTCGCAAGGATCAAATTTTAAAATTTGTTCTATTTCAATAATTTACGAAACACACCAATGAAGCAAAACGCAAAATCCCCTCACTGGATGCCCAAGAAATGAGAAACGGCACACAGAGAGAAGTGCAATTCTTGTATGGGAATTCTTGTATGGGAATGGCCGAGAAGCGTTCCTGTTGCTCTGAGACTTGACTCTCGAATTTCGAGTCACTCACACGTCGGTCTCCATGATTACACCTGCACATCAATGACTCAAAATCGGTACGGAAAGACGCTGTGGGAAGAAATCGAGATGGGGCATGTTGAGATTCTAAAATGACTTTTTATTTTCTATTTATCTTCTCCATAGAACACGCATCTCTAAAAATTTTACATAACGGTATTCCAGAAAAAAATTATTTTTCAGTCATTTTATCTGAACACAGCCTGGATGCATTGCTTAAGCAAAGCAGAGTAATGAGCGCCCAAGCATAGTTCGTGCTTGGAAGCTGCTAAAGCCAGCATCACCAAAAGCCATCATTCGCAGTACTAATACAGATTACACATCCAGTTCTGAAAAGAATCCCATATCTATAAAGAAAAAAAATGCATGGGCATGTCGATTTGTCATGGCTTTGGACAACAAGGTGGTGGTAGATCAGTAGAGGCGGCCACGCGGTGACAGGCAAAGTCTTCAGCAGTCTTCATGAGAAGACAACCGATATTGGGTCAATCACGACGGCACCGAGGAATGACATGCAATATCCTGTAGCACGCAAAACAAAATATGTATCGTACGTGTAAAACTGCAGACTTTGTACCAGGGCCGGGCCGACATAATCCGAGGCCCTGGACAAAACTCTAGGATGGGGCCTATTAGCCTAGTAAAATATAATAATAAAATAATAATTAATGTTTAATATATTATGTAGGTATAAAATATATCGAAATCATACCTATTTAATTTTGTATGCAGAATCATATTTTCTAGATCGATTTACAGAAGACATGGCTTCAGTCATGCGGAACATGAGAAGAAATTAAAATGTAATTATTAATCCAGAATTAAATAACTAATAAACTAAACTAGTAGCAAAGATTAATACTTTAAAATATAAAGATATAAGAATTAGGAAAAGGAAAATACCTAAACCTAATACGGCCGTACGGACGTAGCCACAACGCAGGGCTTGCCGTGCGTCCTTGCTGCCTTGCTGGTTGGCGACTTGGCGGTTGCTGCAAGTGCAATGTTGCTGCTGCCTCACTGACGCCTGCTGCTGACTGGCAACTGCCGTGCTTGAGCCTTGAGGTCCCCGGCGACGAGAGGGAGGCGATTGATCTCTGATCGGGAATCAATTCGATCCACAAGCCGCCCAGCGCCCAGCGAGAAGACAAGAAGTCGTCGGATGATTGGGCCGCAAAAATGCAAAACATATAGGAAAATAGGCTAACTACTAGGCCTAAAAGTAAATTAAAAGTAAATCAGAGGGGCCCTTGAATTTGGGCCCTGGCCGTCGCCCTGGCTGCCCCTGTGTTGGGCTCGGGCCTGCTTTGTACGCTCGAGTGCGAGTATGCTGGCGAAGCAGCAAGCCGACGAGAACAGAGCCGTCAGCGGCCACACCCCAAAAGAAGAGGAGCTCTCGCGACTCGCGTACAGAGCGGTGCCACCACGCTGCCAAGAAGAGCTCATACGCGCACGTACGTGTCAGGTGCCTCTCCATGCACCCATCCCACGCGTCGCCTCGCGCCAGCCGCATCACACCCCACCTCCACTCGTCGCTATAAGTGGCTGAAGGGCGGAAAAACAACTACCCGAGTCCACGGTACTCCCCTCGCCCGCTATGGCCACGACGTCAGCGCCGACGATGCACGGCCACCACCGGCCGCAGCAACCCTACGGGCTGCGATACGAGCCGCTGCGCCGCATGCAGGGCCTGGACCTGAAGGCCGCGCTCCGTGCCAGCCCGCGCGCGTCCACCGTGGCCACTGCCGCGTTCATCGTCCCGCTCGGCGCCGCGCTGCTGAGCGCCTCGGGGCTCGCCCTGGCGGCGACACTGACGGGGCTCACGCTCGCGGCGCCGCTCCTCGTGCTCTTCAGCCCGGTGGTCGTGCCGGCCGCCCTCGCCGTGGCGCTCGCCGTGTCGAGCTTCCTCGCATCAGGCGCGTTCGACGTCGCGGGCATCTCGGCGTTCGCGTGGGCTGCCGGATACGTCTGGCGGGGCGGGGGCGGCAGCGGCAGCGGGCTGGCTGGGATGGTGGCGCAGCCGCTAGACCACGGGGAGAAGCACCGGGGCGCGGAAGACCCCGCGGCTTTCGTCGGACACCGGCCTGGCCGGGACACTGACGTCGCTTGGATCTGATTAGGCGGCGTGGTGCACGCCTGTCGCCTTTGGTGTCTGGTTTGGTTGTTTAGCTGTGATCCATGACTTCATGCTATAGATTTTAGCTTGGACCATGTTTCATGTATTGATGTAAATGTGTTTAATTTACAGCTGAATAAAACGTTTTTGTGCTGCTTTTGAAATAATCTAGTTCTCAGGGAGGCAAGTGAGTAAATATATAAATGACCATCTTCAGTAAACTATCTAAATAGACTTTTATCCTAAACTAGTATAGGACCCGTACGTTGCTCGGGATAGCGAAAATTGTATATGAAATAACAAAATATCTTAAAAGACATAATTGAGTGATATGGTTTTATTATCGTAAAACAAAACAATCTGCTACGGAAATTTCCCCATGCAATATATAGGTTTTGATATATAGGTTTTGAAGATAAATAATAGTGTGGAATGTACGAATAAAACTTATCACACGAAAATGCAATATGAACACATACTTGACATGATACTGAGCCTTATATTTATTACGCAACTGGGGTACCAAAGTTTAAGTTAATCTGGTAAACATGATATTTTAGAAACATTGATGTCCTAAATAGTAATTCAACAATTATCATCCCCATGGAAATTTATAGAGCCAAACAATAATTATTAGCCTTATCTTGAACACATTAAGGTAAGAATATTTCCCTAGTTGGTGCAGTTCTACGTGTATGGAAGGAGCTCTAAGCATACCTACACATTTGACGACCATACGCAAAATTAGGTATGCAAAAAAAAAATAGACAGCATGATGTGTTATGTTTCTGAATACAGGTTTAATTAATAATTTAAGCATGAGTGTAACATAATGCCAACTATAGACATACCCATATGGCCATCAACTCATTGGCTCGGGACGTCTAGCCAAAGATGCACGGTGAGTGCAGCCATGACAGCACCAGGGTTTATAGTGTCGGTTTGGGAGCGTTAACCGGTGAAACCGACCGGCTAACCGATGGTAGCGGTTTTATAGTTTCGGTTTGGGAGCGTTAACTGGGGTTTTTTTGCAACTGGCCGGACCGGTTTGGTTGGGAACCGGTCGGTTCGGACCGGTTCCCACCGGTTTTGTAAACCCTGGACAGCACATGGAAGCTTGGTGAGGTCGACCGCCGTTCCGATCTCAACCTGAAGATTTATCCATCATCCTCTGAATTAGTTTTCTTTTATTTTTCTGTCCAAATCAATAAAGTAAACAGTCTCTGGTCACCAGGAAGCATATTCTAAGTTAAGGCAAGACATGAAAACTTTTATTCTCATCTCATTATGAAAACTTTCAAAATGAAGCATCCTGCCCGTGCGTTGCTACGGGTGGCAAAACTTTTCAGGGTGCCATATAAAGAGCATTATCAAGACAACAATAGTGATAGAGCTGGAGTGCCCGATCTTTCGGTGAGTGGGGGATAACTTCGATTGGTGGGAGGTGACCCTCATGATCCGACTACGACGAGCGAACCCGAAGCGCCAATGCAATCACTGAACCAACTCCCTGTGGTTACCGATCCCGCGGAAGCAAAATTAGCCTGATCACGAAGATCAATTCATGTTACGTAATCGAAAAACAAACAAGAACGAGTGGCGAGCAATCTATGTATCACTCGAAGGTGGAGTCCGAATTACATAAGGTCAGTGTGTATTTGCACGTGATCCGGTTTAGCAGAGGCTAACTTATAGAACAAAACTCAAGTTTAAAACAAAAGAGGGGTCTATCTAAATAGAGGGGGACACGTGGGGGCGCATGCCCCCTGGCGGCCAGGAGGGGGGCGCACGCCCCTGGGCGGCCAGGGGGTGCATGCCCCTGGTGGCACCAAACCCTAGTTGAGCCAGCACTCAACCCTAGTTGAGCCAGCATTTTGTCTTCTGGGCCTCTGTCTGGTCTTCTGGGCCTCCATCTTGGTGACTCGAATCGAATTAGCGTTGTGCCTCCTTTAGGACTTGACAACCGTGTTGGACTCCTCCTTCTCTAGTACATGACCCAATCATGGTCGTATGCATGTGTGTCATGTTCTCATCATCCTCCCCTTCTTGACGACAAGCCGTCCTCGGCGTCGATTGTACTTCAAACCGATCCTGCATGTTCGCATCATCCTCCCCTTCTTGAGGACAAGCCGTCCTCGGCGTCGATTGTACTGGAAACCGATCCTGCACAACACAAGGGAGAACAGGGTTTCGAAAACAAAGGAAATCAAAATCATTGGGAGGAGGACTGTCACCATGTTTCAAAATGGCGAATGTGTCATCTCGCATAGAAAATTTAGCAAACATGTAGGCTTCTTGATTGGACGACACACAATGTTGGGAACACTATCCTGCAAAAGATTAGTACCAACAAAAGACAAAACAGGGATGGGTAGCGGCCAGCAATGCTCCTCTTCTTGGGAGGAAACTTAGTTCACCAAAACTGAGCTAAAGGAAGGTAAATTAATATGTGTAGGATGGCTGCCCTCTTTCACAAATATACACTCGATGTATCATATATTCTCCTTTGTTGTTATATTTGCCAATAGCATGATATGTGTGTCTAGAAAACCATGGCAAATCAAAATATTTAGAATTTTTTTCTTCCAAACAGTCTAGATTACACAAAATATCAAATTCAATGTAACCCAAAGTATTTAAAGAAGACAACATCGCAAGCTCATCGGTCGTGTTTGAAATATGCATGGAATGTTTAAGTTTAGCACAAGTGTATGGTTTTAATGCATGTACAACACAAGTATTGTCACACAAATCAAGAACAGGGTCCACTAACAATTGATCTATGATATTATGAGTTGTGGAAAAATTCAGCACATCAGCAGAAGTCTCACCAGCCGTGAGTAGAGCACCTGGAGCAGGGCCGTTGCTCTCAATGTCAATAAGAGCACTAAGTGCATTGTCAAGTAATGGTTCTGAATTGGCACATGAGGTTGTGGAAGGAGCACCGTCTATGGTAGTAGGTGCTGCAGGCGTGGCTGTCCTGCGTGGTGTAGTGCTAGTCGTGGATGGCGTGGGGAGACCAGGGACTGCGCTGGATGACGGACTATGTCCTGCAAAAGAGTTAGGATATGTCTTCGAGCGGCGTCCATGCATTGCACATTCTGCTTTGTAAGCAGCAAACAATGTGGTCATATCAGCATAATCGTGACAATCAAGGATCTCCTGAATTTCGTGGTTTAAACCACCGCGAAAACGTGCCATAGCAACATTGTCCGTCTCACATAAACCACAACGAATCATAC
Source organism: Digitaria exilis (assembly GCA_015342445.1). NCBI lineage: Eukaryota > Viridiplantae > Streptophyta > Magnoliopsida > Poales > Poaceae > Digitaria > Digitaria exilis. Next base: position 237,238 of record JACEFO010002764.1, read on the forward strand.
ACTTTTCTAGTTCCTGGTAATATTCCGCAATGGATTGTTGATCTTGCTAAAAACGCTTCATTTTATTAAGCAACTCTCGGGCATAATAGGAAGGAACAAATCTATGTCGCATAGTAGCTTTTAATTGAACCCATGTGGTGGGAGTGGGGGTGGGGTGTTTTTTGTTATAATCACGCCACTAAAGTAAAGCTAAATCAGTAAATTCACTAATAACAGCTTTAACTTGTGCACTAGCAGGAATTTCTTGACATGAAAAATTTTGTTCGATCTCTAATTCCCAATCAAGATATGCAGCAGGATCATATTTGCCATTATAAGATGGTATATGAAATTGAATTTTAGCACATGTGTTAGCTGGATGACGTACCACACGGCGGGCATCACCGCGGCGATCTCCAGTCTCCTGCAACTCTGTGATCGTAGTGGTCATTGCATCGAGTCGTGCCACAATGGTGTTTAGTGTGGTATTAATGCCCGTTTGTGCGATGTCAAGTTGATCGAACCGCTCGTTCAATGTGGCGATCGTTGAGTCACGCCATACATGCGTCGTCTTCGTGTTCGCGGCAAGTCCGTCAACTTGGGTCCGCAGGTCGTGCAGCTGGTCATCCATGGTGCCGTCGACATCTCCTGCCATGGTTAACGCAAACAAAAAAACAAAATCAACGACAACAGTATGACAAGGGTGTAACGGCTCACAAGACGCTCACTACAATGCTTTTATCAAATTCTTGTACGTTTTTACCAAACGCACAGAGGTGAAGTGCAACCACAAGTCGTACCGGCGAGAGATTGGAGGAGCGATTGCCTGGAGAAACAAGGTCTGCTCATCGGAGAAATATGCGTTATTCTGGGTAGGCGGCACTCAATTCAAGGGTTAGCACAATCAAACAATAATACAAGGTAAAGTTTTTTTTATATGCGTGGAAAGAAAAACAGAACACGCGCGAAAAACCCAGAGGGGAGGGCGATGGCGATTTTGGGGTGGTGGCGGTGTGTGGCCGGACTTCTGTCGTCGGTCTGAGTTGAGAGTGTTGCCTACGCCTGCCTGCCTTGGATGTGCGTGTGCGTGAAGGTGGGTGTCTGTTTTTCTTTGGCGGGTGGAGGTTTGCGTAGTGTGGCAACCCACGACGGGCTGGCGGCGTTTGTTTTGTGATCGGGTTGAGACGTGAGTCTTAGTCGTGGTTGAGGAGTTTTGCTTGCTTAAGTATTCTGCCAAGAGGTTGGACGGGGTACGTGAGGTTTGTTTGTTAATTCTCAGGAGCCTTGGTTTCTAGGGTTTACGTCTGCGCTGTTTGTCTCGCTCTGTGCCGCCGGTTCATCCATCTTCTCCGATCTGAGGTTGTGGTGGGGGTGACTAAGGGATCTCCGCTGAGGAGGTTGCCCACCTGAAGCCAACAGCCGACGTTCGTTGTGTGACTGGTTGACCTTGGTGCCTGAGATGGAGGTGCAGGGGTTTAATCTCGAAGAGAAAACTGAGGACAATGGTCAGGTGGGAGATGTAGGAAGGACGGAGGAGGGGAAGCTGGAGAAGAAGGTGGAAAGGTTGGCGGGTGTCGATGGAGGACTGGGTGATGTAGGAGGGGAAGGAAGAGGGATGCAGGAGGAGGTGCTGACCGGGGAGGCTATAGGAGGTGATGGCCAGAAGGATGTTCATGTTAATCTGGAGAGGGGTCTGGTTGTTCATGGTGCTATTGGCGATGGGAGTTCAGGAGAGGAAGAAGATGAATTTGATTTTGGAGATGGGGATGGTGAGGGGGAGTTAAATGTGCAATGGTATGCAGTTGCTAGATTCTACTTAGCTCGAGTGGTCAAGGCTAGGACCATGTTTGCAGAACTTAGCAATGTTTGGGGGGAGGTGAGATTCCGGGAGATTGGAGATAACAGATTCTTGCTGGAGTTTGCATCTGAGAACTCGCTGAATATCGCTATGAGATGTGGCCCATGGAAGTTCAGGGGAGATGCCCTTATTGTGGTGCGTTATGATGGTCTCTCAAGGTTGTCTGATGTGGTCATTGACTCTATTCCTTTGTGGATTCGCTTTTATGATATCCCAGTGGCGATGATGCGAGCTGATTTTGTGACTGCTCTTGGTGAGAAGGCGGGCCATGTTCTGGAGATTGGGGAGGCTGTGCGGGATTTTATGAGGGTAAGAATCGATCTGGACCTTGTTGATGCCCTGCAGACAAGTGTGAAAATTAAGGTGAAAGGTAGAGGCCCTATGGAATTCTTGGTGAAGTACGAAGATGTTCCATATTTCTGCTTTTGGTGTGGACGTATAGGCCACTCTGATCGTGAGTATCCTGAGGAGGATCTTGACGCGGAGGAGATGCGCTACGGGGTAGAGCTTCGTACATCACCATTCAAGGGAGTTATGGGCAGGCAGCTGGTGACTTTCCAGGCTGCCCTAGCTGTTCGGCGTGGTTTAAACTATAGTGGGGCGCAGAAGGAGAAGGTGGCATCCTTTACTGGATCTTCGAATCAGAGAGCTCGAGTGGAGAGAAGGTCTGGTTTTAGTGGTGGCGGGCATGATGGAGGTGGTGATCCTAGTGCTCAGTCGAGCTTACCCAGGGAGACTAAGGAGGTTCTGTCTCGGCAAGTGGAGGACATGGTAGTTGATGAGTCCCTGCCTGATCTTAGCAAGGCAGCAGACGATGTATCCAAGAGGAACAATGACAGGGTGCCCGGATTGAACTCCTACATGGGGTCGAGTGAAGGTTACCGGAGTACGGGAGCTTCCCCAAAGGTGAGCTTGCATGCAAGGCAACAATGGGCAAAGAAGGCAGGGTGTGATGGATCTCAACGCAAAGACCATGTTAAAAGCCCACGCGTAGTTGTTGAGATACAGAAGCAAAAGAAGAGCAAGACAAGCCACAACCCAAATGTGTTAGTGGAGACCCTGAACTCGTTGGGTGTGGAGGTACAGCATGGTGATCTTGGAATGGGAGATGTGGCGGCAGGTCTGTCATCCAGGGGAAAGATGGGACCAGTGGAAGAGGAAGGCACACTGGATGCTACTATGCTGGACGCTTTGCCGACGGCTACGACAGACCTGGTGGGAGCTCCAGTCGAGCCCCACCAGGAGCAATGAATGCCCTAGCGTGGAACTGCCGGGGCATCGGGCTGCCTCGGACAGTTCAAGAATTGTTGGCTCTGGTGAGAGCCAAAAGCCTGAGCTTTGTGTTCCTTTGTGAAACTCGTAATTCAAGTGCTAGAGTTGAAAAGTTGAGGTGGAGGTTGGGCTTGAAAAATTGTATATCAGTGGATAGCGATGGCAGGAGTGGTGGTTTAGCTTTATTTTGGCATGAGTCTGTAGAAGTTAATCTTATAGCAAAGAACTTTCGTTATATTGATGTCTCTACCAGATTGGCAGTGGGTGAACCTTGGTTCCGGATTACTTTTGTCTATGGTGAGCCTAGGGTGGAGAACCGGTATCATATGTGGGAAACTCTACGCACCTTACGTGGAGCATCTGAGGTTCCCTGGCTTGTCCTTGGAGATTTCAATGAGGTGATGTGGGGTTTTGTGCATTTCTCAGCATGTGAGCGCCCAGAGAGACAGATGGCAAATTTTTCGTGATGCCCTTGATGATTGTGATCTACAAGACTTGGGTTTTATTGGACTTCCATTCACTTACGATAATGGCAGGGATGGTGTTGCAAATGTGAAGGTACGGTTGGACAGGGCAGTGGCGGACTCAAGGTGGCGGGATATGTTCGCGGATGCCTCTTTACACCACCTTGTTTCATCACGTTCTGATCATTGCTCGATACTGTTAGAGATTAAAAAAGAGAGTTGGGAGAGAAACAAACCACGTGTGTTTCGATATGAGATTATGTGGGAGAGGCTTGAATCTTTGGCGACAGAAATTAAGGAGGCATGGTGTACGGCCCCTAATAGAGAGGGGCTGGGAGGAATTGTGGCTGCGCTCAAGCATGTTCAAACTGCTCTTTGTACATGGAGCAAGCAGAACTTTGGCTAGGTGTCTATGGAGCTTGATTCCCTTAGAGCCAGGTTGGAGGAAGTTAAGAGTAATCCAGCAACATCTAGGAGGGATATACGAGACATTACAGATCGGATGGATGAATTATTGTATCGTGAAGAAATGATGTGGCTGCAGCGTTCTCGCGTTGCTTGGCTTCATGAGGGAGACCGCAACACCAGCTATTTCCATCGCCAGGCTGTTTGGCGAGCTCGGAAGAACAAGATAAAGAAGTTGAAGGATGCTGAGGGAAGATGGTACGTAGAGCCAAAACATTTGAAGGATTTGGTGGTGGACTTTTTTAGGGACCTGTATAGTAAAGACCCCGGAGTTGGCCCAGCAGAGTTACTTGATCTAATCGATGCTCAGGTCAGTACGGATATGAATCAATCTTTATGCAAGGAATTCACAGAACAGGAAATTTCAGATGCTCTATTTCAGATGGGGCCGCTAAAGGCGCTAGGTCCTCATGGGTTCCCTGCTCGCTTCTATCAGAGACATTGGGATGTGTTGAGGGAGGATGTGGTGGGAGCAGTGAAGAAATTTTTTGTTGATGGTGTTATGGCACAAGGTATTAATGATACTGCTATTGTCCTTATTCCAAGGGGCAATAACCCGACTGAGTTAAAAGATTTCCGGCCTATCAGTTTATGCAATGTTATTTACAAAGTCATCTCAAAATGTTTGGTTAATAGGCTGAGACCTTTTCTGGGAGATATTATATCTAAGGAGCAAAGTGCATTTGTTCCCGGCCGTTTAATCACAGATAACGCTTTGATTGCTTTTGAGTGTATCCATGCTATACAGAGTGGCTCTGGAGATGAGGAGAAGTTTTGTGCATATAAGTTGGATTTATCGAAGGCATATGACCGTGTCGATTGGGGCTTTCTACAAAGCTTGATGGTGAAGCTAGGCTTTCAAAGTCAATGGGTGCAGTGGATCATGAATTGTGTCACCACTGTTTGCTATTCGGTCCGCTTCAATGGGGTGCCACTGGCTCCCTTTGCCCCGTCTCGTGGTCTACGCCAAGGTGATCCACTTTCGCCCTATTTATTCCTGTTGGTTGCCGATGGTCTCTCTGTGTTGTTGCACCGGTTTAAGCAGATTGGGAGAGTGGAGGGTTTAAAGGTATGCAGAAGAGCCCCGAGTGTGTCGCATCTGCTTTTTGCAGACGACAGCCTTTTATTTTTTCGAGCAACAGCTGGTCAGGCCACTGCGGTGAAGGAATTGTTGACAATTTTTGAAAGGAATAGTAGGCAATTGTTGAGTCCCAGCAAGTGCTCGCTTCTAGTCAACGAGGGCAGAGAAGGAGGGGACACTGAGTTGATACGCACTATTTTGGGCGTGGAATGAATACAATTTGAGGAGAATATTTGGGACTACCCACACCTCATGGCCGAATGAAGAGAGAGGTGTTCCAACCCCTGGAGGCTAGGTTTTTCAAGCGAATGACAACGTGGAAAGAAAGGGACCTGTCAGCTGCAGCAAAAGAGATTTTAATCAAATCTGTGGCTCAGGCCTTGCCAAATTACATGATGAGTGTGTTCAAATTGTTTGGAGGTTTATGTGAGGATCTTATGAGAAAGATAAGAGCCTACTGGTGGGGTGCAGAAAAGCGGAGAAGGAAAGTTCAGTGGATCCCTTGGTCGAGGTTGATAAAATCTAAGGGAGCAGGAGGTCTGGGTTTTAAGGACATGCAACACTTTAATCAAGCTTTGCTTGCCAAACAAGCTTGGAGGCTTATAACTAATCCAGAAAGCCTATGTGCCCAAGTCCTGAAAGCTAAATATTTCCCAGCGAGCAACCTGTTGGACACTGTCCCTGCAGGATCGGCTTCTCAGACTTGGCGTGCAATTGAGCATGGACTGGAATTGCTGAAAAGTGGTGTCGTGTGGCGTGTGGGGGATGGATCATCAATCAAGATTTGGAGGGATAATTGGATCCCTAGGCCTTTGGGCATGCTTCCGGTGGGATGTAGAAGGGTGTGTAGATTAAGAAGAAGCATCTGATTGATCAGGACTCGAGATCGTGGGATGAAACACAGGTCCGCCGTTATTTCTACCCATGTGATGCTGATGTGATTTTGCAGATAAAAATCCCCTCCTTTGAGTGTGACGATCTCAATGCTTGGAATTTTGAGAAGTCTGGACTGTTCACAGTAAGAAGTGCTTATAGATTGGCGATGAATTTAAGGGGTGCCTCTGATGTGGTTGGTTCACGCTCGAGCCCTGATGGTGAACGGAAACTATGGAAGAAGGTCTAGTCAGCCAATGTGCCCTCAAAGGTTCGTGTATTTGCGTGGAAAGTGGTGAACAATGGCTTGCCTACCAGAGCTAATAGGTGTTATAGGCACCTGGATAAGCAAAGTATATGTGAATTGTGTGGTCTGGCAAGGGAGGATGTGTTCCATGCAGTTATTATGTGTCCTCATGCAAAGGCTCTACGTGAGGCTATGCGTGATCAGTGGCTGCTTCCGAGGGAGGAGGATCTGGTGTTGTCAGGGCCTGATTGGTTGTTGATGCTGTTAGATAAAATCGATGATCAGGTCCGTGATAATTTCTTGTTGCTGATATGGCGCTGTTGGAATGTGAGGAATAATGTACTCATGGCTGGTGAGAGCATTTTGGTGGAAGGATCGATTATCTTTCTATCTAGGTACTGGGATGCTCTGTTGCAAATCCGACAACAGACTAGAGCTGAGGATGACCGAGGGAAGCAAAAGATGAATCCTGAGCCTTGGCCAGCTGTATCGCCGGGGATGACCAAGGCGAGGAAGAAGTGGTCTCCGCCAGTGGGAGAAGGGTTGAAGATTAATGTCGATGGAGCTTACATTGGGGAGACGGGTGCTGCGGTGCTAGGTGTGATTATAAGGGACAGTACCGGGAAGCCTGTTCTTATGGCTGCTCGTCTGCTCTCTCATTGTGGTGATGCTGAAACTACCGAAGCCCTGGCCTGCCTGGAAGGTCTTAGGATGGGAGCGCGCTGGGCGGATCGCGACATTGTCTTGGAGGCGGACAACGCTGGGGTGATTGAGAAGCTTTGAATGGGCGGTACTGATAGGTCGGTGGTGGCTCCAGTGATACATGACGCGCTGCAGGAGATGCAGCTGCTGCATAAAGTGGAGTTTGTTAAAATTAGTAGGGAGCATAATAGAGTGGCGCATGAGTTGGCTCATCGCGCGTTAAGTTTAGGTGTGTCTTGTGTTTGGTTTTCGAACTTTCCAGAGTGTCTTGTCACTCTTGCTTGTAATGACCTTGGTTAATTAATAAAGCTCCCTACCTTTGCGAAAAAAAACAATAATACAAGGTTGAATTATAGTGCGAAACACGTAGTAATGCTGCTGGAGACAAAGTGCCAAGGTGGAACAAGTGTTAAAGGGAGGAAAAGAAAGGGTTACACAGAAAAGAAAAAAAAAATACACGTCCTGGCGGCCGTGCGGAAAGGTAGGAGAGCGATCCTGCCCAAGTGCCGATCAGAGGCAATCCTGTTTCTGTGTCTTTTTTTTTGTTTGATGACTTGGTTTTTTTTCCCACAAATAAAGGCACACAAGGAGGGGCGCGATCCACAGGCGACGCACGAGCAAGAGGAACGCGATTCACGCGGAGGAGCGACTCGGATCGGGGGAAACGGTGGCGCGTGGCGTGGGGTTTTGTTATTTTTTTCTTTTTTTTTTACTTTCCCAAACACACGAGGAAGGGAAACGTGGGAAGACCACGCGGCCTAGACGCGTGCGCGATGGAGACGGAAACGCGTACGCCAGATCAGGAGCAACGTGGTCCCTTTTGTTTTTTTTTTCACTTTTTTTTTAACTTCCCAAAGAAAGACCGGGGAAACAGGAGGGCGATCAGGGGGAGGTGCGAACTGCCAACCAGGAAAGGTCACGCACCTTCTGTGTCGGTCTTTCCTTCTTATTTCTTTTTTTTTTTTTTGACTTTCCCAAAGAAACTCACGGCAGCTAAAATAGAGGCGCAAAACAGGGGCTTGGTGATGCGATCCAGGAAAAGAAGGGTGCGACATTTCATGGATGGCAGCGGCAGGTGTGATGCACAAAGATGGAGGTGGCGCTAGGCATGAATACGACGATAAAACACAAAGTAACCAGCAACAATTGAACGCGTAAGCACATAAATTTAACAATGCAAATTATTGAAAGAACGTGCAAGACTCAAAAGGGTACTGGGACAATGATCTAACCTGAATATATATTTTTGTTTTGGTTTTGTGGGCTGTAGGTAGGGGAAAAGCACTCGATAAACTCACCGATTAACCTGGAATCCTGATACCACTTGATAGAGCTGGAGTGCCCGATCTTTCGGTGAGTGGGGGATAACTTCGATTGGTGGGAGGTGACCCTCACGATCCGACTACGAATATCTGAACACATTATTAGCCTTATCTTGAACACATTAAGGTAAGAATATTTCCCTAGTTGGTGCAGTTCTGCGTGTATGGAAGGAGCTCTAAGCACACCTGCACATTTGACGACCATTCGCAAAATTAGGTATGCACAAAAAAAATAGACAACATGATGTGTTATGTTTCTGAATACAGGTTTAATTAATAATTTAAGCATGAGTGTAACATAATGCCGACTATAGAACATACCCATATGGCCATCAACTCATTGGCTCCGGGACGTCTAGCCAAAGATGCATGGTGAGTGCAGCCATAACAGCACCAGGGTTTACAAAACCGCTATAGTACCGATTTTTTTAAATAAAAAAATTGGTTCAGCTAACCGGTGAAACCGGCCGGCTAACCGATGGTAGCGGTTTTATAGTGTCGGTGTGGGAGCGTTAACTGGGGTTTTTTGTAATCGGGCCGGACCAGTTTGGTCGGGAACCAGTCGGTTCGGACCGGTTTCCACCGGTTTTGTAAACCCTGGACAGCACATGGAAGCTTGGTGAGGTCGACCTCCGTTTCGATCTCAACCTGAAGATTTATCCATCATCCTCTGAATTAGTTTTCTTTTATTTTTCCATCCAAATCAATAAAGTAAACAGTCTCTGGTCACCAGGAAGCCTATTCTAAGTTAAGGCAAGGCATGAAAACTTATATTCTGATCTCATTATGAAAACTTTCAAAATGAAGCATCGTGCCCGTGCGTTGCTACGGGTGGCAAAACTTTTCAGGGTGCCATATAAAGAGCATTATCAAGACAACAATAGTGATAGAGCTGGAGTGCCCGATCTTTCGGTGTGTGGGGGATAACTTCGATTGGTGGGAGGTGACCCTCACGATCCGACTACGACGAGCGAACCGACTACGACGAGCGAACCCGAAGCGCCAATGCAATCGCTGAACCAACTCCTTGTGGTTACCGATCCTGTGGAAGCAAAATCAGCCTGATCACGAAGATCAATTCCTGTTACGTAATCGAAAAACGAACAAGAACGAGAGGCGAGCAATCTATGTATCACTCGAAGGTGGAGTCCTGAATTACACAAGGTCTGTGCGTATTTGCACGTGATCCGGTTTAGCAGAGGCTAACTCGTAAAACAAAACTCATGTCTAAAACAAAAGAGGGGTCTATCTAAATAGAGGGGGACACGTGGGGGCGCATGCCCCCTGGCGGCTAGGAGGGGGGCGCACGCCCCTGGGCGGCCAGGGGGGGTGCATGCCCTGGTGGCACCAAACCCTAGTTGAGCCAGCACTCAACCCTAGTTGAGCCAGCATTTTGTCTTCTGGGCCTCTGTCTGGTCTTCTGGGCCTCCATCTTGGTGACTCGAATCGAATTAGCGTTGTGCCTCCTTTAGGACTTGACAACCGTGTTGGACTCCTCTTTCTCTAATACATGACCCAATCATGGTCGTATGCATGTGTGTCATGTTCTCATCATCCTCCCCTTCTTAACGAAAAGCCGTCCTCGGCGTCGATGGTACTTCAAACCGATCCTGCATGTTCGCATCAAATAGTGTGAAAGTAATCCGGAAAATCAAAAATATATTGACCATCTTAACTGAAATTTTGTAGCATATAGGTTTATCTGTTTATGTATGTGAGTTTCTACAGGAGCTGAATAAATTTCACTGTAATAAATGGAGCACATAGACCATGGTGTTTATTTTAAGAACATACTATGGTTGTCTACTTGCATCGTAATCTTGAGCCAGTCATAAAATACAACTGAAAAACAGTTAGTTTTGATAAAAAAATAATTAAAGGCCAGGTGTATCATTGTCACCATGACAACATAACTGGTTTTCATTTCTTCTACATCTCTAAAACACTATGGATATTTCAACTTAATATACACGCCAATACGATTCGAACTAAATTGATTGGCCACCCGTTGCAACTAATAAGCCAGAATAGACAGTTACGTTGGAGGGAGCACACTATCTTTTGAAGCCACACATGCAGGGACTAATTTCTCCGTTTCCCACCAAAGCTTTGGATGCTAACACATGCTAGCCAAGCCAAGACATTAGACTTTTTTTTAGATAATGGAACATAAAAGGTCCCGGCCTCTACGCCATCACAGATGGCGTACACAGCCTCACGAAACAATATGAGCACTCAGGCTCAATAACAAACTCCACAGGGATACAAAGAACCATATCAAGGTTCTGCCAAAAAGACAAGATACGACTAGGTCGCTAATCTATTGGAGAACTTCCACCCAAACTTCGCGAACACCTTCATGACAACCGACTCCAAGATACGACACGCGCGCTTCAGATTTTCCTTTGCCTCCGTGTCCTTACACAACAGAGACCAAGTGCGTGTCCAGTAAGTCGCCCTGAAAATAACCTGCATAAAAGTGTTAGACATAGAGGTAACCTCTTCAAGTCTGGTCCTTCCTAGTACAAAGGGTTCATATTCACAACTTTGCAAGTTGAAATTAACACTTTAGTCGTATGCAGTAGTACGTACTTCATATTTATACTCGCATGAACGACATGTTATGTTTATACTCGCATGAACTTCACATGTGGAGGAAGACCCGTGTCTAGGCAGCAGGTGAGGGTAGGTTCTGAATCCCTGACTTTAGGCACTACACAAATGGATGTAGGAACTATTAGTACATTTGGGCAAATATAAATATTTGTTTGCAGTAGGACTTTTAAGACTTTTTATCTACTTACTAGCTGACTATTTCCCTTCTCATGTGGTACTTATTATTGCCAAGATGAATGAAGCAGAAATTAAAAATGACAGACAGGGTAGTGTAATTAATTACCTAAGAAGCAGCCAGAGATCACAATCAGCCAGATCACAATCTCTCAGGGACACGCAAATGTTCAAAGGAATTGTCAGCAACCTGCATATACAACTACAATTTGAGAGGGCATGAGGATAATACAGAAAGGATGATGAACGTATAACTATCATCCTATGAGATAAATCATCGATTTCACATTACCACATATGCAAGTCTGGTATATTGGCTGTAATTAATGGAGCACAATGAAAGACACATTATGTAGTTCAACTTAACTCCAATAATCAAATCCAAAAGGATTTCTGAAAATAAAACCAAAGAAGCAAGGTATACGGTGACAACCCTAAACGCCGACCGCCGTGGATCCGCAGCCACAGACGCTGGAGAACAGGAAGATGTCCTGCACACGGGCGCCGCCGCCGTGCAGAGGGAGGACGACGACGTGCTGCACACCGGAGGCCGCCGCCTCGCTAGGGGAGGAGGACGACGTGGTGCACATGGGAGGCTGCCGCCTTGCTGGGGGAGAATGACGACGTGCTGCACATGGGAGGCCGATGCCCGCCGGGTCACAGTTGAGGAGGACGGGCGGGAGGGAGCTGCCGCAGCCTGGGGGGCCGGGTCGAAGGCGCCGGGATCATTGCGAGCGAGCGGGATCCAATCCGGTCGCCGTGAGCGGTGATGCTTCGATGGTGGAGCAGGTGCGGATCCGGTCGTCGGGAGCGGTGGTGCTGTGGCGGTGGAGCAGGTGCGGAGAAGAGGGGGGCACGGGAGTCGCGAGATGTGCGACGGGAGTATGGAAAAGACGTGTGTGGTGTGCGGACGTGAGGGGAACGAGATCCGTGTTTGTCGAGCAACGGGTGAGGAGGGTGAGGGGGGGGGTGGGTTTCCATCCGGGGGAGGTTTCACGGCTTCACGATCACACGCGGAGGCGACTCTTCTTTCCAGTCTTTTAGTAGAGATTTAGAGGCGTGTAACAAAAAAATTGTAGTCCATCAGGTTCTGTTGCAGCATTTATTTTGGGGACGCTTTAAATTTTCCTGTTTCATGGGTTTGAGGAGGCTTCTAAATTTCTAGTAAGCCTTTTACTCACCAATAAATGTGTTCCACCCAATTTAGAGGTATTCACCAATAAACATGTTCCACCCAATTTAGAGGAGAGTGTGGGATTTAAAGATCATTGTTAAGAGCTGAAGTTAAAAGTAGGAAAAGCCTTTACTAAAAAATACTTTTTTTCAATCCTATTTTTGAAGATTTAGAGGCATGGCTGAAGATACCCTAACCGTTTTGCGTCCTCCTGTACTAAGCAGTCAAGCACCAACGCAAAACAACACCATCCTGTTTTTCTCAAAAAAAAAAACCATCCTGCTAATGTTTTTATTTCTTTGGAAAATCACAAGAGCATTATTCAAGATCTACAATCTATGAGCCAAATGCATCAATATTATTATAGATTTAATCGAAGTCATTCTCACGAAGCGATGTGGTGTGCGCGGTTTACTTTACTTACAAAAATGAAGAAATTGAAAATAAATAAATGATATGCCTAACTCTTTTGGATAGCAGGGTTTTTCTTACCTCTAGGAAATAAATGACATGCCTAACTCTTTTGGATAGCAGGGTTTTTCTTACCGCTAGGAACCGGTCCGGTCCCGTTCAAACCACCCCGGACCGGTAGCGGTTTGGGACGGTTTACCAGACAAATTCAAAATTTTAAAATTTGAATTCAAAAAATAGAAAAATATGGTAAAAATCTCTAAAAAGTACTTCACGGTGCGTGTAATCTATTGGTATAAAAAAATTTAAATATTTGCTCATTTGGTATTTTTGCGGCAAATACAAGCTAAATCAAAAAAGAAAAAAAAACAATAGTGGCCGACCCATTAAGGCCCGTAGGCCCAACCTTATCCTACCCCTATCTTAAACAACCCCCCAACGGCTAGAATCCTTATCCTCTCACTCTCCTGCCCTCTCCGCCCCTCTCCTCATCGCCCAGTCATCCGCCAGCTCCCGTCCGTCGCGGTGCCGGCTAGCTGCTCGGACGGGAGCTGGGAACTGGGCTGATCGGCCGGTAAGCCGAAGGGGAGGCGAATCGACCGTCCCTGGACCGGTTAGCCGCTCCCATCGCCGGTTACCGTCCTCTCGAGGCGTTTAGCCACCGGCCAATGGCGGTTAGCCGGTTGGCTTCTCCAGGCCCAGGTATATTTCATTTAGGCTATTTGTGATTCAGGTGGTGGTGCTAGGATTATTTCATTTAGGCTATTTGTGATTTAGGTATATTTTGATTTAGACTATTGTGATTTAGGTATAATTACGAAAGGGTTTGTTCGAGAATGATTATTTTGATTTAGGCTATTGTGATTTAGGTGCCAGGATTTAAGTATTGTGGTATAGGTATGTGTTGTGAAGTTCACATTGATATGTTTATGTTTGTTCCATGTTTGTAGATACACAATGTCAGGCAGAGAGAAAGATGTTGTATGGAAACACGGTGTAAATCTTTACCCCGGTTGGAGATGCAAATATTGTCATATGTCCAAAGGTGGAGGTGGTGCCAATAGATTGAAACAACATTTGGCAGGGCGTGGGTTGGAGATCGTTCATTATAGGAAGGTTTCAAAAGAGGTGCGTTAGTACTTTTAGCGTGACATTGAAAGGACTAAGAAGACAACTTCTGACCGGGCTCGAGAGAAGTTGAGAAAGGAGAAGGTTGTAGCGGAGGGTAACTATCCCGGTAGAGATGAAGCGTATGATGAGGAGGCTGAACTGGAGCCTGCCCTGAACCAATCGAGAGCGGAAGAGGAGTTCCATCGCGGGGTGCAACAAAGAGGAGGTGCATATGAGAATGGAGGGGGTAGTGGTTCGAGGGGAGGGAATACGATGCAGAGGATGCTTCGAAGGCAACTTCGGTGAGGCAGACTCCTGGGGTGACAGACTATAACTTGGGCTCAGCGAGAGGATCGACACAGCCAAGGATTGACACAGGCTCATGGATGCAGAAGGGTAAGAATGCAAAGGAAGCTATTGGGAAAGCTTGGTCAAAGTTTTTCCATACTGCGGGAGTACCTGGAAGACAAGTTGTCAGTCCATACTTTGTCAGCGTTGTCAGAGAGACCCAGAAGTGGGGTAAGTTTTGTTTTCATGCGAATGACACCTATGCAACTGCATGTCTATATCTAATCTCATGATTGCCATATTGTTGCAGGTGAAGGTATCACGTCACCCACTGGACGGGATATTGATGGCATGTACATGATCAAACGAGCAAGACTTGAAGGTTTAGTACGCAAAGTTTTAGCAAGACTGGCCTATGTTTGGCATCACGTTGATGTGCGATTTGTGGACTGGTCTGACGAGGATGAGTGTCATCAACTTTTTGATACATTGCAATGGGGTCATGTGGTTCCACAAGTCTATTAATGCGACTGTAAAATCTCAAGATTCCACACATTTGTTGAAGGTAACTCCTTACCTAGTTCATTTCAATCCGAATATGATTTTGATGTTGCTAACGAATGTTTCTATTTACCAGGAGATTGTAAAGGTGGTGGAGGAGATTGGGCTAGAGCATGTCGTTCATGTTATCACCGACAACGGCTCGAACTACAGGAAAGCATGCAGGGAGCTTCGAGATGTGTATGCACACATTCATTGGACACCTTGTCTAGCACACACTATCAATTTGATGTTAAAGGATATCGGTGAAAGGCACAAACATCAAGATGTGATCGATCAATGCAAGCAAATTTCAGCGTGGTTACACAATCATGGTCAATTGAATGCAATGATGAGGCAAGCGATTGGTGGTGAGTTGGTCAAGTGGAATGCAACTCGCTTTGGGACCAACTACATGTTCCAAGCTGTAGATCCTTGCTTTGCGGCTTCTTTCTCAATGTTGTTCGTCAAGTGATTGCAAGCAGAACTAGAGAACTCTTGCCTTGTTGCATACAAAGATTCGCAATCGGTTGTCGCACACGAAACTAAACAAGCTTGTCTATGTCAACTGCAACCTACGCCTGCAACTTGTGGATGTTGCCGACCCCGTGCATGATGAAGGTGATTTCATTGAGCACCTAGCTCATCTTTCATTCTATGATGAGAAAAATTTGGTGTGGGAGTGGATGAAATATGGTAGGTCAAACCAGGATCCAGTTGTGGACGAGGACGATGATGACGGATACACCCTGCTCCCATCCCATATTCTCACAGATCAAATAAACACATCAGACCTCCGTACTTCTACAAGGGATGATTGCATAAGTGATTGGGCACAGCGACATGTGGGTGACACTCATCTAGGGAAGAGGAAGCACCACGTAGGGCCTAGGCAGGTTGACCCGAAGCGCCAACGAGGCCAGGCCAAGGGAAAAGCCAAAGGGAAAGTAGAAGAAGTCCTGAGCGATGAAGAGACTGATGATGGTGAGGGTGATAAAAGTCCAAAGTATGTCTCAGGATAGCTGCTTCGCTGATGATGGCGATGATAGTAATGATGGTGGTGGTGGCAGTGGTGGTGGTGGTGGTGGTAGTGGCGGTGCTGGTGGTGGTGGTGGTGGGGGCGTGCCAGCTTCAAACCCACCTGTTGGTCTTCATTTCACAGGTATCAAGTGTACGTACATATGCACATGTGTTTATCATTGTGACTTGTGATTATACTATATGGTTGATTGCAGGGAGACAGAGTTCACCCATGTTGTATTTTCCATTAATTTACGTATAGGTCATGCCCATTTTTTTGGATGCAAACCGGCCGGCTAACCGCCATACTGGGCCGGCTTACCGGTCCTACCGAGCGGCTTACCGTTTGAAACCGACGTAACTGTGAATCTGAATTAAAAATTTAAATTTGTCCCTCGTAACATCAAAAGTTAACCATTGTAACATTAGATATCGTCTCTCATCTCTTCTAACATGGACATTGGATGGGAATTCTTCATTGGAAACGCTCTATCGTCTATTGTAATACTTCCCCCGTCCTAAATTGTAAGTCGTTTAACTTTTTTGACCCCAACTTTGACCACTCATCTTATTCAATTTTTTTTGCAAAATATCATATTTTTTGTTATGGCTAGATTTAGTAATAAAAGAATTTCAAGAATGACTTAAATTTGACTATATTTGCACAAATTTTTTAATAAGACGAGTGGTCAAAGTTGGGGTCAAAAAAGTCAAACGACTTACAATTTGGGAAGGAGGGAGTAGTAGATATTAGGCTATTGTTGATGCAAAAACCGGAAAAGATCTTCACGTACTAGCACAAGAAATCGGCTGTGACCGAGGGTGCAGGGCGTGCCAGTCAATCTAACCTGTTGATTGACAAAGAAAATTGGACGTTAGCAACACGGCGAAATCGGCTAGGTTTCCGATTTAGCAATGAAGACCAGATCGGCAGTTAATTCCGATCTATAATAGAGAGCCGGCTAGATCAGCCGATTCCGATGCAAAGCAGAGTAAGATTACTAAAATGTAACCTAACAAGCTAAGCAGAGCTGCACTTAGAATAGATCTAAATGGCTATACCAGATCCGATAATGAAGTATAAATAACAGCCGATCAAAGCTTATTCTAAGCTGGATAAGGGTTGAATAAAATCTAAACGAAGCAATAGCGATGCGCCAGATACTAAAGCTTAGATATTTACTCGATAACTGTCGAATAATTATAAATGAAGCAACAGCGATACGCCGGTTGCTAAAGCTTGGATTTTACTTAGTAATACGGGACTTCCAGGCAAGCCTTGAGATGTGATCACCCTCGACGTGCCCAAAGGAACTCGCGAAAAGAAAAGATGAAGTCATCGACAATGTATGTAAGATGCGAAAATTGTAGAGGTTTGTTTGATGTTGGTGTGTACAGACTTCCACGACCACGCAGGGTCAACATTTATACTCTGATAACTACGACTCGTCAACGTTTATGACAAACTTACTTGACGCAAAAGAAAAGACCATTTTACAACCGTTTACGACAAACTCTATAAAAACAACCGACTATTTATTTCGGTCCTTCTATAAGCTTGGCCTGGCAGCCTTCCCCTTCCAGGACTCCTCCACGTCATCAGCCTCTTTTCCGATCTTGATTCGGGTCAACATTTCATCGGACTCCGATTCCGATTGAAACAGTTCCTTCCCTTGGACTCCGATTCTGATCTCTAATCTCCGTTTCATTTGGCACTGATGTGACCTGTCAAAATCCGGTGTCAACACATGCCCCCCTAGTTTCGCGGTAGAAATCTGAATCTGCCTCGAAACTATTTGATCCTTATCTTTTTAGGTCAAACATCTTCCTTTCTCCTTTCTACCCTCATCGAAACCTATATAAGGCCGGCCCCTTCTTCTTCCTCATTCATCTTCTTCACAGAGCAGCCGCCGCTTTGTCTTCCCCTGCTTCAAGACCTTAAGATCGTCGAGCGCAAGCAATCTCCGGCAAGGATCAACTCTCGAGGACTCCGGCAACCTCTTCTCATGGCATCCCTCGCAGAAATCCCTGAGGTAGGCATTCATCCGGTCCCTAGATCTAGATCTATTCTGTTTTTAGTAGATCTGTTTTCACTCATAGTAATGCATCTCTTTAGGCCATTCGCGATAGCATCATTATCCCAGTAGCAGATAAGCCAGGTCTCGCCATACTAGGATCAGTAGGTTCTCCAGATCCTACTGACTTCAGCAACCAAGAAACGCAAAGGCTCCCCTTCAAATCCTTTGAGTCAGAGCAGGACTGGAATAATGCTTTTAAATCATGGCCATCTCTTCCTGCTGGATGGAAGACTTGGTACAAAAGGATTGCCAAATCCAAGGGAGATGAGTGGGAATCTTACGATATGCGTCAGTGCATCGCTCTCTCCTTAGCCGATATGGATTGGAACGAACCGTTGCTGATCGCTGCTTCATATTTCTGGTCAGACGCTCTAAACACCTTCCTTTATGGCCAAGGTCCGATGACCCCCACATTGACCGATGTACTGATGCTCACAGGTTTGAACATATCGGCATCGGACACCACTTTCCAACTTCCATCCAAAGCCACCCACAAAATTGACACTAAGCAAATAGGAGGCCGGAAAGGATATATTGAGAAATACTCGAAGTCGTCAGGAACTATGGACGCATGAGAGCATTCTACCTTTCTCAACATGTGGCTAGAGCATTTTGTCTTTTGCGGAAAGACAGTAGGCCCAGCGATTCACTATCTCCGATTGGCTGAACACTTGGCTGCAGGAAATAACTTCCCAATCGAAAAACACCTTCTTGGATCGGTGTATATACTTCTTCATGAAGTATCTGTCCGATTAAGAACTAGGCAACAGATCGGACATCTCGGAGGTCCTTGGTGGTTCATCAATCTTTGGTTGAATATGCATATGCAAAAATTGTTGGATGACTCTGTGGTCAACAAAATATTCCCCGTCGACCAATTAAATGAGGCAGATCCTGATGAACGACGTTGTATGTCCTTTGGCGAGGCTGCCTCAAGTTTTGCCGGCGATCGGCTTCCCTCTTCTCGTACTGCTGAATATTTCAGGAGTTTCTACAATGGTCTCAAAGAAGATTCCATGCCTTGGTTTGTCTATGACGACCCTGAAGACCATTTCGAACTTCCAATCAACTTCCGATTTGACAACATCGGCACAGATGACAATTGCCAAAAAATCTTCAAGGAAGTCATTACTCCTCAAATACTTCCATCGGACATCTTCTTGGGGAAGAAACACCAATCTTTTGAATATTACCATCCAGCAATGGCTGCTCGTCAAATTGGATTTGGCCAAGGGCCGATTTCCATGTATATAGCCGAACTGGTGAAGCCTAGGGAAGTCATTCCTTCAAGCTTGGTGTATGATAGGTTGATAAACTTGTCGCTCTCCCGGGAAATCATAGATCTATCCTCCTGGAGATTCTCGAGCTTCACCACGGCCTCATTCAAGACTTGGTGGCAAGAATGGAGGAATCATCTCTTCTGCCAACCTGCTCAAGACTACTGCCTGCTCCTCAACTCTGATTTTGAAACCAGTGATCAGGTAAAAATTCTAACTTTAATCGTCCCTTTAATCATTGATCATTTTGTGCCTAATTTTTATTTTTATCACAGTATGTGGCCATTAACCCTCCCTTAGTCAGCAGCAGCGGATGTCCAATCAAATATATGCCTCCCTCAGATAACCCTCACATTGGAAACTCCAGTCCATCTGTGACGGATATTATTACTGGTCGGAACAAGAAACCAGCCAAGAACACTGCTCCAACTGCGCAAACCAAGCAACAAGGCACCAGTTCTTCCAAAAGGCCGAAAAAAAAAGACTCAAGAATCTTCTTCTTCTATGATCAGCCAAGAAGAAATCAAGCCATCGGAATCACATGCCACGCCTTCAAAAGCTGGAGAAAAGCGCCAGCTGGTGCTAACAAAAACACTTTCAAGGAAGGTCCCTAAAGTTGCTCGAAAGATTTCAGCTTCAGAAGCAGCAAAACGTATATCAAAAATACGCTTGAGTACTGGTGGTCCATCAACTCCTGAGACAGGCACATCAAATTCGATTCAAGAAAACCTATTGGACACCACAGGAACAACTGCATCGGAACAAGTAAAAATATTTCCGATTTGCTGCAATTCTTGTGCTTCTTGAGCTAATTTTAAGTATATACAGGCACCTCCTCAGGTCATGACTCAATCGGACCAAACAGGAACTGTCCCAACTTCCTCTTTGCTACCGATTCCTCCATCGAGTACTGTTCAACAAGGATTGACAATCCACACTCCAGAATCGGCCCGGGAACCCATTATAAGGATAATCATTATTCATCATTTGTTAAAGTTGTTCCATCTTACTTTTCACATCTAAACTTTCATACCAGGAACGTACGGCAATCGCTTCCATCGGAACTGCAATCGGCTTCCCAACGTCTCAACCATCCCAGTTTGATGAAATCAACTTAAAACAGGTTACTCCTTCTTTTCCATGTTCCTCTAATATTAGGAGAAACTAACATCCGATCTTCGCCTTCCCTTTTCAGGCACAAGATTCTCCAACTCCTAGTGCCATCGCAGCAGAACATGCCGGTCCCTCCACAGCAGAGTCAGCCCCAAGCTCCAATCCGATCAGAACTCATCTTGAAAAAATGCTAAGTCTCTTGAACACTGAAATCGGACAACTTGTGAAGGATGTCGATCCTGTCTGATCAGTTTTCAAACACTTGCAAGGCCAAATACCTGAGTCAATTGAAGAAGCTCTTTTCCCAGCTGCTTTCATAGAATTCAACTACTTCCAGGTGACAAAGGCCCAAAAGAGACTATCCAATCGAGCCAAATTTGAGAAATCTTCCAAGGACCAGGAACAAATCAAATTGGATATTGAAGGCATAGAAACCCAAATCGGAAACCTGAGACAAACTCAGGAAACCCTAGAGAAGACCATATCCGATTTGAAATCCAGGCGTGAAGCTCATATGCAAGCAATAGCCAAGATCGACGCGGAGCTAGAAACTGTGGAAGCTGACCTGCTGCAAATCCCTGGGACTTTGACAACCTTTGAACAAAATAAGCAAACTCTAATGCAAAGGTTGATCATCTCAAGAAGAGCTTGAAGCCGATTGAGGGTTTGGCCGATGACGATCGAAAAGCCATTTCCGATGTAGACGCTATTCGCCTGCGCGCGATTGAAGCGATCCAAAATATTCTTGGGTCGTTGTAAAAACTCTCGCCATGATATCTTTTGTAATGCGTACATTTAAAGCTGCTACATCACTCTGGATGTATACACCTTTGACTCATCTTTTGACCAAGTTCTGCCAAATCTGAAGCGTCTTTACTATCTTTAGCTGATATGATCAGCTTTTATAGTGAATCTTCTGAAAATAGCATCTTTTGACCAAAACGCATTGGTCCCTGCACTCATTTATATCAAAAATTGAATGCTCTGAATCGAGTAGGTAGATCCTCTCGCCTATATATAGAACCACACGCAGAATCCGCCATATTATCTCTTTTACTATCAAAAATTTCTTCGCATAATATCCCCATGGCGTCTTCATCCAATCAAGTACGGAGTAGCCCTTTTTCTTTGCTTTATTATTTGATCAAAGCAAACTAATCTTTCTGGCTTTCAGGTTCAACAAACATTGGAGCTCATTATTACTCAGCTTCAATCTGGCGCTCCCCTTTCTACAGACCATCGTTTTTTCTTATCTGTTCACAGATATGAAATTCTGAATTTGCTTCCTGAAGGCTTCACTTCAGTGTCATCTTTCATTCATGGCCAAGGACTCCCAATAAATGACATACCCAGGGTTCATCGTTAAATTCATAACCTTGAAGCCACCCTAAACAGAGAAGAAGCTCGCCTCATCAACCTGAAGAGCAGAAGGGACCAACTCTGGGAAGAGATTAATGCAATCAACCGTTCTATATCCAGATTTGAAGCCAATGTCAATAGTATCCACGCTTCTCTTGAATCTAGAAACCAATCCATAGAAAACAATGAGCACCATGAGTCTCGTATGCGAGCTATTCAGTTGATTCAGAATTTTCTGAACACTTTGTAATGTTTTATATTTTTGCCCTAACGGCGATGCATAACGCATCGGCCATGTACCCCTAGATGTGTAGCCCAATGATTCATGAATGTACTACTTTTACTTATTTTTTTTGCTAAAGGCGATACTTTGTATCGGCTATGATCATTTCCGATTTCTTTACCGAAAATCGGCTCATGCATCAATCCAAATACTAGGGTAATACTTCTTCAAGTATTTTCTATTCAAAGCTCGAGGAAAATTCTTCTCCCTCTAATGTTTCCAAAATATACGCATTGCCTGGAGCACATTGATTTATCCGATATGGGCCTTCCCAAGTCGGAGACCATTTACCGAATTTAGAATCTTTAGATCTGATCGGCAAAATCAATTTCCACACCAATTCTCCTTGAGAAATTCTTTGACCTTAACTTTCTTGTTATACCATCTAGCAATGCGTTCCTTATTAGCTTCTAAATTCTCAAGAGCTTTCAAACGATATTGAATCAAATCTTCCAACTCATCTTTCATAATAATGGAATATTCATCGGCTGTCAACTTATTTTGAAACTCAATACGTCTAGATCTGATTTTCAATTCCCAAGGCAACACAGCTTCATGTCCATAAACCAACATATAAGGTGACATTTTAATCGCACCGTGACAAGCCATCCGATATGACCATAATGCCTCATGCAACACAGTATGCCATCTTCTGGGAAATTCATCAATCTTTCTCTTTATTAACTTGATCACACTTTTGTTAGATGCTTCTGCTTGACCATTAGCTTGAGCATAATAAGGAGAGGAATTCAATAATTTAATCCTCATGCTTTCAGCAAACTCTCCAAATTCCCCTGAAGTAAACATAGTTCCCTGATCGGTTGTAATTGTTTGAGGAATACCAAACCAATAGATAATATGTTCTTTAACGAAGTCTATCATATTAGCCGATGATACAATCTTCAAAGGAATTGCTTTAACCCACTTAGTGAAATAATCGGTCGCCACTAATACACACTTATGTCCTTTGCTTGATGCAGGATTAATTTGACCGATTAAATCAATTCCCCATCCTCGAAAAGGCCAAGGCTTTAAAATCGGATTCGTAGCAAATGCAGGATCCCTCTGAACGTTCCCAAATCGCTGACAGTTCTGACACCCCTTGTAATATTTAAAATAATCTTCAAGAATCGTGGGCCAAAAGTATCCATTCCTTCTAATCATCCACTTCATCTTGAAGGCCGATTGATGTGCCCCACATACTCCTTCATGGATTTCTCCCATTAGGACCTTAGCCTCTTCCGATCCGACACATCTAAGCAAAACTCCATCAATCGTCCGATAATAGAGATCATCTTCAAGTATAACATATTTTACTACTTGAATCCTTATCTTTCTTTCAAATTTTTTCGATGGATCTTTCAAATATTCGTAAATCCTTTTTCTCCAATCGGTATCTTCCAACTCCAGACTCGAAATTTCTTTGATCGGACGTTAACCAGATGCTCCTTGAGCCAATCGGTTAGCTTCTTCATTATGACATTTGGGAATATGCTCAATTTTAACCAGTCTGAACTCTTTTAACAACTGGAGGCATTCATCCTGATATACTTTCAAAATATCATCATTGCATTCATATTCATCCATCAATTGCTTAACCACCAACATGGAATCTCCAAATATTTCAATAGCATCGGCCTTGAGTTCTTTGAGTAGTTTGATACCTTTAAAAACAGCCCGATATTCTGCTTGATTATTGGTGGCCTCCTTCTCAATCGGAAAAGAGAACTCAAAGCTTGCCCCCCGAGGCGATATCAACACAATTCCAATTCCAGAACCAGCTCCACAAGAAGATCCATCAAAAAACAAAGTCCATGGGGCAAGTTCCACCAAATGAATCTCTGGACCACAATGATGAGTGAAAAAATCGGCAAGTACCTGCCTTTGACTACCTTTGATGATTCAAAGCGTAAATCAAACTCCGATAGGGCCAAAATCCACTTTTCGATTCTTCCATTCAAAATCGGCAATGACAACATGTACTTTATAACATCATCTTACTATCAACGATGCACTCAGCCGATAGTAAATAAAGTCTGAGCTTGGCACAGGAAAAATATACGCATAAACATAATTTTTCAACCGGAGAATACCTTGTTTCTGCATCCAAAAGCCTTCTACGCACAAAATAAATAACACACTCCTTTCCTTCAAATTCTTGAATAAGGGCCGATCCAATAGAAAAATCATCAGCCGATAAATATAATTTGAACGGCTTGTCTTTCTGAGAGGAACTAAAACAGGTGGAGACACCAATACTTCTTAATTCGTTCCAAAGCTTCCTCCTGTTCTTTTCCCCAAACAAATTCCTGATCGGCTTTCAGTTTCAACAAGGGTGTAAACGGCTTGATCTTACCAGAGAGATTAGAAATAAATCTCCTAATGAAATTAATCTTGCCGATTAATGATTGAAGTTTGGTCTTGTTTTCTGGAGCAACAATTTTATTGATCCAGCCTATCAAAGTTTGACTGATCTCAATTCCCCTTTCATGAACCATAAATCCTAGAAATTGACCAGCAGAAACTCCAAATGCACGCTATATCGGATTCATCTTCAAGCCATGTTTTCTTGTGCATTCCAGAGTCTTGCGTAAATCGGCTAAATGCTGTTTATAGCTTTCCGATTTAACCACCACATCATCAATATAAATTTGAAGAATTTTACCGATAAGCTCATGGAAAATATAATTCATGGCACGTTGATAGGTAGCTCTAGCATTTTTCAAACCAAAAGTCATGACTACCCATTCATATAAACCAACATGCACAGGACAACAAAAAGCAGTTTTATGAATATCTTCTTCAGCCATAAAAATCTGATTATAACCAGCATTACTATCCATGAAGCTTATGACTTTGTGTCCTGTTGCAGCATCAACCAATAAATCGGCAATAGGCATCGGATATCCATCCATCGGTGTTGCCTTGTTAAGGTTCCTGAAATCAATGCAGACACATAATTTCCCATTCTTTATATATACAGGAACCACATTAGAAATTCACTTAGCATATCGGCATTGCCTAATGAATTTCGCTTCAATCAACTTAGTAATTTTGGCCTTTATATCAGGTAAAATCTTAGGATTACATCGTCGAGGATCTTGCTAATATGGCCGATATGCTGGTTTTATAGGTAACCGATGTTCAACAATAGATCGGTCTAGACCAGGCATCTCATAGTATTCCCAAGCAAAGTAATCTTTAAACTCTCTTAATAAAGAAATCAATTCTTTTTTGTACTCAGGATCTAACTTTGCACTAAAAAATGTCGGCCTTGGTTTATCACCATCTCCTAAATCTATTTTTTCTAATACATCGGCCAACGTGAAGCCATATCCTAACTTCCCTTCATCTTCTTGAAGAAATTCATCCATCAGGACGATTCTTCTGAGCCGACTGCTTGGATCAGCTGTAGACCGAAATCGGCCACCCTGAGGAACTTAGTGTCCAGAGCTTTTCCCGATATGCACATCACTTGTTCATAATTCTATGGTTGTGCTTCTGCAATAGCTATGCTGTATGATGTGTCTGCTTTGACAACCACCACTGTATCCTCAATCCATTGAACCAAACACTGATGCATGGTCGATAGACTGCAACAATTGGCATGGATCCAATCTCTTCCCAGCAACAAGTTGTATGATCCTTTGCCATTGACTATGAAGAAAGTGGTAGGTGAGGTTTTGCTTCCGATAGTTAGATCAACACATAATGCCCCCCGAGCTGGAGAAATCTTTCCTTCATAATCTTTCAGAATCATATCTGTTTTGATCAAATCACCTTCACTTTTGCCGATTTTACGAAAAACGGCATAAGGCATCAGATTAACAGCTGCACCTCCATCAACCATCATCTTGGTCATTGGTTTACCATCAACATGTCCCTTCAGAAACAAAGGCTTCAAATGAACACGTTCCTTCTCTTCTGGTTTCTCGAAGGTTGCTTGCATTGGTTCTAAATTTAGTTGAGCCAATGCTTCTTCAATTTCAGAATTTTCTTCATCACTAGCCGATGCCATGAATTCCCTTGGCAGCATGAAAACCATATTAACATCGGCCTCAAAATCACCTTGATCACGTTGTTTAGGACGCCACACTTTACATAACACCTTTTTATTTTTCAAAAGCTGACGTGACTTCTCCTCTTGAATTTCATCAAATCGGAGCCTCTGCAACCTCCTCTTCTGCGATTTTGTAACCCCTTCTGGGCACCACTTTGGCTGAGGTATTTTAACTTCACGATGAATATTCCGATCCCTATTTGGCAAAGGCTCTTCATCAGAAACCAAATTATTAGCGTGCTCTTCCAGCTCTCTGCTCATAATCGGTTTATTCCCTAGCCGATCATATACACTCTGCCTTTCTCCAATCCTCTCATGAACTGGAGTACGCCGATATTCTTCATCTCTATCTCGAATAATCGGCCGATTCTTCCTATCCTCAAATCGGGGTCTTTTGAATGATCCATCTATTCCATAGCTTCCATTGCACTCTGGGCAATCATCTGGAGATGGTAACTTGATCCCTTCTTCCCAGCAATAAATGAAGAAAGGACATCTCCAATGATCTTTATGCCGATACATCCTTACCTCTTGCTGCCTTGTTTTCTCTTGCTGGCGTTGATATTTCTTAATCAATCCTTGAGAAGTAACATGCCTCTGAGAATTTCTGGGATAATCATTCTTTTCCCACTGTTTTGTATCCTTCAAATCGGAAGCAGAAATTTGCACTCTAGGATCAACAACTCCTTTTTCTTTTGCAGATTCCGATGTTAAGAGCTTAGTCTGCAGAGTATTTCCTTTAGCTGGCTCTACCATATTCACTGGGAAAGGATGCCCATCGATCTTCATCGGCTTGACTGGTTTAGAAGGAATCTCAAATTGCAACTTCCCTTGCTCAATCGCCGATTGGATTTGGTTTTCGAATACCGTTAGTATTATGAGATGTAGCATTGTGCCACTTGCAATATACCATCTTCTTGAGCTCTTCTGCAGATGGAAGACTGTGATTGGCCGATAATTTGATCATCCCTTCTTTAAGCAGCAGATCGAAAATTCTATCGGCCTTGGTAACATCAAAACCAAATCTTTCTGGTTCTTTCTTACCAAAACGACAAGAAATTGCTTCTTATTTTTAACCCATTCTGCCAGGCCGATTTCTTTATCTTCACCGGAATCGGACTCTGAATCGGAACTGTAATAAAGGTAATTTACCTTCTTATGATAAGGTCGCTTCTGTTCATAAATCCGATTCTCATGCTTCGACTTTCTCTGTACAATATGGCTCAAGCTTTCAAATTCTTGAGAGTCATACTTCTCTTTGAAGTAGGGAAGTAAACCATCAAATGCTAATTGTGCCAATTGGACATCTGTCAGGTTTAACCCATAGCATCTATTTTTTATCTCCCTGACTCTCTGAATGAAATTTGCTACCGACTCATCACTCCTTTGCCTCAAGCTTGTTAAATCAGTAATAGTCTTCTCTTGAACACCAGCAAAGAAATATTGATGGAATTGCTTCTCCAGGTTAGACCAGTAAATAATAGAGTTTGCTGGTAATGTCATAAACCATGAAAAAACTAGTCCAGATAAAAAACTTGCAAATAATCAGATCCTCAGTGCATCGGTTGTTGCAGCTTCTCCACATTGTACCAGGAATCTGTTGACATGCTCTATTGTGGAGATATCATCATTGCCAGAAAACTTAGAGAAATCAGGGATCTTGTAGCGATGAGGATAAGGTAGCGAATCATAAGCAGGTGGATAGGGAGTTCTGTACATCACATGTTGAGTCTTGGGCTTCAGTCCAAACTGATTTTGCATTATTATCAGCAATCTGAGCTGCCCAATCCACTTGATTTGCTCCTTTTGCTATCTCTTGTGCTGGCTGATGCACTCTTTCTATCTCTTGGTTTGACTGAATCGGCCTTGCATATCCCTTTGGTGCCGATTCATTCTGCCTAGTTGACTATGGTTGACCAATCTCACGGACATGCCCCGAGGATGTATTCTGGTTGATTATCTAGCCTTGATTTTGATGTTGGGTATTATGATAAACCTCCATAGCTAACGTGGTATTACCATGTGTCTCTGACTGATTCGGCATATGCCTATTAGGTATTTTTTCCGATTCTAGTCTTGGAGTCCAAATCTGGCGTACAATTCCCTTCTCATCGATCAAAGACCAATTAATTCCATCAGCATGCGGTACCCAAATCATCTTTGGCTCCTCAGATTGAGTCTTTTGAGTTGACTTAGGAGATGTCACAAAATATTCAGGAGGCATCCCTAATCTAGTATTAGGGTCATATCCTTTGAAAAAGTCCGCTCCCTTTGACGCCGATGCTATCAGCGATGATGAGGTTAAGACCGCTGAGCTGTTTGGTGGGGTTTGAATTTGAGGCATGGCAAATGATGTTGCTGTAAATCCCCCTTGTGTTATCGGCCTTGATGCCGATTGCATTTGTCCGATCCGCTGATCTGCCGATGTACCATTGAACACCTGAGAAAATGCAGTTTTTGCAGCCCCTGCCACAGTATCTCTTGCTGAAGTATCAACTTCAAACGGAGGAATTTGTTGATATGCTGGACCTTGAAATTGAAGATCACCTTCACGAAATGTGCGAACCATTTGATTATGGAATTCATTACCCAAAACTTTACCTTGATTCACAAAGGCATGATGGACTGTTTCATTAATCATCTCATGCAGCTTTCTAGGTTTTTCAGCTATTTTGACTTCACGAGGCAATGGAAAGTCAGTTTTCGTGATGGCGTGGCCTCATTTGGTAGTATTGAATGACTTTAAGCATAAAAGTTCAAACTCTTCAACTGCTCTTGCCACTTCAGCCTTCTGCTCATCACTGAGATCTTCCTTAGTAGTGTCAATGACATTCTGATTCCCAATATCAAAGCGACCACCTTCCTTCTTTGACATAGTTGAAGTTGTCTTGTCCCACCGGGCGTGCCAAAAGTGTGTTGACGCAAAAACCGGGAAAGATCTTCACGTACTAGCACACGAAATCGGCTGTGACTGAGGATGCAGGGCATGCCAGTCAATCTGACATGTTGATTGACAAGGAAAATCGGACGTTAGCAACACAGCGAAATCGGCTGGGTTTCCGATTTAGCAATGAAGACCAGATCGGTAGTGAATTTCGATCTATAATAGAGAGCCGGCTAGATCAGCCGATTCCGATGCAAAGCAGAGTAAGATTACTAAAATGTAACCTAACAAGCTAAGCAGGTCAACACTTAGAATAGATCTAAATGGCTATACCAAATCCGACAATGAAGTATAAATAACAGCCGATCAAAGCTTATTCTAAGCTAGATAAGGGTTGAATAAAATATAAACGATGCAACAGCGATGCGCCAGATACTAAAGCTTAGATATTTACTCGATAACTATCGAATAATTCCAAACGAAGCAATAGTGATACGCCGGTTGCTAAAGCTTGGATCTTACTCAGTAATACGGGACTTACAGGCAAGCCTTGAGATGTGATCACCCTCGACGTGCCCAAAACAACTCGCGAAAAGTAAAGACGAAGTCGTCGACAATGTATGTAAGATGTGAAAATTGTAGAGGTTTGTTTGATGTTGGTGTGTACAGACTTCCACGACCACGCAGGTTCAACATTTATACTCTGATAACTACGACTCCTAAACGTTTACGACAAACTTACTTGACGCAAACGAAAAGACCCTTTTACAACCGTTTACGACTCAAACTCTATAAAAACAACCGACTCTTTATTTCGGTCCTTCTATAAGCTTAGCCTGGCAGCCTTCCCCTTCCAGGACACCTCCACGTCATCAGCCTCTTTTCCGATCTTGATTCGGGTCAACATTTCATCAGACTCCAATTCCGATTCAAATGGTTCCTTCCCTTGGACTCCGATTCCGATCTCTAATCTCTGTTTCATTTGGCACTGATGTCACCTGTCAAAATCCGGTGTCAACACCTATGTACATTAAAAATGGATGAATAAAAATGACTCTCATTTGATAGGAGAGAAAATTCCCAACGCAATACGACACTATGTTTCACAAAACATAAGTTAAGAGTAACAAAATATATAGCCGAGATTTGCAACACTGATACTCCTTTTGCTGTTTTGCAACATTTTAAACTTATAATCCTGACATTTCTAAACTGTACTTGTGATGTCAAATCATATTTTTCTTAAAAAGTAAATATGTATTCCCTCTAGCACTTAATGTAAATATCTAATATCATGGTGCTATATAATAAATTGACCTGGCCATAGCCGGCGCCACCGCCCCACTCCCGATTCCGACCGATGCGAGCACCTCCGGACCCAGCTGTGAGGAAGCGCGCGGCGGGCCTCCAAACACAGTGGTCCTCGAGCTCCTGTCCCAGAATGGCGGCGAACCTCCAAGCCTAGGACCCCATGGCCGCGGTGGCGGCTCAACGGTGGAGGCACAGCACGGACCCGAGCTCCTCTTCCGTGAGCGACATGGACAGGAACAGAACAACGGCTCAGGCGCCTTCTATGAGATCCCCTGCTGCTCGGACGCAGACTGGATCTTGCAACTGAATAAGAACAGAAAAATCACTCTGATAGAAGATAGAAAGAATCGAGACGAACGTGAACAATCAAATCCCTGGCGGAGCTCTTGGCCTGGTGCTCAAATCAGCCTGCTCCACGAGCACACGAGGCGGCATAAGGTGAGGAGCAGAAAAGGGAAGTGAATAAGATGAGCGCCGCCGCAAACAGTATCTCACTGCCGCCGCCGCTGGTGGGGAAGGGCGGGGCGATGCAGGCTCAACTAGGTGGCAATGCAGAGCAGAGGTGAGGAAGATGACCCAAATCAGATGCCACGGGTGGACATCCAAACATCAATTTATATTGGCCAGTTTCTCTGATTCCAGGTAGCAACTCCATCTACATCCAAACAATAGCTTGGGTATTATAACCCAATATCAATGCTAGACTGATTTTTCATTCAACTCAACTCATTGCCAAGGTCTCCAATACCAACATCCAACAACAACAACATAGCCTTTAGTTCCAAGCGAATTGGGGTAGGCTAGAGATGAAACCCAAGAAACAAAGCTCAAGGCTCAGTCACGTTGATAGCTAGTCTCCAAGTGCTCCTATCAAAAACTACCTCCTTAGAAATATTCCACTTCTTAAGGTCTCTATTTACCGCCTCGTCCCAAGTCAATCTAGGTCTATCTCTACCTCTCTTTATATTATTAGCCCGGCCTAGGACCCCAATACACACCGGCGCCTCAGGGGGCTCTGTTGGACATGTCCAAACCATCTCAGCCGATGTTGGGTCAATTTCTCCTCAATGAGTGCTACCCCGATCTTCTCCCAAATATCTTCATTCCGAACTCTATCCCATCTTGTGTACCCGCAAGACCATCGCAACATCCGCATCTTTGCTACACTCAGTTGTTGGACATGTCGCCTTTTAGTAGATTTACCGACGCTATGCATTCGGTGGTAGGCGACGCCCAGTCGACATTGAGGCACCTGTGTTGACTTTGTGAACCTCAACATCTACCGGCTTGGTCCTTTGGAAGTGCTCATAGGGATAGGGTTTGCGTACGTGTATTTATAGGGGTGAGTGTACGTGCATGTTGAGGGTCTTCGTTGTATTGT
This sequence comes from Digitaria exilis, assembly GCA_015342445.1. Lineage (NCBI taxonomy): Eukaryota > Viridiplantae > Streptophyta > Magnoliopsida > Poales > Poaceae > Digitaria > Digitaria exilis. The sequence goes on from JACEFO010002764.1 coordinate 268,580, forward strand.
GTAATTCTAAAAAAACATTTGATGTTTAATGAAACTCTAAAATCAAAATGTTGAAGCTTTCCTCAAAGGCGTTGCACTGTATAATTCTAAAAAGACATTTTATCGTTCAATGAAATGCTGAAATCAAAATGTTGAAGCTTTCCCCAAAGGCACGACGACATAGGACAACAAGATGTGGCACTGTGCATGTGGAGCAGCACTGGCGGACGCATGGTCGCGCAGGGGTGACGGCCGACCTCAACACCGTGGGGAAGGAGGTGTGGGTTAGGATTTGGTACGAGTCCAATGGCTATAATACAGGATTCCTACCCAATTGCTCGAGCTCGAGTGATAATTGATTTGCCATATGATTCGATTTTTTTACTTTGCGTTTGTGTCGATTCGGCTTCTGATGTGATCTTTTCAGCCTGGCTGCAGGTGGCACTATTTAATTGGCTCTAGAAATCGCATGATACATAAACAACATTCTAATGGAATGTTGTATAGTCACTCCTTAACTTATTTTCACAAATCTCAAACACTTAAAAATCCGCTGCAGCAAAAGGATATCGTGTTGTAGCTCAAAATTGTCGTTGCAGAAGAAATTCCTTTCCTTCGACAGCAAATTGAGAAGTTCGGCTGGCCCATGGCCCAACGCAGCAGCATCCCTCTCTCCCGGTCCACCTCGTTCGCCAGCGGCCAGCGGCCACCGCTGTCCGCTGCCATCCGTGCGTCCAACGGCACCTTTGTTCATCGCCTCCTCCATCCCAACTCCAGTACCCTAAAAAAACACTCCAGTTTGTGGTGGCTTGCCGCTGCCCCAAAAGGCTTCAGTGCGGCGCCTTGCCTGGCTCCGCCTGTGGATTCCCTTCCGGCCGGATCCTGTGGCCTTTGTCGGTCCCCAACCCAGCAACCTGGTCCCGTCCAAGCGAAGTCTGGTGCTGCTCCTTTGTGCTCATCTGATAGGTTCGATTAAATGCTTCGTGCTCCTCCATTTGTTCTTGTGCTCCTCGGAGATGTGGATGAAGGGGTAATTACATGAAGATCTACGACTAGAAATCGATTAGGCTGTCATGCGCATCTCCATTTCATTTGGCCTAATGGAGGCGTATTATGTTGTGTATCATGTCTCATAGTAGTATAAAATAAGAGCAATATCACCGTGGCAAACAACTACTTAATTGCGTTCTTTGGTTTTAAATCGATTTTACAGATTTATACTATGGGTAATAGTGTAAGGGTAAAGTTAGATACATTGATTACTGCATCGAATAGCTATGAGCTCTGAAATGATCTTATGAACTATAGTTGATCAAAATATCCTTGAAACTGCTGGTTTGGCTAAGGGAATTACTATTTCATCTGGCCTGTTTGCTTGTTGATGAAGTATTTAGGTTATATTGAGTTGCGTTTGTCCATTCAATTGTGTAGTACAGTTAGGCAAGCTACTAGTCGTCGACATCTTGTCAGGGCTCTGTAAACTCTTATGAATCCTAATAGAGTGATGTTATGGCCCAGAAGCAGGCGGCCGGCCAGGGCCCATCACAGCTGCCAGCAAGGAGTCCAAGGCGGCCAAGGGCTGGTGCCCAAGCCCCTACTCACGTATTCGCGCCGCTGATGTAGTGGCTAGGGTTTCTATAGATATTATTTAGTATCTGTTATCTTTCCTTAAGAGATGGTAATTGGGATATAAATATCCCTAAACTATTAGAGATTGAATCAGGCAAGGCATATATCTTTGCCTGGCCTAAGGGCCGAACCCCAACTCCCCGTCTATCTCGCCCCCTCTGTCTTGCGACGCCACGACGCCCCTACGCCATCCTCTTCACCCTCCACCTCGTCATCCTTACAGCCTACGTGAGAAGGCCGGTAGGATCCGCAATCCAATCAACTTGGTATCAGAGCTGTCAGGCGATGACAGGATGAGATCGCCGGCCTCCAAGCCGCCGCCTTCCCTAGATGAGATCGCCGGCCTCCTCACACCGATCATGGACCGCCTTGATGCCCTGACTTTGCGGGTGGATGCCTTGGAGTGCCCTCCCGCCTCAACATCGGCGACGCTTCCCCAGGGCTTTCCCTACGGCATGTCGGGCTACGGGTCAACCGTCTTTTCATCGTCTGCCGCTTCTGCTGGCGCATTGACCGTTGTCAAGTGTTTAAAAGGTGGTAAGGTGAGGCGAGGTGATCTAGGTGCGCCTTATTGCATAGGCGATGACTAGGTGACAAGGCGTAACTAGGACCTTAAGGCGCCATACGCCTGGACGCCTATTTAGGCGACGGCTTTAAAACAATGGTATCTGCGTAGCAAGGAGTATAGGACTGGGAGTCAGATATACATGGGCAGAGCCAGAAGCAAGTATTTCCCTAGGCTGAGCAACCTAATACATGCTTATGCTATTGCTAGCTTTCATTTTTTATCTATCCTTGTGCTGCAGCACATCTAGCATGGTGTGTGGCTGTGCCACTTAAGACATATGTTCAACTTTTTACAGTTTGGGGCATCTTTTGATATTTTATTAGTTATGCCATTGAACATATTCATGGATTAAGCAACTAAGTAACCGTGCAGGATTTCTAGTTTTCTTTTTATTTGTGCATTACTATATTCTCTTGCCGTTACCAATGTATTCAATACCGTTGGACCCAAGTTGCAGTTATAATCCATTCATTACTGTAGGACCAGGTACATCCTGATTCATTGCATTTGATGCTTGGACGATTTTCCAACTTCGGTCAATAAGCAAGTAAGCAAAATGCACAGTTGTTCCAGTTCATTGCTCGTTTTATCATTTGTAATTTTTCAGTAGAACATGCAGCTCCCACTTATTTATCCCTATTTATCCTGTTTTATTATACCAATTTTGATATAATGGGCCATACAGTGAGTGCAAAAGTACGTATAACTAATAGTCAGATGTTGTAGTTGATGTCCTTAACCGGCGGCACTTCCTTTTTATAGAGAAATCTAGATATGCAAATTTTTATGATGATTCTGCATGTTTTTCAATTGGGCAAGGTAGATTCTGAACTAATCCATCGTGTATCAGCGTATCATGTCCCAGTTCATTGTTGATGAGCCCGTGTGGCATTTGTTCTTTCCCTATCTTTACTATGTACTATTTGCAATGTGAACTTGTCATCTCCTCTCTAAATCAATTCTTGTATTGATATACACCATGGATGAATTTGAATTTGGCTGTCAAGTACGCAAAAGTGTCACCCTGCACCACAATTCACTGTTAGCACTAAATCTTGAGTAATTGACTGTATTTATCCTAATGCATGAATATATACTTTTTATTCAATATGTTACACAATCTTTGTATGTTTTCTTATCTTTAAAACTACAGGTACTACACCGGATATCCCAAGGACCTAGGGCCATCAAGAATCATACCATTCACATCAGAGCGTCAATTTGTGCAGATATTGCATCAAGGACAACCTGTAGTTGACTATTAAGTATAGCAAACTCTCCTATTTTTTTCTCCAAAAAAACACTAGACGGTCAGACAGTTCAACACATACGTCATGTGTGTTTGAGAGGCAGTTCTGGTTTAGAATTCTGCAGCCTTTGAACTTGTCAACCTGGTGCCAATCGTAGGGACACTGGGACAATGCTTTTCTTGAATGGTTGCAAAAGACCATTGAAGAAAGTTCAGAAGCCAAACAAGAAGGATTTTAACTCCCTTTTTTTTCTCATACATGCAGAAGAACAGTGTATCATTATATTAAGAAGAATAAAGGAAGGGGAATAGAGCCCTGTACAACCCGACACACACCCTTTTTACAATAAATGATATATCTCTCTCCCTTGTCAAAAGCTTGACCCAAGAACAGTAACTAGGAAAAACTCATACAATGGCTGGCTCTAATAGCAAGGAGACAGGAGATTCTCCGAGCTCCAGCCAAACTCCAATATTGAAGTTCATCTCTTACTAAAATCAAAACCTCGTTATTTTTTTTTGTCGAACACACAGGAGAGCTACTTATAATTTCATTAATAGAAGGATGAAGCAGGAATACAACTCACACACCCACACCTAGAAACCTAAGTTTACATACGCGCCAGTTACAAATACTACCCGACTGTCGGCGGGTGGCACACGGGGTACGTCACGCCGGCGAGTGCGATCACAGAACACGCACGTCACGGTGGAGAATATTTCAAGAGACGCAAGACAAGGAGTTTATACTGGTTCGGGATAAATCCCTACGTCCAGTTGGGTTGACTCAAGGCTGTATTGCTCTCTTGGCGGCAAGTTACAACGAAGCCCGGTTTAAGCCTTGGGTGTATGATGCGTGTAGGGGACTAAGTGCTCTAGATATCGAGAATCCAAAAGATCGAATCCCCCACACAGGGGGGAGGCCTCCCCTTTTATAGGCCAAAGGGAGGGCTTGGTACATAGGTATTTGTATTGCGTATTGAAGATAGACTATGTTATGCATGTTGTATAACTTGTATTGCATATTGAAGATAGATCTTTTGGACGTGGTCCTACCCTCCTCTTATATACTTCAAGGGGTAGGGTTACAAGAAAACCCACATAGGAGAAGTATTCATTTATATACTTCCAAAATCCTCACTATCCCTTCAATTGCACATCCATCAACATATATTGTCTTGGCCACTACTCAAACCACCTAGGTTGAGCCATGCCCCTACAGATGGTCTCGTCTCTTTGATTTGTCAGCCTCTACACCCAACAAGCCCCCAAGCGCCTCATTGCCTACCATACAGCCTTGTTGTGAATCTTGAAATATAACCGAACCACTTCAGTGTCTCTTGGGGTGCTTTTCAGACCCCATTAGGGTTCTTTTGCATCCGACGACATTCTTTTTCATATGGCAGTGTTCTTTTGCACCCGGTGGCGTTCTTTTCATCTTCAAGTCCTTAGCTGGTTGTAAGGTGTAACAAGGCCGTGATATGCTCAAGAACTTCTAGAGAATCTCATTTGGGTGCATCGTGTTGGTGCACCCAATTGGGAAGCCCCCGAGCTTTGTTTTGCTTTAGAGAAGGAATTTAAGGGTCTCCATTGAATATTTCTCAAAGTGATTTACTTTCGCATGAATCAAAGTTGTTTTGAATCCTTGGAGCAAACCATGAGATTCGATCTTGAATAATCATAACTGAAATTGTTTCACTAGATCTTTGGAGATACACCCATAGAACTCGAGCCTTAATCCAATTTGTCAAATCAAATTAAGGATCTTGACTATAAATTGGAGGGAAAGTTATAGGTTGATATGAAATTTCGGAAATAGTGATAATGAACATTGTTTCATGGTAACCGCCCATGCCACCAAACTCATAATATACCACCATTTAGAGAATTATTTGGGGATACTCTTTGCACTTGGGATAGCATTCACCTTCCACAGTCACCGTACGCGACCCTTCATTTCAAAACCTAGATCTGAAAGTGTTCTCAGAGGCCCCAAGCACAAGATGCCCAAAATCTCCTTAACTTTGGTAATCCCCGTGAAACACCTCCAAATCCATCCAAGCAATTTGAAATGTCAAGCCTAGGTAGAGCCAAGCGTGGTGGAGGCAGGAGAAAGGGGAAGGACAAAGACAAGGTCAAGCCACAAGTTCACCCAATCTCTAATCAGCCTTTGCCCCTGGTGCCGCATGGAGCAAAAGTATTATTTGACATAGCATGATTGAAGTGTTTATGCAAGATGGATTTCTTCTGGATCAGCAGATCAACCTTTGGAAATTGCTTAGCAGCATAGACTTCCCCACTAAAGACACCGAACAACTCATGATACTCAAATCTTACTTTGAAGTTGGTTTTAGTGTGCCCACCAATGATTTCTTATTTGGGTTGTTGAATTACTATAACATTCAAGCAATGCATATGAGTTTGAATTCATATATGCATACTTCAATCATCATCCATCTCAACGAGGCCTTCATGGGAATAGATCCACATCTCTCCCTCTTTGGGGCTTGTTTCACCTAAAAAGTATCCCCAATGATGCATATCCGAAACTTGTTGGAGGAGCATGTTCCAGTTCAAGCAGAAAATACAGGCCAAAGGACACCCACAAGAACTGGGAAGAGTAGTTCTATGTGGCAAACCACAAACCAGCCTTGCCATAAAGAACTCCCTATGTGTTGAAGATAACTCAATGGAGTGAAGTGAATACCGAGCCTGCACAAGACTAGATTGTTGCATTGCTCAAAATCATTGGAGATCTAAAGAAGTCGTTGTTAATTGGAACCATTGTGTGCATGAATTTCCTTCAAAGATGAATTCAACCCATCTAGGTCCAAGAAAACCATGGATACAAGTTGTTGGGTACTTTACCGTTAGAGACTGAATCCATAAGCGCACAGATACCGTTGTAGCTTTCACCTCAGAGTATTCCATGAGTATCGAATCCAAGGGAATGTGTGTGCATGATCCTCTAGTCTAGTAAAGCCAAGGACACACACAACTTAAAGAGGTGAGATAGAGAGGATTCATATGATTGTTTCCATAGATAAGTTAAAAGTTGAACTCCCAATTGATCCACTCGATACAACCACAGGCTTATGCTTCACATACACACCCGCTTAGAGGCTCTAGAAATGAGGAGGCCAACTAGATGGGGGGTTGAATAGTCAGTTCTAAAAATTCTAATAAGATTTAACCGATAAAGATGTATAATTAGATTGATCGGCTAAAATACGACTACACCCCCAAAGTTATATTTCTCCACTATGTGCACCAACACCCTATGTCTAGATCAAGGTCTGCAATCTTAGGGTAACAAGCAAACATAGATATTTCTAAGAATGTAAACTTGCTTGAAAATAAATTGCACAAAGTAAACAAGCTCAAGAAGACGAACCACAATGGAGACAACAGATTTTTTACCGTGGTCTAAGTGACTTGTCGGTCACCCCTAATCCACGTTAAGGTGGATTCAAAGCTTCAACCCCTCCACACCTCGATTCCACTAGAGCTCTTCACCACTAAGGTAAGAAGCACAAAGGCTTCACAAGCACAACGATCCTTCTTATAAGCTTCTCTTGAGAAGATCGCCGGATTACAACACCTCCACGCCATCTAGGTGTCGACAAACACCAAGAGTAATAAGACAAGACTCACTTGACCCTTTACCAAGTTTCTAAAGCTCAATCACATATACAAATGCATCAAATCTTGCCTCTCACCCTCTCTTATGTGCAACACATTCACAAACTCGCAGGGAGGAGTTGCTCAAGCTCAAGAATGTTGAAATGGATGCCTTAAGCCTCCTCTAAGCCACAGGAGACTGGGTATATATAGCCCACTCTTCCAAAACTAGTCGTTATAGTAAAACAGCCCGAAACGCTCTATTTTTGTGGACTCTCCATCTCACAAGCCCGGATTTTCCGTCCTTCCAAAACCAACAGCTATACTATCTACAAATGTTCCTCAAAGTCGACTGTTACGCTCTTGTTGGACTATCCGTCTCACAAGTGGCAGATGGTCCATAGTTCATTTCAATTTCCTATATAGGAACACCTAGTTTTGTCCAAAACTCAGAGTTAGGAGGCGGACTGCCCACAATTCATTTTGGAACCCTGTCCAGAGCCAACAATGCTTATGTTTGGACTATAACGATAAAACGACGGACAATCCGCCCCACATTGGCGGTTCGTCTGTAGGTCAAATTTTCAGCACAACTAACACTCGGTTAAACGCTCATAACTTTTGGCGCCGATGTCCAAATTAGGTGATCTTTGACTATGTGGAAAACTTGTTCATACATCATAATTTAATGCTTGACACAAAACACATTGGATCAAAGCAGAATTGCAATCCAACATCCACCACAACCATCACCATTAACTATTTAATGAGCAGTTCTGCAAACTACCATTTCCTAGCCAAGGTTAGTATGCATGTGCAGGATTGTGCTTTCAACACCTATCAAAGACCAACGCATCATCAAGACCACTCTTAACAATATGACAATCTATCTTATCAATCTGGTCTTTTCTCCACTAATCATAAGACCGGCAAAATAAAATGTCCTACATTTCATACCTTTGCCTTAAGCAAATCCATTTTGGGTCTTCTTTGATGCTCATATGCATAGAATATCCATCACCATAATTTCTTCAAGGCATTTAATATTAATCAACACATGAAGCCCTTTCTTTACATTTTATCAATATGCTTGATGTTGATCAACATATTATTTTGATCTTCTCACTTGACGACACTCATCTACACATGACGAAGTTTCAGTTTTATTTATCTAAGCCAGATGATACCCTTCACCACAATAAGTATACAATTTGCTTCTTCTTGCATTATTCATATAACTTTTATCCAACCCTCCCAATAACCCTTATATTTTGTCATAAATGGTGCATGGAGAAGAAAAAGAAAACTGATAGCAGACATCTTGAAATTGTACGATGATCATCACATCCATTTTTCGGGAACAAAACTCACAAGCTGGAATCGCATGAATCAACAAACTAAGGACGTGTTTGGCATGGCTCTGCTCACCGTGGAGCAGCTCCAACTCTGAACTCCAGCTAGAGCTGGCTCTGGATGGAGTTGGAGTATTCTAGATCGGGTGTTTGGCTCACAACTCCAGAAAAGAGATTTTTATGGTGTATTGCCACTATTGCCCCTAATCCATGGGCCCCACATGTCATCCTCTCGTTCTGACCTCTCCTTCCACCTGTTGCGAGACGAGGGTAGGGGGTGCCAGGTGCCAGAGGCGCGGCTGGTGTGCGCGCAGGATGGGGTGGGGGCGAGGTGCAATGGTGGTGGGATTAGAGAGCTGTGGCGGTGGTGGTGCGAGACGAGGGAGGGGCGATGGCGGCTGCACGGGACGAGGGAGCTGTGACGGCGGGGCAAGAGGAGGGAGGTGGTTGAAGGGATCATGACACCCTAAGAAGGGGGTGAATTATGTGTCTCTAAAAAACTAAGGCTCCAACCACATATAAAAACCTATTGCAATTTCTATCTAAATATGCACTAGGTTTTCTCTATATGTGTTGCTATCTCTACCGCTACAAAGTTTTGCACCCTAGGTCCAATCCTATACTAGCATGGCAAGTCTAGGAAAGGTAAATGCGGAAAGTAGTGCAAGTATGAAATGTGGAAGCTAAAGGGTAGAGAAGAGCAAACTCCCGGCACGGCAATTTATACCGAGGTATCAGAAAGCTCACGAGCTTTCCACTAATCCTCGTTGTGGGAGCCCCTCTCAAGGGAATGCCCGCTCAAGGGCATAAACTCTCCGGTCAAGGAACTCCGTGGGTGACCACAGTACTTCCCCACGCGCAAGTGGGTGTCCTCTCGTCCCTCCCCGGATGCTCCTTGCCGTCTTCACTTGGTAGATCTTCGGCCAAAACACCAAGGGCCTCTCCTCCCTTGCACAAGCACCGGCGGCCTCTCCACAAACTCGGTTGGAGAGTCTCGCAAGACTACAACCTCCGTATTACAACACTTGGTGCGTGCAAGCACCGGTAAGCAAAGAGGTATGCAAACCTCGCTGAACTCTAGGCTAAACACCTAAGAGATGCGCTAAAGGGTTTAGACTAGCACTAAGCATTTGGCTAATCACCTAGATCTTATATTTAGCACTTTGGTGGATTCAGCACATAGGATTGTGTAGAACACTTGCCAATATCTTCACTGAGCTCAAGCACACTTCAAATGGTACCATCGAATTGGTCGATGGTTTCCACCCAGAGAGGTCTTCAACCTTCTTGCCAGCATCGACTGATTCGACGCCACCTTCTTTGATAGAGGCAGAGTGCCCGATCTTTCGGTGAGTGGAGGTAATTTCGACTTGGGCGGAAGTAGATCCTCACGATCTGACTACGACGAGCGAACTCGAGGCGCCAATGCAATCGCTGAACCAACTCCCTGTGGTTACCGAACTTGCGGATGCAAGGTTGGCCTGATCATGAAGATCAATCCCTGCTTGCAATCGAAGAACAAACAAGAACAAGAGGCGAGCAATCTTAATATCACTCGAAGGTGGAGTCTCGAATTACAGAGGTCAGCGCGTATTTGCGCGTGATCCGTTTAGCAGAGACTAATCGTAAAACAAAACTCAAGTTGCAAATGAAAACAGTAGTCCAACTAAATAGAGGGGACGCAGCCCCTAGCGGCTACAGAAGGGGGCGCCCTAGGGTTGGGAAACCCTAGGCGCCACTAGCAGGGCCACGCAAAACCTCGGGCCTCCAAGTGGGCTGGTAGTCTATTCTCCTGGGCTTTCATTCTTCAGTACCATGATGTAGTTCAACTCTCTTGCGCGAGCCTGCGTAATCGGCCCAAGTGGAGGGAGCTCCTGGGCCTCTGGCGCAGGAGGGGGAGGCGCCTGGTCCAGAGGCGCCTGATCTTCTGGCGCCGTGTCTGCTGTCGTCGTACTCGAAGTGTAGTCGATGCCCGCATCATCCTCCCCATCTTGAAACAAAGTCGTCCTCGACGGCAACTCCTCATCCTCGCCCGCGTATGGTGTCAAATCTCCAACATTAAAACTAGTGGAAACACCAAACTCTGCAGGTAGGTCAAGAACATAAGCATTATCATTAATATTGGTTAGCACTTTAAAAGGACCAGCGGCGCGAGGCATCAATTTAGAACGGCGTAAAGTAGGAAATCGATCCTTGCGCAAGTGCAACCAAACCAAATGACCAGGTGCAAAAGTAACATGTTTACGACCTTTACTACCCGCAACCTGATAGCGAGCGTTCGCAGTAGCAATATTTTGATGAGTTTGATCATGCAACGTTATCATGTGCTCAACATGTCCAACAGCATCTAAGTGGGGAGCATCGGCAAAAAATAAATCAATAGGCGCACACGGAACATGACCATAAACCACCTCAAAAGGGCCCATCTTAGTCGAAGAATGTGTAGCACGGTTATAAGCAAACTCAACATGAGGCAAACAATCTTCCCAACGTTTTAAGTTCTTGTCTAAAACAGCCCTAAGCATGGTAGACAAAGTTCTATTTACCACCTCAGTCTACCCATCAGTCTGAGGATGACATGTTGTACTAAACAGCAATGTAGTGCCCAATTTATTCCATAGTGATCTCCAGAAATGACTGAGAAACTTAGCATCACGATCAGAGACAATTGTAGGTGGAATGCCATGCAAACGAACAATTTCTCAAAAGAACAATTCAGCAACCAAACTAGCATCATCACTTTTATGACAAGGTATAAAGTGAGCCATTTTAGAGAAGCGATCAACAACCACAAAAATGTTATCCCTCCCCTTCTTAGTTTTAGGCAGTCCTAAAACAAAGTCCATTGAAATATCAAGCCATGGGGACAAAGGGACATGTAAAGGCATATACAAACCATGGATGTTTAGACGGGACTTAGCTTTCTGGCATGTAGTACAGTGTGCAACATGGCGCTCGACATCGCAGCGCATCCGAGACGAAGAGAAGTGCGCGGATAGTATCTCGTGCGTCTTGAAGACGCCAAAGTGGCCCATGAGCCGCCGCCATGTGCTTCCTGCAACAACAAAAGACGGACCGAGGTCGCTGGAACACATAGCTTGTTAGCTCGAAACAGGAACCCATCCTGCATATGAAATTGACCCCATGGTTTCCCAGTCAAGAGCATCTCAAAAATCAGCATCATCAACATATTGGTCTTTCATAGTGTGCAAGCCAAAAATTTTGAAGTCTAGTTGTGAAAGCATAGTATACCGGCGAGACAGAGCATCAGCAATGAAATTTCCTTCCCACTCTTGTGTTTAATAATGTACGGAAAAGACTCAATGAATTCAACCCATTTAGCATGACGACAATTCAGATTTGTTTAGGTTCGAATATGTTTTAAAGCTTCATGATCAGAGTGGATAATAAACTCACAATCCCACAGTTAATGCTGCCATGTTTGTAACGTGCGCACAAGAGCATACAGTTCTTTATCATAAGTAGAATAGCGAAAGCTAGGACCACTTAATTTTTCACTAAAGTAAGCAACCGGTTTACCCTCTTGTAACAAAACAGCACCTAATCCAATCCCACTTGCATCACATTCAAGCTCAAAGATTTTAGTAAAATCAGGCAATTGTAAGACAGGAGCATGTGTGAGCTTATCTTTGAGTGTGCAGAATGCGACCTCCTGTGCATCACTCCAAATGAAGGGCGTGTCTTTCTTTGTAAGCTCATGCAGAGGTTCTGCAATGGGGCTGAAATCACGCACAAATCTGCGGTAAAAACCTGCAAGACCAAGAAAACTCCGAATATACGTGACGCGCTTGTACCTGGCGCTGAATTTCCTTCGTATCCTCCAGGTTGGTGCGGTACGGTGCGCGGTTCGGAGGGGGTGCACCTGGAACGAGATCAATCTGGTGCTCAATGCCTCGAAGCGGGGGAAGGCCTGGTGGCAAGTCCTTCGAAAAACATCCGCGTACTCCTGCAAAAGGTGAGTAACCCAAGGGGGAATATCCGAAGACGGTGCATCATCAAGTGAAACAAGCAAGCCAGCGCACATGAGAGCATAGCAGTAGGGTGACGGTGACGCAAGTAGCTCATCAAAATCAGATCTGATGGCCAGCAAAAGAGGAGTATGCAACTTAATTTCAGAAGTAGCAGAAGGTGCTGGAGTGGGTGCATGCTGAGGTTTTAATTTAGCAGCGCGAGCAATATCATCTTTAACAATTTGTTCAGGCGTCATGGGATGAATGATGATTTTCTGGCCTTTACTCATGAGAGAATAATGATTTGAACGACCATGATGCAAGCTATCAGTATCATATTGCCAAGGTCTACCAAGTAACAACGAACATGCTTCCATAGGTATAACATCGCAATCCACGAAATCAGAGTAAGGGCCTATGGAAAAAGGAACGCGTACCGACTGTGTGACCCTGATCTTGCCACCATCATTAAGCCACTGAATGTGATACGGGTTCGGATGCTTACGAGTGGGCAAGGACAACTTCTCGACCATCACGGTGCTTGCCAAGTTGTTGCAGCTGCCACTGTCGATGATGATGCGAATGGAACGATCCTAAACAACGCCCTTCGTGTGGAATAATGTGTGACGCTGGTTCTTCTCAGGCGTGGCAACCTGCTACTCAAAACACGCTGGGCCACAAGACTTTCATAGCGATCAGCATCGCCTGGGTTGACGTGAACCTCCTCCCTAGCTGCATGGTCAGTGGAAAGCAGGGTATGTGTAGGTTCATCTGAATCACTAGCGGAGGAGTACTCACCATTATCGCGAATGATTAGGGTGCGCTTGCTAGGATAGTCCCGAAAGACATGTCCAAAACCTTTGCAGCGGTGGCACTGGATGTCGCGCGTACAGCCATTCGAAGTAGTAGAGCCAGTGGCCGTAGGTGCTGTGGACGTCGTCGCGCAGTCGCGGGCAGGTGCAGGTGTCGGTGTGTCGGTGTCGGTGCCAATGCAGGCGCAGGGGCAGCAGGGGTGGCGCCAGAGGAAGAGCGACGTCCTGCAAAAGGGTTAGAATAGGTCTTCGAGCGGAGTCCCTGTACTTGCCGTTCAGCTTTACAAGCAAATTCAAACAGGGGGGTGATATTATCATAGTTCGTAAAATCGAGGATATCCTGAATATCGCAGTTCAAACCACCACGAAAGCGTGCTATGGCGGCATCGTCCGACTCAACGAGGCCGCAGCGAATCATACCTTTTTTGCAGCTCCTGGTAATAAGTCTCCACATACTGTTGGCCTTGTTGGAAGCACTGCATTTTGTTAAGCAAATCACGAGCATAATATGATGGCACAAATCTACGTTGCATAGTAGTTTTTAATTGTGTCCAGTTGGTCGGAAGGTTAGCAGGATTTTTTTGCTTAAACTCACGCCACCAGAGCAGGGCAAACTCTTAGAATTCACTAATAGCAACCTTAACTTGCGAAGTAGCAGGAATATCATGGCATGCAAATTTCGGATCGACCTCTAGTTCCCAATCAAGATATGCAGCAGGATCATATTTGCCAGTAAAAGGTGGAATCTTGAATTTAATTTTAGCAAAGGAATCATGCTGACGTGGAATACGACGGGCACGAGGAGGACGATTACCGTCCTGTTCAGAGTCACCGCCGTAGTCCCTCTGGAGGTCCGTGATCGACGCGGTGAGGCCGTCGAGGCGAGCCATGATGGTGTCGAGGGTGTTCCGAGTAGCAGCTTGAGCGAGGTTGATCTGATCGAACCGCTCGTTGGACGAAGTGACCGTCGAATCCAGGCGTTCGTGCATCGTCTGGATGTCCGTGGTGAGGCATCAACCTGGGCCTGCATGGTTAGCAATCTGGCATCCTTTGCCTCGTCGTCACCTGCCATGGTTAGAGAAAACGCAGGAGCAAACAAAAGACAACAAGGTGTATCACAGGCTCACAAGGCGCTCAACTATTGTGTTGTTATCAAGTCCTTATTCGTTACCAAGCACACAGAGGGGACCTGCAACCAACAAGTAGTACCGGTGAGAGGTTGGAGGAGCGATTGCCTAGGGACCCTGAAATCCGCTCGTCGGAGAAATATGTGGAGTTCTGGGTAGGCTGCACTCAGTCCAAGGGTTAGCACACTCAAAACAATAATGCAAAGTTGAATTATAGTGCTAACACGGTACAACTTGTTGCTGAACAAAATATCGCGTACGGGAGGTAAGCGTGGCAGCAAGGATCACAGCACGAAACAAGGCACAATGGTGAAACTCACAGAACGAGCACAGTGGCAGTGTCGTAAATAGTACAGCAGATTTCCCCGAAAAGGCACTAGTAGGAATCACAGTTCATTTGGATTTTCTTTTTTTATTTTTTTTGATATTTTTCTCACAACTAGGAGCACCAGAATAGGAACCACAGCAAGTTTCAAATGAAACAGAGATCGGATGTGGTCTACAGAAAACCAAACGTGTTTGCCAGAAAAGGTCCAAACACAGTAATCAATTTTTTTTAATTATGCTCCCGATTTTTTTTTGAATTTTTTTTTAAAACAGAGTTACGAGCGAAAAGTTATGCCTGTTTTACCGAAGGTACCTCAAGTTAGGATTTCGGCGGCACAACTCAATGGCGAACACAGTGGTGGGATCTGGTGGGGTGGGGGTGTGCTCGGTGGGTTGCTCGGTGGATCTGGTGGGGGGTTTGCTGTATGGAAGGCTCGGTGGATCTGGTGGGGGTGTCGGTCTGATGTTGCGCAGGGGAAACTAGGGTTTGATGGTGGCGGCGAAACGGCGATGGCGGCGTACTGGCGGCGAAACGGCGATGGCAGCGTACGAGATAACTCTGATCAGCAACAAAATGAACACATGAAGCACACAAATTCAACAACGCAAATTATCGAATGAAAGTGCGCGGCTCAAAAGGTGCTGGGATAAAGGTCTAAACCTGAATATGTATATGGTTTTGTGGACGATAGGAGAGTGAAATAAAACACTCGATAAACTCACCGATCAACCTAGAATCCTGATACCCCTTGATAGAGGCGGAGTGCCCGATCTTTCGGTGAGTGGAGGTAAATTCGACTTGGGCGGAAGTAGACCCTCACGATCCGACTACGACGAGCAAACTCGAGGCGCCAATGCAATTGCTGAACCAACTTCCTGTGGTTACCGAACTTGCGGATGCAAGGTCGGCCTGATCACGAATTCAATCCCTGTTTGCAATCGAAGAACAAACAAGAACAAGAGGCGAGCAATCTTAATATCACTCGAAGGTGGAGTCTCAAATTACAGAGGTCAGCGCGTATTTGCGCGTGATCCGTTTAGCGTAGGCTAATCGTAAAACAAAACTCAAGTTGCAAATGAAAACAGTAGTCTAACTAAATAGAGGGGACGCAGCCCCTGGCGGCTACAGAAGGGGGCGCCCTAGGGTTGGGAAACCCTAGGCGCCACTAGCAGGGCTGCCGCAACCACGGGCCTCCAAGTGGGCTGGTCGTCTATTCTCCTGGGCCTTCGTTCTTCAGTACCATGATGTAGTTCAACTCTCTTGCGCGAGCCCGCGTAATCGGCCCAAGTGGAGGGAGCTCCTGGGCCTCTGGCACCGGAGGGGAGGTGCCTGGTCCAGAGGCGCCTGATCTTCTGGCGCCGTGTCTGCTGTCGTCGTACTCGAAGTGTAGTCGATTCCCGCATCATTCTTCATGACCATTGAATTGATCGGTACATTCCAGAGACAAACCAGCTTCTGAACCTTCATCATCGGCTGATTCGATGCCCTCTTCTTGACACTATCGAAATAGTCGATGACCGCCAAAATCCATACAGTACCGAACTGCACCTCTGGATGCCATCACCGACTAATTCGATGCCAACTTCTGACACCATCAAATTAGTTGACGGTCACTCAACCACTGCTGACTGCCTCTCTGATCATCATCGACTAATTCGGTGCTCATGCTTGTGCACCATCGAATTAGTCGATGGTCTTTTTCATCTTCTCAGTCCCTTGGTCATCGATTGATTCGGTGGTTTCCGCTGACCACCACCGAAATAGTCGGTGATCACTCCGTGATGTTGATTTGCTTCTTTCTTCATGGGCTTTTGATCCATCTTCTTTGCCATCCCTTCTACGTGTTTTGGATGCTCCAAAATATGGCTAAGGACACTTTTCCACGTGAATTGGATGGCTTCAATTTGGATAACCATCATTTGGATATTGACCATATAAGCATTTGGATGGCTTCCAAAGTATATCCTTGGGACCTAGAAATATCTACAAATATCATCTAGTCAAAATGTTAGTCCCAATGATTATGTTGTCAATCAATCTCCAAAATCACAAACAATGGCTTAGGGCCATTTTCCTTACAGTGGTGCGGTGGCGGTGCAGGGGGAGGGAGGTGGTGCGACGGCGGCGTAGGAGGAGGGGGAGTTGTGATGGCAGCGTGTGAGGAGGGAGGTGGTGCGGCGGCAGCATGGGAGGAGGGATGTGCGGCGACTGCGACGCGGGACGAGGGATGTCGGGGGAAGGAAGAAAGAAAGAAACGAACTGTTTTTGTGTAATGAGTGGCAGTGGTGGGTAATTTCTTCCAACTCCAAGCTCCCGAGAGATTTGAAGCAGCAAAATAGGTGCTCCACAACTCCACCACCATTTGCACTACAACTCTAGAATGGGGGAGGTCCAGAGTTGGTGAGGTTGAGGTGTTTGGCTAGAAAATTAGCTCGAACGGGTGTAGTTCTGGTCCAAAGCCATATCAAACACATCCTACATCTACATTAGGTAAATTGAATGCATATGTCGGCCCGTACTTCTTACATAGTTACATTTACAAATTCCTTATGCCTCGATTGTTTGGATGCATTCTTGAGTTAAGGATCTAAGGCCTATAAAGAATCTCAGGAAGGGCTAAGCTATCAGGGAAAGAGCCAACAGAAAACAACATGAAACAAACAAGCAAGCAAGCAAGCAAAAAAACAGCAAAATCGAAAACAAGATCCAGATTAATCTCAGGGACATTTCACGTTCCTCCCTGGGCCTCCGTAGTAAAAGTAGCTCCCCCAGTAGCTGTTGGACCCTCCCTGGATGTCGTAGCAATCGGAGTGATCGGCGAGGAGTTTCAGGCTAGCCGCGGGGATGAGGTTGTTGTCCCAGTCCACCACCTGCAGGTTCCGGAAGTAGGCGGCGCGGTCGAAGCCCTCGCTTGGGAAGTGGCCGCTGCCCATCTGCGTCGCCGTGTGCGACCCCGACGGCCGGGTGTTGACGACCTCGCCGCCAAACTGAACCATGTTGGCGTGGCGCGCCAGGTGGGTGAAGAGGTAGGACGGCCAATACCCGACGACCAGGCCGGAGCCCAGCTCCAGCCACCAGTGCCCATGCTTCGGATCCTGTAAAGCATGGACCACATCTATAAGAGAATGGTGTACGTCATATATACCATACTGATGAATTTATGGATACATTTTACTGGATTATGCTTGTACTATACTGTACTACAATTCTTTAACATTCATGGAGCATTTACATGATTGTTCAGACCACATAAGCTTTGAAATGGGAATCGATCAGTTACCTTCCATAGCATCAGAGTAATGTCAAACTGCCGGCCATTGTACACCGATTCTGGGGTGATAGCCGCCCCAATAGCAATCTTGTTCGTCGTCTGCACGAATCCTTGGCAGTTGTGGTTGTAGCACCCGGTTTCTTGATACGCATCAGTCTACACAATGTGCGTTTGATTAGGAATTCAGGATTCTATGGTGCAAAAGATGTGACTGTCATTGTTACAATGCTTGTCGATAAGTGCACTTACCGTCCAGTATGTGAAGAATCTTGGGTTACTATCTCCATATAGCTCAGGGCTCACCTATGAAAGCAGAACTCAGGTTACAGGATTTATACTGTTAATTATCTGATTACAGTGATGCTGCAATCCTTGTATGGCATAAATAGAAACATGACTGCTTATTTTTTCTCTGTTCAAATGTACCTGCCATCCAGCTTCAATGGTGTTGAGATCATTGCCGAAAGTGCCAGATATGACCCAGATCTGTGACAGGCTGAACTCAGATGGATCACCTATCCTTGGTGACCACACATTAACACTGGCTTTGGCCCCATAGTACTGCTCAGAGTTCACATACCCAACTGCATGCTGTAACCAAGTGAAACCCCATATCACTAACGTGTAATACTAAAAGTAACAAGAGTTTTTTTTTTTTGCGACCGTGCCTGAGTACGTTTTTCATTAAGAGGAAGTTAACAGTAACAAAAGTTGTTGTGAGATTTGACTAGTTTAGTGGGTTGCAGTGAGATTTGACTAGTTTAGTTGGCAGTACAGTACTAACATGGCCTATTAAACTCTGCGGATACAAGACAAAGCATGCAGGTTTTTTAATGGTCAGGTCAAATGAGCTCATGATTCAAGAAGCACTAACTTGGTCATCTGGATTAGCTTAGTGAAGCTTCCCTGCGGTTGTACAAAGCAATTTTGTGTGCTTAGTCCAAGCCACATGGGGCCTTGCCTGTAGTGTGTCCCTTGGGCATCTCTTAGCTGTGGATATTAGACTTTCGGTGAATTCAATCGAGGTACTTTGAATCTGATATAAAATGGGAATCTTTCACAGCTCAAAACCTCCTCTCTTTTCCACTAACTTATCTCTTGTACTGAATTTATACACGTCAAGGTCTTCGGTTACAGTGCAGAGATTAGGTTATAGGACTACCGAGCGAAATGAAATCAATAACTACCAGTCATGTAGATGAACATGAACATCTTGCTTGAACCCACTATAAAATTGCACATTGGGATGTTCTCTAAATCGTGGCAAAAAAACAGAGGAAATTTCATAAAAGTTTACGATCTGATCAACAGAAGCATATTTTTTGTCTGTTAAAGTACTGTAACAGGTTGCAGTTAGATTTAGTCTGGACACCAGTCAAAGTTTACAAGATCTAAAGCAACAATATGTCTGACTGTCAAGTGGCATATTCTGCAATTGGTGAAGTCAAACAACTAGCTCTGTTGCCCTAGGGAGGCCAATCGAAGCTTCAATAGCTGCACTGGGAAGTGAGTGCTTAACATTATGTAAACGCATGGTTCTTTGGAACCATTTGGCCTATCTGTTTAATGACCGCTACATGAGTCAAACCCATCCTAGAAATTTGAGAGCATTGTCATTGACCTAGCAGCAAGCATAGAAACCTAACACAAAGTGATCTTATTTAAATCACCGTATCGGCATGGAAACTTTGCTCCTGATTCAAGAAACTTAACTACATCAAAACCGAGATGAGATTGCACATGCAGCCACTTAAAACTGTGGTACCAGACTACCAGTAGACATGAGTCTAACCACTGTCCTGATCAATGACTGAAATAAAAGTATATGTTTCAGTGACCGGGTTGTGTAGTTCAGCAGAGGACACATAAAAATATTTAAGATGCCAGTGGATCTAAAACAATGCTTGGCCTACAGAAGAGAACAAAGCCAGCCATTGATCCTAGTAGCAAAGTAAAATTTTTCATGGATTTTTCCTGAGTGAAGCTTCTGTAGATTCATGCAAGTAGTAATTGTTCTGCTATCTTATTCCGAGTGCACGGCTTCTCTTTTGTATTTTCTCTAGTTTTGGCACTTCAGGTTACTAATTTATCCCTGCAGCAGAAACTTCTGTTTCTTTCTTTCCCTTATTTTAGTGACACTACTGCGGAAGATGATCATTCCATATATATAAACACATACAACTAAGGTTTACATATGGTTTCAGGATTTCAGGGCCGTTAGAAGACCTACCAACTGAAGGATATATATAGATATATATTTTAAAATAATATTCTGGAGTAACATTATATGCATGAAATTCCAGAAAAAGTTAGCGGCATCTACCATGTCATCAGTAAAACAGTAACCAATTGATCTCATTCTGCAGGGCAATGGGGAAAAGTTTTGTAGGACCAACAAACCTCATGTCCACTGCTCGTGGAATCACGACGAACACCCCGGCGAACTGGCTTCCTGCCGTACCTCCTGAGCGAGCTGGCCCTGAGCAGATCTTTCTCCGTCGTCCGCCGAATCGGCACCGTACCTTCTGGGCACACCTCGCCGGTGGCATGCCACGCCTGCACTACCACCTCGCCGACTCTGTCACTGCCGCTGCCGGCAACGGTGAAGTTGTAGTTCTTGGGCCTCCCTGGTGGATCCTGAATGAATATCGAATCTGTTTTAACACCACATGTAAATTTAGAGGTAAATGGCAAGGCGAACGAAGCTTTGTGTTAATGTTACCAGAATCTTTTTGCCCTTGAGCTTTGGGTGGTCAAATGTTGGCTGGAGATGTGAGGGGACACAGTCTATAATATCACCATCTGGGCTCTGCAGCAAGAATTAAACAAACAACCAAAGACGAAATCAATAACTTCAAAGAGACGTCCAAAAGAGAGCTTGCCAAACAGAGAAGGAAACCTGTTTCAGGTTATCAGCAGAGACCTTGATGGTCTTGAGAGACGGTTTGTTGAGCTTCCTAAGCAGAGCCCAGATCCTCTTGTGCTTGAGCAACTCCTTCGCCGGCCTGAGTCTCGCAGCAGCAGCAGTGGCATTGCCAGCATCGCCTCTCCCAGGCTTGGAAGATGCCAGTGCAGCAGTTGCAGGAGACGCAAGCAGGAGCATCAGCAGGAGCAAGGGAACAAAGTAGCAGCCACGGCAAGAAGCCATGCCCCTTTTGCTCCAGCAGCTTCTTGTCTGCTTCTCGCCGCACACACACACCGGGAAAGCGCAAGCAGATTTACCGTTAGTATGTCTTGTTTTGTTCCGACCTGGTGCCTTGCGAGCAAGCTTCTTCGTCCCTTGTGATTGTGAGAGCCTTCTTTGGCTTTCTCTCTCTCTCCTGTTTAGAGTGAGAGTCTCACACTTTGTAACATCAGCTGAGTGCTTAGGCTGGCTTTGCCTTTTAAATACTGCAATTCATGTTCCACCTCAAAAGGAGATTCAAGTGGGCGGCAAACTGCGAAGACAGAAGAGTGTTACATGAGTAAGATGAGATAGATGAATACACTATTCACCAAAATTATACGGTATTTGAGTGTGAGAGATGAGATTAATAAGGAAAAAATTAGATGAACAGTGTTTTTTTGAAAATCTTTTGGACTAAACAGGGCCTGGCCTTCTCTAATAAGGCATTATTTGCTAGCTTTTAAATTGTTTAATCGATGAATAATGTCAAAATAGTATCAAAACAGTATATTGGGTTGGCTCTTTGGTAGCTCTTAGCTAGCTCGTAGCATTTTCTATTCTCATTGGACAGTGCAACTTTTGATGTGACCGGCTCTTGAACAAGAGCCGATCACATCACTTTTACACTTTTCATTCTTCAATGAATATGAGACAGCTAAGAGCTAGCAAAGAGTCAACCCACTTACAAAGAGTCTACCCACTTATGTACTGTTTTGGCACTATTTATCGGTTAAACAATTTAAGAGCAAGTAAACAGTGCACCATTGCATAAGGCCTAAGAGAGTTGGGAGTTCCCATCCAAAGAATTATAGGTGCTATAGATTTAGGGTGTGTTTAGATTGGGAAAAAATTTTCCAAAAATACACTGTTCAACAAAAACACCATAGATGAATAGTTTTGTATGATTTGGAGGGATGAGATAAATAGTGTATTTTAGAGAATCTTCTGGGAACTAGCCCTCATGGTCGTAGTAAAGTCCTGCAGCGCGAACCAAGCATGCAGAAAGCAGCCGAACCCAGCCGAGCGCCTGACCTGCTTATCACTGTCACTGGGCCTGACATGGACTGATGGATCCGAGCAACCAAGCTTTCGTACTACTCTCAACTAAAAAAATACTATTTATTTGATTTTTCCTATTCATCCCATCACTCTCACTCACAGGACACTATTCATCTACACTGTTATATTTAGTGAACAGTGTATTTTCGAATAATCTTTGGGCTATCTAAACACACCTACTGCTTCCATCTGGTAATAAATTTAAGACAAACGAACCATATTTGTGCTTTTCTAGTTGCCCTCTTCCCAAAACTTATGATTATAACTTTTTAGAGGTATATGTGTAATTTTCCTATAACATTCATCTCTCTATTTGAAACTTAAAAGTGCATTCATTTTTGGATAGAGGGAGTAGATTATATAAAGCCATCAAAACCTTATCAGCACGTAGTATGCTTTTTTTTCTCCCAAAGCGCCAGTTTGTAAGGTCACTCCCAAAGGAAGATTTCATGATTTTTCATACACATTATATATGGTGCCACATATGCAATTTGGATGACATGGCAAAAATTTAAAGAGGAAAAATATGGAAGGAGTTTTATAAAGAAAATATTTAATTGAACAAACAATTGCCCCTCTACGCAAGGGCATAAACTTCTTGGTCAAGTAACTCTGTGGATAGCCACGGGACTTCCCCACTCTCAAGTGGGTCTCCGCTCGACCCTCCTCGGATGCTCCTTACCGCCTTCACTTGGTAGATCTTTGGCCAACTAGCCAAGGGCATATCCTCCCTCTTACAATCACCAACGGCTACTCCACAAACTCGGTTGGAGGGTCTCGCAAGACTAAAAGACCCGAATTACAACACTTAGTGCGCGCAAACACCGGATAGAGCACGAGGTATGCAAATCTCACTAAACTCTAGGCTAAACACCTAAGAGATGTGCTGAGCGTCCTAGACTAGCACTAATCAATTTGTTGATCGCCTAGATCTTCTAATTGTCACTTTGGTGGATTGAACACTTAAACTTGTGTAGAACAATTGCGAATAACTTCTCTTAGCTAAATCATACTTGAAGTGGTTGTGGGATAGGGTATTGATAACCCCAACCCAAGGAATTAGCTGTTGCAACTTTCTGCGTACCACCGCCTAATTCGGTGCACATAGAAGAGTGGCCACCGAAATAGTCGGTGGTGCCACCTCAGCTAGCCGTTGAGTCTCTAACGCCCGGGCCACCCAGCACCGACTGATTCGGTGCCTGCTCTCTGGTAACACTGAAATAGTCGGTGGTGTCCACACAGAGAGGTCTTCAACCTTCTCATTTGCACCGACTGATTCAGTACCCTCTTTTTGTCACCATCTAGTCAATGCCATCCAAATCCATACAGTACGGAATTACTCTCTGGATGCCATCACCGACTAATTCAGTGCCAACTTTTGTCACCACCGAAATAGTTTGTGGTCCTGCGGACCTTCGTCTTCCTCTACCCTTTGTCACTGATCAATTCGGTGGTCTTCTCAGAGCACCACCGAAATAGTCGGTGGTCACTTCGTGACATTGATTTGCTTCTTTTTCATGAGTTTTTTATCCATTTTCTTTGCCACCAATTTGGACAATCTTGAATATGACTAAGTCAAGTTTTTTCTAGTGATTTAGATGCTTTAAAATATGGTTAAGTCAACTTCTCCATGTAAATTGGATGGCTTTTATTTGCATAACCATCATTTGGATATTGATCATTTTAAGCATTTGGATGGCTATCATTGGGCCCTACAAATATCTATAAATAATCATCTAGACAAATTATTAGTCTCAATGATTATGTTGTCAATCGGTCACCAAAATCACAAACAATAGCCTAGGGCCATTTTTCTTACAACGGATGTCACTTACATGGAGGAGAGAGAGTACCGGTACAATAATACAGTGGGTACTTGGGGCACCAGGCACCTACATTTGAGTGGGGAATGTTACTTGCTAGACAGTGCATGGGGTGCTAGCAACGACAGTTATACACTATTCATCAATTAAAATACTGATTAAGCCGGTGACGTCATCGGCCGTTGGAAGGGGACTTATTGTTGGTAAGAGATGCATCTCACACCATGACACATTTCTCTTAGAGCAAGTATAATAAAGTGATGTAAGCAGGTTGAATAAGGGCATTTGTAGTAGTGAATCAGTTCATGAGCCCCATGTAAGTAGTCCAGTAATCTATTTTTTCTTTCTCTAGTAAATGTCCGCTATCAATGGGCCCACTATAAAATAAAATATTATTTCTCTTCTTGATTTTACCCATCGTTTCTTTGCTCACTTATGAATCGGGCAGATTTTTTTATTTCTTGGCTCACTGATGGATGAATAGGTGCAAGTTTATGAGCCGGTTCTTTCTCATGAATCGGCTATGTGCAGTGGTGATTAATTGATTCAACTGCTCCACGTCGTAGAAAGATTCGCTTTGGAAGGACCACTAGAGAAGTCCTAAGGGCACGTTTGGATCTCTCTCCCCCTAACCTTGCCTCGCTCAAACTATCAACCCGCGCAACGAAGAGCTTGCCAGCGGAGGAGAGTCGATTGTTCTCTCTCCCAGAAGCAAACAAAACCTTGCTTGCACGGACTCCAACGTGGTCTGACAAGAGAAGCAAATGGCAGCATTACTTACCTGCCCTTGCTAGGCAAGGGCGCAAGGCAATACAGTGCTGAGCAAACAAACCAAACGCGCCCTAAGTTACCGCATCACTTTAGTGAGTCCTAAAACTTACAGTTATCCGAAACACATGTTCCAAGGTACTTTTTGTAAGAGAAAGATGTGGACCATATATTAATGATGTTGTCTGCATCAATAGTGAACTATTATATTAATGGATTATTAGATGGCTACAAGTGACATGGCACCTTACATACAGCCAGCAGTGGGTTTAATCTTATAGGATTAGCTTGTTTAAGAATTTGTTTATCTTGGACTTCTAGCAAATGGACTTCTAGCCTAGTGGTTAGGAGATCCGGCTGCACCTCCCAGGTCCCAGGTTGGATCCCCAGTGGGCACGAATTGTGGCCTAAGTTACAAAATATCCTCGCCTCTCCGTAATCCCAAAGAATGGGTTAAGGCCCGACCTAGTCACAGGGTAACGGTGCTGAGCGCCGGCCCGACTCTCACAGGAAACGCGTGACCATAAGGGATGGAGAGGGGTCGGGGGTTTATCCGCCTATGTGAGTAGGTTTTTTGTAGTAAGGTCTTCTTCTAGTAATGAAAAGCTTCGAGGGTGATCTTCTTCAAGTAATGAAAAGCTTCGGGGTGGTCTTACCCGTAGGTGAGTTTTTATAATGAGAATAATTATGGATGCAGTAAATGCCGAAGGCAGAACATTACCTCTACATCGGTAGTACATAGCTACATAGGCTGTTAAGGCCAGTCCTAATGTACAGCTTCAACATACAATTATTTAAACTAGAACTAGGTAGCTGCATCTAATATTTGTTATAGGGATTAAACTCTTCTGCCTTCTCTTATTAACTATCTAATGCCATGAAACTCATAGAATTTCCCGTTAAAGTTGGCCTGCCTAAGATAAGATGGACGAAGAATACACCATGCAGAAGCAGACAACGTATAGTGCAGGCAATTCACCTGCACATTTGGGCATTTAGGCCCGTTTAGTTTCAAAATATTTCTCAAAAAACACTATTTATCTAACTTTTTTCTATTTATCACATCCTTCCATTCACAGAACAATATTCATCTACAGTATTTTTCGAGAAATCTTTTCCAATCTAAACACACCTTTAGCTGCTCACTCTGGCGCACGTGGCCGGGCTGAGGTGACACTGATAGCCTGATACATATAACAGATTAACAGCTTGCACGACTGATGAGAGGCAGTCTAGGCGTTTTCAAGTCCTTCCTACGTGTCTATAAATGCAGTCGACCTACCAAGCCGGGGTTTGTACTTGCCGCCAGCTACATATACAGATCCATATATGCATGCATACAGGAATTTACAAAAAAGGTGATACGGGGTGAAGTCCTGTTTTGTGGGCAGAGGATGTGAAAGGGACGTTTAGCTGAGTCGTACTTGCGCTTGCTGGCACACTAAAAACATTAGAGATGCCGGGACCAATTAGCACCAGCACTGATGCTTCCATATACTAATTAGCACCTCAGACATGTATTAAAGCTAAGGGTCACTGCGAATTAAAGCTAGTCCTTTTCCCACAGACTTTTGATAGAGCTTCCCTGAAAATGATCGGCTATGCTAAGGTACTCCATTCACCTCCTAAGAGGTCTCAAACAAATCTCAGCCATCGATTTTTAAAATAAATGAAACATTATAAGAATTAATATAGAGAGAAGAAAAAAACCTATAATATCTAACGCCTTCCTTAATTAATCTTCCTAACTTTCCTTCTCACGCCGATCTCTCCAGCACAGACGCACGGTGTCCTTCTCACCCACGAACCTGTTCTCTCCCTTCCTTCCTCAGGCATGGACGCACGGTCGCAGACTCGCACCCATGTAGATAGATAGCCATGAGACCATCATATCACGTTCACGTTCACTTGTCACATTCGGTGATAAAAAAAAAAAAGAAAAGGCTGAACTTCTGGGAAAAAAACATTACAAGCTAGTAGTGAGACCAAAAGTTCCTATCACGTTCGGTGGCCATGCATGAAACATTATTTCTCTGTCACGTTCGGTGCCCATGCATGAAACGTTATTTCCCTTGTTGTCACGTTCGTAGCCATGAGATGATCAGCTGTGACACAAAAGGAAAAAACTAAATCTAACTCAATCAAATTATATCTATAATAAGATATTTTCTTAGAATTTAAAATATAAATAATAAACATTAAACATATTACCTAGTAGGGGGTAATATGTCCTCAAACTTTTCTTTTATAGACATTTGGGAGTACCTTAGCGAAAGCCAATGATTTAACGATAATAGTAAGATGACAGAGAGCAAATAAGTCTTGGTGGGACAATGACTAACATTACTGTTTGGCTCCGCGCTCAGTGTTCTAAATAATCATACCATGGTTCCAGTAAAACGAACAAAGCGCATGGTGACGATCAAACCTTGCTTTCAGAAAGCAAATTAAACAGTGTTTTCGCCTTTTCGTTTCGAACCCAACTGAATCACTGGAGCTGTCCTCAGCAGTGGAAAGGATGATTACATATGCTTTGTTTGGAGATCGGCTCAGCTTAGCACTGTGGTATCAGCTCTGCACTTGCTGGTAACAGGTCCATCCATTGCTAACCTGAAACAAACAAGTAGCGACGGCATCAGATATCTTTGTAAACGGACAACAGAGTAAATTAGGACAACCGAACGGCATCATTCATTTTACAGGAACACCTTACGTTAATCATTCTATCTATGAATAATTCCTGCAACCCAGTAGGCAGCATCGACATAACTAGAGGACTACGTTTATCAGGGCCCACTTGCAGTTGCATTTTTTTCGCGGGTTGGAGACACCACCAAGGTCTTTTTGAGCCATTTTTTTCATTGTAGACCTTTATTTGCAGCATATATATTGTGACGCTGGGCGTGCATATGGTTAGGCCGTTACTCTTGCTTCTAATCTTGCCATAGTGAGTGATAAGTGTTGTAGTGGTCACTGGAACTTGGTGGTCACGCTCGCACATGCATCGTGGGCCGGCGACAAACCGTGTGGTCGATCTGTTCTGCGAAAACCTCCCTTCGCACCAGCAATAGTTGAGATCCATCTCAGACAACATAAGATCGATCGCTGCCAGGACAACCACCAAGCGAGAGGCCAGAGCAACCCACAATCCTCTTTACCAAGCAGGACGCCGGTAGATCCAATCCAAGCACCGACATAACGCCACCACCTTTCTTTTTTTACCACGACAAAGCCTTGGGCGTGCGGTGGTGGCCGAGTCGCACCCCACACGCTTTTTGCTGTGTTCGAACGCGCTTGAGGCGCCGCATGCCTTTTGGTGCCGAAGGCAGAGGCAGCGGAGACCGGAGAGAGCTGGGCCATCTCTGGCGGCTTGGCCTGCGTGGTGCCTCCCGGTCTCGTCATGGTCCAGTGCGCCGTGCGCGGCCGCCGATAAAGCGCTGGCCTCGCCAGTGCCCCCGGCCGGCGCCGTGAGCTCTCACTTTCTTATATCTCGGCCCATGCTGGCGCGCGCGGCTTTTCGTTTCTTGGGTGCCGGCCACGGGCCCATGGCAGCCGGTGGACGCTGCAGCCTGCTGCACGAATGTGGGGCGCCACATGTGCCGTGTGGGTTTTATGTTTCTTTTCTCGTGTTCCTTCCAGGAAAGATGCAACCCTACAAAGTGTGTTATGACCGTGCATCATCTTTTTGTGCCACCGTCATCGAAGAATGGCCAAGCAGCTCAGCACCACTATGCAATGGATCAAGCAATGGGCAGGGTCATCGACTCGCCGCACGCATGGAATGGAAGAGATAACGCAAAGGAATATCGGGTATCATTCAAGGACATGTGGGACTAGCTTGTCTTTTCATTTTTTTGAGGAACCGTGGGACTAGTTTGTCGTTCGGAGATTTCATTGGCCCAACACATATTCAGACACGGGCCGTTTTCACGCAGCCCATTTAGTCTTGGCACACCGCACCGCACACGGATCTCTCTCGTAGTCTCGTGTAGAAAAAAAAAAACAAATTCCTCGAGTCATCAATACTAAAAGGCATGAGTTCTTATGAAAAATAATGTTACTACCAGAAAATTCTACCTCTCAAATGCCAACAATATTTGGTTGCATCTATCAATTGGTGTATGTCAGCTTGGGTCAAAATCATATGGTTAGAAGAAAAACCCAAAGAAAAACAAGCTCGTGTGGACATCAATTGGCGCCAGCGAGAATCCTGTTTTCCATCTCACTTCCCATCGGTGTGATGTTAAAAGCAGGAGTCCTTGACATACATGTCAATTAAAGTATTTCAAATATTCATGTCATATTTCTATCGACAACTAATGAGCCCATGCGACTTAAAAAACAATTAATCTAAGTCTCTCACTCGACGTGCGCCTTTGACGGCGGTTGGACAAGCAGGGGTGGAGACATAATTTGAGTATACGGGCGTCTTCGCAAGTTTCATTGTACACCGAAGACGTGTTTTCGCAAGTTTCATAGCTAAAAAGCATCTCTCAGTGGTTGCAATTGATATTGGAAAAGTCAAAACTAATTTTAACGACATGTCCACCATAGGATAAGAAGAATGTTTACCTGTTTTAAATAGTACACTTGTTAGCTCAGCAAGTGATTGGACTTCCTTTAGTTCTGAATGGTTGCATACATCAGTTTGTTTGATAATGTGGCAGCTGATATTCCAATTGATCTCTTTATTGAATTGAGAAATCGTTAGGATAATACTTTTTCCACGAGAGTGCATATATTGGCTACGTCAAAAGTGCTCCGTCGAGGATCCAATGAATCACAAAGGGACAAAAGCTCTGTCTCTTGAGAACTGAATCGATCTCCTAGCTCGGCTAGTTGTTGATCAATTGTAATATTAAACACATCTACTTTTTAATGGATTGCAGCATCTACCTTGTTTACGGATTGCAGCGTGCAAGTCGGCAGCTGGCAAGTTCTCGCGTCCGGCGTCCGGGCGTGGCGTTCGACGGCGACGGGCGGCGGTGGCTGGCAGAGAAGGCGAGAAGTCTGTGATCGTGGGGAAAGCATGAAGCCGGAGATCGAGCATAGCGCGACGCTTCACATTCACGTGAGTGGGCTGCTCGCCTGCTCCTAGATGGGCTGCTCGTAAATGGCTAGATGGGTTGCTCCTAAACAAAGGATTAGTGGCCCATTAGGGGATGCCAGCCACCCCCCCCCCCCACCCCAGCCCCGCTCCCTCCGCCTTTGTGGATGGCAATAGGTTCAAACATGCTGGGTTTTGCCATCCCAAATCTATACCCACGAATATAAATCTTGCCCGCGAATAAACCCATGAACCGTGGTTCAAAATTTGACCCAAACCTATGCCCGACGGGTTTGCGGGCACTAGCAGGTCGCCCGTGCCCATTAACAACATAAACAACCAATAACTACTAATATGATCATTGGCACAAAAAATAGCTTCAAACAGTACTAAGGTCACTATATTAAAAGATTTAACTCATGATAAGCAAGAGGGGTGGAATTTAGGGACTAGGTTTAGGGTTGGGGCACATTAACTATCTATACAGTGTTAAATGAGCCAAGCGTTGAAAGAAATTTTGGAGCAATATATGACCTGGTGGGCTACTATTGTATATTAGATCGGGTTTAAAAAACCCATGGGTTTGCAGGCATGGTACCCTAATCCTAAACCTATGCCCACAAACTTGGTGGTCTAATATTTTACCCATTGATAGACCCACGCTCGTACTATAATGGAGCAAAAACCCATCGGTTTGCGGGTTGCAGGCAGCCATTGCCATCCCGCATACATACGTACAAGGCACAAACGTACATGTACTTGATTTAGAGTTGGTCCATTTATGGAAACACCATGTATTATACCTGTCACTTAAATTAAACATCCCAATTTTAAAATTGTAAAATATATAAATAAATATTTAATATATTATCTATGGAGACAACATGTATAATAGCTGTCACTTAAATTAAACATCAATTTTCTTAAAACTGTAAAATATATAAATAAATATTTATAATCAATTATCTCTTATAAGGTAATATTTTATCTTAACCGTTTAGATCTACTTAGATGGAAGATCCATAATCATTTGGGATCCGAGTACCATAACATACCTCACCAACCAAAAATCGCAAACTATATATATAATATTATAATATCATTAGGTAGCATGGAATATTAATTTAGAAAAAAATCCACTTTACTCCCTCCATCTATTCACTTTGTCCATCTCACATCCTAACCTAGATATTGACTTAATTTACTACCCCCTCCTATTCATATTGGCTTACTTTAGCTCTTAGGCTGTCTCCAACAATGGAACCTAAACCCAAATTTAGGTTATGCACAGTGTATTTGGGTACTAAAATCCTCTCCAACGGAAGACCCAAAGCAGCAACCCATTTTGGCTATCGGAGATATGAAAACCCAAAGATGAGTACCGTCCAGCGAAGACCCAAATCGCATCGCTTGCTCCTTGCCCGCTCCTCCTCTTCCCCCACGGAGCCCCCATGGCCGGCGGGTCGAGCTCAACGGCTTCTGCTGCTGCTCGTCGCCGTGGGACCTTGCCGCTGCCGCCGTGGGACCTTGCCGCCGTCGCCGTGCAGCCGCTCGCGGCCGCCGTGGGACGAGGCGTCGTCCCCGCTGCAGCTCCCATCCCTGCGCACCGCGCATGCGCGTCTACTCCTGCTGCTCGACGGTGGTCGGGATCGATGGATGGTGGCCGGAATCGACGGATGGTGGCCGGAATCGAGGAGCACGAGCAGTCGAGAAGCACGGTGGCGGCGAGCAGCTGCACGGCGAGGGCGTTGCCAAGGAGCAGCGTGGCGACAGGCTGTTGGTGCTGCTGCTGGTTGGCGTGAGGCGACGGCTGCTGCTGGTTGGCGCGCGGCGAGGACTGCAGCCGGTGGTGCTGCTCCGTCCCTCCTGAGATGGGTGCTCGATGTCCATGGCGGAGGGTGTGGCCGGCGAGCTGCTGCGACGCCTCGAGCGCGAAGAAATCCCCGTGGAGGTCGCCGGCGCGCAGCTCCTGAAGCCCCCACGGCGAGCTCAGCTCCGACGGGGATGCGTGGCGGACGCGTGGGATTCAACGCCTGTGGGCGCGAGGAGCTCGAGCTTCCGTTAATCGAGCTCCGGTGGCGGCGAATCGAACTCGAGCTGCCTCGAATCGAGTGCCGGCGGCGGCGGAGCTTGTGCGGCTAGCTCCGACGAGACCTCCCCTGCTGCCGTGAGAAGCACGGCGGCGACGAGCGGTTGCACGGCGAGGGCGTGGCTGAGGAGCAGCTCGGCGACGGGCTCGTGCTGCTTCTGGTGGTGGGCCGTGCTGCACGACGGCTGCTGGTGGTGCTGCTGCTGGCGTGCGGCGACGACTGCTCCTAGGTGCTGGTTGTTGGAGATGAGATTTTTTTTGTCCCCGCGATTGCACTGTGCGTGACCCAAACCCAAGAATGGGTCTCTGGTGCTCGCTGTTGGAGATAGCCTTAAGCGGGATTCCCATCCCGTTTTGCCTACATGGCACAAGTTTGACAGGTTTTTAATTGTTTTGACTGCCACATAATCTAGTCTTACATGGAAAGCCCGAGCCGAGCCGAGCCGAAGTGCCCACGCCTAAAGTAGCCACCGGCGTCATCGGCTCATCGTGAGCCAAGCGCTTTCTCCAGCTGCTTGCTGCTCTATCGATATTTGTCAATGGACGCCCAATAGAGCAGGCTTTTTGTTTTGGGGGGCAAGCCCAACAGAGCAGGTTTATGCTGAACTAAACTGACGAGCCTTAGCTGTTCTGCATTTTTTTCTTTAAAAGATCAAGGAGGCAAAAACAAAGTCAACCATTATTCTTTTAGCATTTAGAAATCGACAAAATGATACAGCAATTATTACTCATTTCTCATACAATTCTAAAACACCATTATAGTAAAATCGTCAATTGTGAGACAAAAACAGAGGCATCAAACATGACATGTTCATGACAGAGGCATTCAGAGTAAAGTAAAATCTCCACTTAAATATTGTTGTCCTCACAGCAATTTTAACCTTAACACTTTTCAGCTTCATACCCTTCTTTTGATCATGCTATTTTTTCTAAGGTTAATAATTTAGGTGTAGACGTTGGTTCGAATTCTATTCAAATTTGTGAATCTGTCGCACTCTTAAATAGATTCGAGACTCCAAATTCTACACCCCATATTAGCATGGATTTTTCTACTTTGGACTGGGATCAATTTGAAAATGATGAGGAGGAGAATTATGAATTCGAAAATCTCACTCTTGGTCACCTATGTGGTGAATTTGTTGAGGAGGTGGTGGATGAGGAATTGAGGATAGTGATCACCTAAGTTGTGGTTTTCACCAAGGTTCTTACGGCGGTAAGGCGAGGCGAGGCGACCCACCCCCTTCCAGACGCCTAGGCGAGTATGGCGCGCGGCGAGGCGACGCCATACACATACCATAACCTAGATGGAGTAATAGAAACATACCTTGTTGATGCAAGTTTTGGACCCTATGTAGTAGACATCCTCCCACTTCCAATTGTCCTTGTTCCTTGCAGGATGCAACACTCTTGCATGTTTGTAATGAGTTAGTGAATTAGTGAGTACTAATGATTGTAAGAGAAGTAAATAATTTTGTAATATGTTTAATTGAATAAATATAGATGTGGATCAACAAAGATACCTTCTTGATTGCCTGACTTCTCTTTTCTTCTTGTCCCTAGAAACAAGCTGCATAAATATTAAACAATGATTCAAATCAATCAATTAGAGAACTGATCAGCAACAAGTCAAATAATTAAATTAGGCAAGTTGAGAAACTGAATACATCCAAAGTTAGATCATTACATAGATATAGAATATAGATAACAGTGGCATAATTAATAGTCCTCAGCCACAATATTACACATACTTAGTTCTTAGCTAATAGTGGCATAATTAATAGTCCACAGCCACAATATTACACAAATTTAGTACTTAGATAATAGTGGCATAATTAATAGCAGTTCATAGCCACATTAGTATACATCAATAGCCAAAAGAGAGAAGGTGCAGATCAGCCAAAAGAAAGAAGGTGCAGATCTGAAATTTCTCAACAGCCAGCTCTCAACAGTCAATATCCATCATCAAACTCATCAACAGCATTTGCAGCAGCTTCTATGTCTTCTCCACCATCATTGGAACCATTGGGAGCATCATCATCATCACAATCAGTGACCTCGGCATCATCAAGTGGATCTTGATTTTCCTCTTCCTCTTCCTCTTCCTCTTGCTCTTCCTCAATTTCAGGTAACCCTCTTCGGTTTGCATTTCTTGCACGCTTGCTGGCATTCCTTGGGAGATTGCGGCCTCGTAATGAGCTTGATGCACCCGTGGCTTCATCAACATCGTTCCAAGTAATATCATTCTCATCATTTTGATTGACATGACCACGACGACCTTGAGGGAATACATGTGATGAATTAGCCCACTCATTGTCCCAATCAAACTGCTCAATGACCAAAGGATCAAGAGTTTTTGCTTTCTTCTCACGCCTTAACTGGAACCTAGCCTTCATCTTCCGGTTGTAGGAAACAAAAACAATTGCATTCAATCTCTTGTGCAGCAACCGATTTCTTTTCTTTGTGTGGATCTACAATAAATACATTGAAAAACAAGCAAAAATAAGAATTATTATGTTGCTGAAGTGTAAACAGCAGTACTATTAACTAGACTTGGTGAGTGAAAACAAAAGGGTAGACATGACAATAAGTAACTCACAGCCTCAAAGGTGCTCCAATTCCTCTCGCAGCCAGATGAGGATGCACAAAGGCTTACAATACGCCTAGCAAACCTCTGAATTTCAATAGCACGCCCAGCATAAGAACGCCACCAATCAACTAGATTGCAAAAAGAAAAACATGTTAGAATGAGGAATATCCTTGCTGGAATTGAATTAAAAACAGTAATAGTTTGCTGGAATTGAATAAAAAATAGCACTTACGGGGGCTCATGGTGGCAATGTTTTCTTTAGCGCTTTTCTTTGAGAATACTTCTCCTCTAAGAGCTTCATAGTCCAAGGATTGGGCATGAATTTTGTCTCTAGTATCTTTGTCTTCCACCATTCTGTCCAGCACATCAATGAAAGAACCCCTTAGCTGCCCAACAGTGGCATCATCATTGTCATTTATGAGAGGATGGAGTTTTCCTGGGTTCAAATATAGTGCAGCACCATATAGAGGATGGTCCATCTGATTCAGCCAGCGTCTATCAATAATCTCCATGATGCTCTTGAGTAGGGGTTGCTTGGTAGAAATATCAAAGCTCTGCTTGATCTTCTCCTTTGCATGGCTCATTAGTGCTGTCACCTCTGGCATTGCAGGCCTCTCATCACCATCAACCACCCTAAGTACAATGAGTAGTGGAGCTGAAGCTCTAAGGCAGTCCGTAACTTTATTCCAGAACTCCACAGAGAGAACAATGGCATGCACATCTTTGCCAGCTTGAGTTTTTGCCAATTTATTTCCAGCCCATTCTTCACTAACAAATAATGACTTCAAAGCATCCTTGTGCTTGAACAAACTCTTCAATGTGAGGAAAGCTGTGGCGAATCTAGTGGTTGCAGGTCTCACAAGATCAGCCCCACCTGTCTTTTCTCTCATCAAACTTAGAATTCTACCATGCCGGTATATGAAAGTTGTGACACGCCTTGTACGTGCAATAGGCTTCTTGAAATATTGTAGTTTGCCAATTTCTTCCAGCATCA
This sequence comes from Digitaria exilis, assembly GCA_015342445.1. Taxonomy (NCBI): domain Eukaryota; kingdom Viridiplantae; phylum Streptophyta; class Magnoliopsida; order Poales; family Poaceae; genus Digitaria; species Digitaria exilis. The sequence goes on from JACEFO010002764.1 coordinate 304,020, forward strand.
AATCCAAGCAATGTGCAGCACATGGGCTGCAAAACAGTGTTGGAATCCTATCCATCAAAATCCTACCCGCTGACTTGTAGTTGGAGCCATTGTCGGTAACAACTTGAACAACATTTTCTTTCCCAATCTCCTCAACCTTCTTCTCCAATAAATCAGCAAGCATAAATGAATCTTGTATCTCGCTTGATGCGTCAACAGACTCTAAGAAGTAGGTACCCTCTGGGCTGTTAACAAGGAAGTTGATCAAATGCCTTCCTCTCCTATCAGACCACCCATCAGACATAAGTGTGCATCCATAATGCTTCCATGCACGCTCATGGTCTGCCCTCATGTCACTTGTCAACTTAACAACATCTTTAAGCAATGGTTCACCAAGTAGATGGGGAGAAGGGGAGATGTACCCTGAACCATACTGCGCAGTTGCTTCAATTGCAATCTGAAACTGCCTTGATGCTGCTGTGTTGAATGGTATGCCGCACTCATAAAACCATAAGGCCCATTGCATATCAACATAGTGCTTCTCTTCCTTGGTCTTCATCTTGGCTGGAATTGTGGGTTGAGAAACCCCTTTGCGCCTCTCATCAACTACTTCTTCAGGTGTTTTCCGAAGCATCTCAACAATTGACTGTTGCTTCACTTTACCCTTGCTTTCTACCTTTTCTGGAGCCTTGTATAAATAGGATGCACGCCTTCGTTTGGCTGCAGTCCCTGAACTTGGCTGCAACCGAACCTTGGAAGCTTGAGATGCAGGAGCACTTGAATCCACTTGAACAGATTCAGCTGGGTTTGCTGCCACCACCACCACATCATCTTCCTGTTCTTGCTGCTCATCATCTTCCAGAAACAATGGCCTTTTCCTCTTATTGCTCTCCAAGTAATCTCTCATCTCTTTTCTAATTGCAGTAGTGGTCCTTCGACATATTTTGGTATCTCCATAGCCACCTGCTAGATGCTGCTTCAACCTTTTGATCCCTCCAGAAACCTTGGTGCCACAAAGAGTACATGTCACTTGATCTTTGTGTTCAAGGTCTGCCCAATAACCATACTTCCAGCCTGGATCATCAGACCCAGCCTTCCTTGCTTGATCAGTTTTTGGATCATAGTTCTCATTGTTGACAGAAGGTGGACTAGCCATTGCTTGGTACTGGATGCAAATAAAAATAAAGTAATAGGCAAGCAATTAGGCACTAGCAAGTAGCAAGTAGCAACTACCAAAAAAAATTACTACCAGGCTAAGGTAATTAGGCAACAACAAGTCAGCAACACGGCAGGAGATCAATACTCTAAACACATGCACAGAGCACAAAGCAGGAGATCAATAAACAAGTAACAGCAGCACGACAAAATCAATAGTCTAAACTAAACACATGCACAGAGCACAATGCCACAACCACAATGGAGATCAATAAACTACATGAAAGATAGCAGTAGCACACTAGCACATCTCGGGCATCAGTAAAAAAATCACCATCAATTAGCAGTAACATATGGCTTATGGCTATATAGCTACAAAGCAGAGCAGATGCCCAGATGCAAAGCACGCAGCAGTAGCACAAGCAAGATAGCAGCTAGCCCTGAAGAAAGAGCAAAGAAGGAAGGGGAGAGATCTGGGTGGGGGGAGATATACCTGTGGTCAGCTTGGAGTCGTAGGAGTACTGCAGTAGCACGGAGCAGAGGTTGGGCTGTCGGGGAGCAGATCAATCGCCAGGAGGGAGGAGCAGGAGGCCGGACGACGGGACGGAGAGGATGGACGGGCGGAGCAGGGACCAGATGACGGCAATGGAGAGGGCGGACGGGTGGAGCAGGGTCCGGACGGCGAGGAAGAGAGAGTTCGGACGGGCGGACGGATGGGCGGAGAGCTGCAGAAGAGGACGGATGGCGCGCAACAGAGGACGGGCGGGGGCAGAGGCCGGACGGTGGACGGGCTGGAGTACAGGCCGCCGGCGGAATCCTAGGTCGGCGCCCCTTCTCTCTCGGTCTTCCTCCCTCTCCTCTCTTTCCTCCCCCCTCTCTCTCTCCCCGCGCAGCGATGGGGCGTCCCGCGCGGGAGTACAAGAGCTTTGCCGCGCGCGCGCAGCCGCGTTGCCCTTCCCGCGCGCGCAATTTTTCCCGCGCCGGTCCGCCTTGCGCTCGTGTGGCGTCCGCCCGACGCCATGGCGACGCCTTCCATCTTCAGGCGACGCCATACACGAGAAGGTCGTGGCGAGTGCGACGCCACGATTTGGAACTCGCCCTGACGCCTTGGCGACGCCTAGGCGACGCCTAGGCGACGCCGTGAAAACACTGGTTTTCACACTATCTTCAAGAAAAATAAATCAAAAAACTCCTGGAGAAAGAAAGGAAGTGCCAAAATTAGGGTGATTAAACAACATAAAGGTGGTGTAAAATGAAAGGGATCTTTTGGAATAGCAGAGGTCTAGGGGACTTGGCTAATTTAGGTTCCTATCCGATACTAGTAAAGAGGAGAAGCTAGACTTCATTGCTTTACTAGAAACCGGAAAGAATGATTTTTCACAAAGCACGCTTAATAATATTTGTGCTGGTCGCAACTTCCTGTGGCATTGGTCGGAACCTCACGGTAGATCAGAGGCATCCTACTTGGTATTAATCTGGAAGTTTTTGACATTGGGAGTATTGACGAAGGTGACTTCTATGTGAAGTTTCGCCTACAAAATAAGGATGACGGTTTTAGTTGGATTTTAGTGGCAGTCTATGGGGCTGCTCAAAACGAATTCAAGGAAGCCTTTTTGGCTGAGCTTGTACAAACTTGTGCCAAAGAATGTTTGCCCCTTCTTGTTGGAGGTGATTTCAATATCATCAGAAACCCACAGGGAAAAAACAATGATAATTACAACGATATTTAATGCTGTCATAGATAGCTTGGATCTCCGGGAATTGGGGTTGTCAAATCGAAAATTCACATGGGCAAATTCTAGGAGTGTACCTACTTTTGAGACCTTGGACCGTACACTGGTTACTACTGAGTGGGAGGCAAAGTATCCACTGACGACGGTTCAGGCCTTGACTAGGGACATTTCCGATCATACCCCGTTGCTTTTGAGCACTAGAAGCGGGACCCACTCCAATAAGCAGCCGCTCTTTAAATTCGAGCTCGGCTGGTTTTTGCGAGAAGGTTTCTCTGAAATGGTGGCACAAGTCTGGAAAAATGAGACTAGAGGTCAGACCCCACTGCAGAGATGGCAGCACAAAATACAAAGACTTCGACAATTCCTACGGGGTTGGGCGAAAAACACCAGTGGTGCCTACAAAAAAGAAAAGGAGGAAATAATTAAGAAAGCTGACGAATTAGACAAGAAGGCTGAAACACAGATGCTTAATGCTCAAGAACTTGACTTAAAGCAATGCCTTAAGCAAAGTCTGGCCCATCTGCTACGGGAGGAAGAAATTAAGTGGTACCAAAGAGCCAAGACAACTAAGTTGTTACACGGCGATTGTAATACCAAGTACTTCCAACTAGTTGCAAATGGGAAACATAGAAAGACAAGGATATTCGGGTTAGAGCAGGAAGACTGCGTAATTGGGGGTGATGAGAATCTTAAGCGTTTTATCACCAGCTACTACAAAGGTCAAACAACTTCTCCATGAATGAATCGATCAGAGAAGATATTCCACAGGTCTCGGATTTGGAAAATGAAATTCTTACCTCACCATTTATGATAGATGAGGTCAAGAGGGCGATATTCGAGATAGAACACAATAAGGCTCTGGGACCTGATGGTTTCCCGGCTGAATTTTATCAAGCCTTCTGGGATGTTATCAAAGAGGATCTTCTACCTCTCTTTCATGAGTTCCATGAGGGAGACTTACCTTTGTTCAGTCTCAACTTTGCCATTATCACTCTACTGCCTAAACAAAAGGGGGCCAAACAAATTCAGCAGTTTAGACCTATTTGCTTACTTAACGTGAGCTTTAAGATCTTTACCAAAGTAATGACAAATCGTGTTGCTCTAGTAGCACAGAAAGTCATTAAACCTTCCCAGACGGCTTTCATGTCAGGAAGGAATATTATGGAAGGAGTGGTCATTTTGCATGAGACAGTGCATGAGTTACATAGGAAGAAGCTTGATGGCGTCATCCTGAAACTCGACTTTGAGAAAGCCTACGACAAGGTCAATTGGTCTTTTCTTCAACAAGCATTGCGAATGAAAGGCTTTTTACCTCAATGGTGCAATTGGATTAACCAAATTGTCAGAGGGGGTAGTGTTGGCATCAAAGTTAATGATGACATAGGACACTACTTCCAAACTAAGAAAGGACTTCGACAAGACGACCCTATGTCGCCGGTCCTTTTTAATATAGTTGCTAACATGCTGGCCATTCTCATCGAGAGAGCAAAGAATAATGGTGATTTCGTTGGCTTAATTCCACATTTAGTAGACGGTGGTCTTTCTATCTTGCAATACGCTGACGACACGATCCTCTTTATGGAGGATGACCTCGATAATGCCAAAAATCTTAAACTAGTGTTAAGTACTTTTGAGCAATTGTCGGGTCTAAAGATTAACTTCCATAAGAGCGAACTTTATTGCTATGGGAAGGCGAAGGATTTTAACCTTGAATATGCGAGTCTTTTCGGGTGTAAAATGGGTTGTGTTCCTTTCAAATACTTGGGTATCCCATGCATCATAGGAAACTATCAAATAGTGACTGGAAGTTAATTGAGGAGAAGTTTCAGAAAAAGCTCAGTAGTTGGAAAGAAAAATTATTATCCGTGGGCGGCAGGCTAGTCTTGATTAATTCAGTGCTTACTAGCCTCATGATGTATATGTTATCTTTCTTTGAGATACCGAAAGGTGTTCTGAAGAAGCTCGATTATTATCGCTCGCGCTTTTATTGGCAGTGTGATGACCACAAGAAAAAATAGAGGTCACTAAGTGGAGCATTCTGTGTCGGCGTAAAGATTGTGGTGGCTTAGGTATCCAGAACCTGGAAATCCAAAACAGATGTCTTTTAAGCAAATGACTATTCAAATTAATTAACGAGGATGGCATTTGGCAAAATCTCCTAAGGAGGAAATACTTGTCAAATAAAACCCTGACCCAAGTCCACAAACAGCCGGGGGATTCTCATTTTTGGGCTGGTCTTATGAAGGTTAAGGACCATTTCCTACAATGTGGTCGGTTTAAAGTCAACAGTGGCCTGGAAACTAGATTCTGGGAAGAAACATGGATAGGGGTGTAACACCCAGATTTCCAAGAAATCCGAATGCTTCCATATGTGTGCCCAGGATGTCCACAGAACACATATAGATTACAAATATTGAATCACAGAGAACACAATGCTCGAATAAAATAGTTTATATCAGAGTTTAACACAAGACTTAGTCTTAAACAAATAACACAGCGGAAGACTTAATACTATCAAACGTTTCAACTAGGAAGAGCCTCAAATCCACAGGGACACCGACTGGTTGAACACAGCTTAGTAGTACGGCAGATCCTCCGGAAACTCAGCAAGCGTCTGATCATTCATTGCTCCATCTGTTACCCATCCGGGATTTTGTTGAATAGTTGCAAGTGTAAGTAAACCATCTTACTTAACAAGTATAACACGGGTTATGCAAGGACAAAAGGCTTGACACGGTTATACTGCATTAGCACTTTTAGTTGATTCATTTTATTTTCTTCCAACTTACTACAAATGAGTAGATCCCAAGTATAAACCCATTAATAAGGTATAAGTGATTATAGAACAAACCATCATCATCCACTAATATCATCTTCTAATCAAAAAGGATCCAGGCCGCTCGTGTCCGTGAGCACGGCTATCATGATAGATCAACACTCTGCAGAGGTTTCGCCCTTTACCCGCCGGTCACATAAATCCAAAAGAACTTATGTTACGAGGACTTTCACAAAACACCCTAACAAGCACAGTAGCCGTTTTGGTTCAACATAGGCAGCATAACCCGAGGCATCGAGATTGACGTACGCTCAGGGCGCAACGTGAGGGGGTCAATGGCGTCCAGAGCGAGAGCGCAATCATCGCAACGTGTGAAGCTTCCGTACATCGGGCGCTTACATCACGGGACTTTGCCTAACGGGGCATAGCCAACGGATAAAACCGTCCTCGATGGATCAAACTATACTCTCACCCATGCACCCCACATACGCCTTTCGGTAACCACTGGCGAGCTAGAGACGTACAAGCTAGTTATCCAAGACCAGAGCCATTATAGTTCCAACGGCGGCGAACAAGTTCCTGGGTTGCCGCTTTAAGAACCGGACCTTATGGAGAGACATTAGAACAAAGCACAAAGCACATGCTCTAATTCCCTAGATCAAACCTTACAGAGACACTAGAACAAAGCACACAGCACATGCTCTAGTTCCCCGAACCATGTTGCTAAAAAGCATCTTTTAACCATCATTGAAGTGAACCATTAGTTCAGTATTAACATAAAAATAAATGTTGGTTGCAGCGCGTAGCATAATCTAACCATAATGCATAGAACCCCGGGTAACAAGGAATACGGTAAAGACTAGGAACATCCTTAATGGTTAACAATTTTAGACACATGCATATGATTGATGTGATTAATCGGTGTATAGGTAACAAGGATGGTCCGTGTTATACTTGCCTTCCTCAGTGAACTGCTGCTGCACTTGAACTTCGAGAACGGGATCGTCGGCGAACTCGAACGGCTCAGCAACTACTCACATCGATCACCACACAAACATCCACACATACATGCAAACAAGATTATTTAATTAGAACAGTACACCAAACATAAACAAAAGATGAAAAGGAGGCTTTAGGGTTACTCTACGCTTTACTACGAACACGTGAGCGTGAAAATCACTCAAATCGGAGTTAAAACGGAGAAACTACGCTAAATACGGGCTCTAGGGGCTTGCTGGTAAAGATTTTAGGCTTCCAGGGGTGTTTTTGAAAGAAACCAGGGACCTAAAACATAATTTTGTATAAAAACCCGAGGGCTAACGAGTAAAAACGACTTCTAGGACGGCGGGCACGATTTTTCAAAAGCGCAGGGGCTAAACCGAAAGAAAAAGGACTTGGTTGTAAATACTTTTGAACTGTGATGGACCGCGGGTTGATTTTCAAAAACTGCAGGGGCTCTTTTGCAAAACAGGCGCGGCGGCGGCTGGTTGCTGACGTGGGCTGACGTCACCGTGGACCGAACCGTGGACCGGCTTGAACCGCGGTTCACGGAAACCGGCTCGGTTTAGATCGGTTTTCAGATCTGGCCGTCGGTTTCGAATCTAACGGCTCAGATTAGATCGGTCTCTCGGCTTCACCGGAAACGGCGGCTCGCGGCGGCGCGCGGCGGCGCTCTCGCCGGAGATGGCTCGGCTGGGGGCTAGAAGGCTCCATACCTCGCCGTGATTGGCTCAAAAGAGAGAGGAGAAGTTGGAGGTTCGGTTTTGGGGATCGGAGGCGAACATCGCGCGGCGGAGACGGCTCGCGACGAACGGCGGCGCGGTGATGGCTCCGGTGAGCTCGCGCGGACACGGAAAGGCGAGAGAGAGGGGGTAAAAGAGCTCGGCATGTTCCTTACGTGCCCGTGAAGCTCCGGGGACAGCTCTTGTTGGGAGAGGCGCGGCGGAGCGTCGGGTTGGCGGCGGTGGATTGAAGCTCGGCGGCGCTAGGGTTTGAGGCGTGGGGGATCCGCGAGAAGGGGCCGCGACATATATAGGGGCTAGGCGGAGACTCCCTGGCATGCGCGCCAAGCCGGGGAAGGCGGCGTGAGCGGTGGGGACTCGCGGCGGCGCGGGGAGGAGTCCCGGTTCGATGCGGCGCGAGGTAGGAGAAGGGGCTTACAGGCGGGCCCGGCATGTCAGTGACTGGGAGAGAGAGAGGAAGCGCGCGCTGCGGAGAGAAGAGAGAGGCTGACGGGTGGGCCCGGCATGTCAGTGGCAGCGAGCGGAGGGCGCGGGCTGGCGCGGAGCGGGCTGCTGCGGCGGTGGGCCGACTGCTGGGCTGGAGTGGTGGGCCGAAAGGAGAAAGAGAAAAAGAGAGAAAAAGAAAAGGTTTTTCTTTTATTCAAACACTCATTTGAATTCAAATTCAAATTTGAATTCAACAATCAAAAATAAATGCACCAGCATGAATGCAACAATAATGTTTCTATTTCCTATATTTGCTTTTAATTATTCAAAAATTTTATTTCCCTATACTATTTATGAGCACTCAAAAAGGAAAACCCATTAATTACTATTTTTTTTTAAATAGGCATTTTTAGGGTGTTACAAACCTACCCCCCTTAAGATGAATCTCGTCCCCGAGATTCGGACGTGGATTGGAAGAGATGTGGATATTCTGCCTTGAGATCATCCTCCCGTTCCCAGGTTGCCTCATCCTCTGTATGACGATTCCACTGAACCTTGCACATACGTATCACTTTGTTCCTGGTGACTCTCTCAGACTCCTCTAAGATCTTGACCGGATATTCCTCATAAGTAAGGTCCTCCTGCACATTCAATTCCTCTAACGGAATCTGTTCCTCTGGCACCCGTAAACACTTCTTTAGCTGGGACACATGGAACACATCATGCACTCCTGCCAATTTCTCTGGTAACTCCAACTGATAAGCCACTTCACCCATTCGTTCTAAGATCTTGAAAGGTCCAATATAGCGAGGTGCTAGCTTGCCTTTGACGTTGAATCTCTTCACACCTCTCATTGGTGACACCTTAAGATACACAAAATCACCAATCCCGAAGCTGAGGTCTCGTCGCCTTACATCTGCATAACTTTTCTGCCGCGACTGAGCTGTTTTCAAATTCTGCCTGATAACCTGCACTTGTTCTTCTGCCTGCTTCAAGACCTCAGGTCCAAATACCTTACCTTCTCCGGTCTGATTCCAAAACAACGGTGTCCTGCACTTTCTTCCGTACAACACCTCAAATGGTGACATCCTGAGACTCTGCTGGTAGCTGTTGTTGTACGAGAACTCTGCATAGCACAAACTCTTATCCCAGCTACTTCCATACTGCAATGCACATGCTCGCAACATGTCCTCCAGTATCTGATTCGTCCTCTCGGTCTGACCGTCTGTCTGCGGATGGTAAGCGGAACTGAAGTGAAGCTTAGTATCCATGGACTCATGTAACTTGCGCCAAAAGTGCGACGTAAACTGACTTCCTCGGTCTGATACTATCTTCTTAGGTACCCCATGCAAACATACAATCCGCTCCATATACAATTCTGCTAGTTTGGCACCGGAATATGTAGTCTTTACCGGAATAAAGTGAGCCACCTTCGTCAATCGGTCCACTATCACCCATATAGAGTCATAACCTTTCTGCGTGCGGGGCAATCCTGTTATAAAATCCATACCCACTTCTTCCCATTTCCACTCTGGTATCTTCATAGGCTGAAGCAAACCTGCCGGTCTCTGATGTTCGGCCTTAACTCTCTGGCATACGTCACAAAGAGCTACATGTGCTGCAACATCGCGCTTCAAACCATACCACCAAAATCTTTCCTTGAGGTCCAAGTACATCTTGGTACTTCCCGGGTGAATGGAATATGCTGACTCGTGCGCTTCCCGTAAGATAACATCCTTGATATGCTGCTGATCTGGCACCACTATTCTGTTACCATACCACACTGTTCCTTGATCATCCAATCGGAATCCTAGCGCTTTATCTGTCCCGATCTTCTTAACCAACTCCTTGATTTCCTCATCCTCCAATTGACCTTTTCGGATTTCTTGTTCAAGAGTTGACTCCACTTCTAGCTCAGCCACGTTAGCTACCGTACCCAAGTTTAAGCGTTCAAACTCCCTACTAAGCTCTTCCGGTAAATTCTGACCCGGTAGCACATTCGCAAAACTCTTTCTACTCAAAGCATCGGCCACCAAGTTAGCCTTCCCTGGATGGTAGTGAATTTCTAGTTCAAAGTCATTGATCTTCTCAAGCCAACGACGTTGCCTCATATTCAACTCGGATTGCGTGAACACATACTTAAGACTCTTGTGGTCGGTATAGATGTCGCACTTGTGTCCAATCAAATAATGCCTCCAGATCTTCAATGCGTGTACCACGGCTGCCAATTCCAGATCATGTGTCGGATAATTCAGCTCATGTCTCCTCAACTGTCTGGACGCATATGCCACAACTCTACCTTCCTGCATGAGTACACATCCCAATCCTTGACGAGACGCATCGCAATACACTGAGAAACTTTTAGTAACATCTGGCAGTACCAATACTGGTGCAGTGGTCAGCCTTTTCTTCAACTCCTCAAAGCTAGCTTGACACTGCGGTGTCCACACAAACTTGGCATTCTTTTCTAGCAATGATGTCAAAGGCTTGGCAATCTTGGAGAATCCCTCAATAAAACGCCGATAGTAACCTGCCATTCCAAGAAAACTCCTGATCTCACTGACATTCTGCGGTGGAATCCAGTTGAGAACATCCCTGACCTTCTTCGGATCAACTGCGACACCTCCATTTGACAACACATGGCCCAAGAATGATACCTCCTTCAGCCAGAATTCACATTTACTCAACTTAGCATACAACTGATGTTCTCGGAGTCTCTGCATCACTAACCTCAAGTGTTCCTCATGCTCTTCCTCATTCTTGGAGAAAACCAGAATATCATCGATGAACACCACGACGAACTTGTCAAGATAATCCATGAACACACTGTTCATCAAATACATGAAGTAGGCCGGTGCATTAGTCAATCCAAAGGACATAACTGTGAACTCATACAAACCATACCGGGTAGTGAAAGCTGTCTTGGGGATATCTGTCACCCGGATTCTCATCTGATGATAGCCTGATCTGAGATCGATCTTCGAGAACACACAAGCTCCTCTCAATTGGTCAAAGAGATCATCGATCCTTGGCAGTGGGTACTTATTCTTGATAGTGACCTCATTGAGGGCTCGGTAGTCTATGCACATCCTCTGTGTCCCGTCTTTCTTATCAACAAACAACACTGGAGCTCCCCAAGGCGAACAACTAGGACGAATATACCCCTTAGCTAGTAGGGCCTTTAATTCTTCTTTAAGTTTCTTTAATTCTTTTACCCCCATTCTATATGGTCTTTTAGCTATGGGTGCTGTGCCAGGCATAAGTTCAATAACAAATTCAACTTCACGGTCCGGAGGCATACCTGGCAATTCATCTGGGAACACATCTGGATACTCGTTCACCACTCGAATGTCCTTCAACTCTGTGCCTTCAGCATGATTGACCTGACCGGGCTCTGTGGTTTTGGTTGCTTGATACTCAATCTTCTCCCCTGATGGAGTCACTAACTGAACAGCACGCTTGGAACACTGGATGACGGCATCGTACTTTGCTAGCCAGCTCATTCCCAAAATCAGATCCATCCCGTTAGAGTTTAGAACTATAGGGTGTGCTAAAAAGTCTACCCCCCTTATGTTAACTGCTACATTAGGACAACGTAATGTGGCCCGAAGTTCTCCCCCCGGTGAGTTAACTAACATGGTGTTCCCCATAGGTTGCATAAGCATCAAGTTCTTTTTCACGAAATCAGCAGATATAAAAGCATGCGAAGCTCCAGAATCAAACAAAACTGTAGCAGGTTGTGAGTTGACCGAGAACGTACCGACTACCACATCTGTGGCTACTTCTGCAGTTTCTGCTCCCACATGGTTGAGCTTGCCCCTGGCGTAGTTCTGCTGGCCTCGGTTTCCCTGTGCCTGCTGCTGATTTCCATTCTGAGTTTGTTGTGGCCCTGCCTTCTGGTTGTTGTTCTGACCGGTGGAATTCTGGACCCTCCGGGGACAAAAGTTAGCATAATGTCCCTGTTCACCACAGTGATAGCATACCCTTGGGCCGGCAGGAGTGGTGTTAGCCTGGGTAGTGCGTGAAGCCTGAGTGTTCTGCTGCACGTTCTGGTAGCGCTGCTGTTGCTGCTGGGGTGGTGCATACTGGGGACGTTGCTGGTTCTGGCTGCGGTTCTGAAGGCTTGATTGTCCCTGAGTGCGCTGCTGATTCACCTGCTGGGGGTTGTAGCGGGGGCGGATGTTGCTGCCAGATTGCTGGTTCATGAACTTTCTCTTCCTGTCCTCAATCTCACGACGCTTGTGCTCCACCATCAGGGCACCATCAACCAATGCACCGAAGGTTGGGAAGGTGATGCACATCAACTGTAGCTGCAAAACATCCTGGAGTCCATTCCGGAAGCGAGTTTGCCTCTTCTCATCTGTCGACACCTCATCCGGTGCATAGCGGGCCAGCTCAAGGAACTTGTCACGATAGGCAGTGACGCTCATTCCCTCCTGCGTCAGGGCTAGGAACTCCCTCTTCTTTAGGACCGTCAGTCCCTCAGGCACATGGTGAGCACGGAAGGCTTCACTGAACTGCTGCCAAGTGATCTGGTTGCGATCGGGTTGCGCATATTGGTATGCTACCCACCAGTCGAGAGCGGCTCCTTCAAATTGTCCAGAGGCGTAGAGCACCTTCTCCCTGTCATCACACTGAGCAATGTCGAGCTGTCTCTCCACTGCCTTGATCCAGTCTTCAGCTTCCATCGGGTCCTTGGCGCGGGAGAACTTTGGCGGGCGCCCCTTCAAGAACTCTCCCCTCCTGTCCCGGATGGGCTGGGGAGGTGGCTGAACAGGTGGATTCTGCAGGTTCTGCTGCATCAAAGCTATGGCCTGAGTCAACTGTTGCATCGTCTGTGTCTGCAAGCGGACTAGATCTTCCATGGTGGGCGGCTGGTTCTGGTTCTGATTCGGGTTCTGGTTCTGGTTGCCACCACCCATCGATCCTCTTGTCCCAACCATCTGTCATAAAACAAAACCCCAACATTCATAATCACTGTCATGTCTGACCCAGTGTCAAGAATTGAAGCAATCCATTGACAAGATAAGGTTCTCAGGCGATAGGAAAGATGATGGATGGTATGCAAAGGAGAGATTAGGAACCCATCTATCTATCCACTAAACACCTTATACCTTAGTCCAATACTAGATGATTGCAGACTCTCGTCCACGCTCATCACAACCATTACAAAGATCCAAATCACACATAAGCATAATGACAATTCATTCAAGCATTTAAAGTCAAGGTTCACACAAGACTCGGCACTATTCGACTAGTTTTGACTCAAAAACGTTCTATTTGATCTCTACTGGCATTTAGGGTCGATGGTGGTGCGGTAAGCTAGGGTGCTGTATCTAGTCCTTCTGTGGGGTGGCGACTGTGCACCGAACTACGGACTGCGTAGCGCCGGTCCTTCCGACTGGTGCTGCAGCTCCTCGGGGTTCCCTTCTTCGGTCTCCTGCCTAAGAAGCTCCTTGTAGGCGTCTGGGTTGCGTGCCACCAACGGGTACTCATTGATGCGGGGTGGAAGGTAGACATCAGTGCTCTTACGGACTATCTATCTCTGTCGAGCCATCTATGGAAGTGAAAACTAGAGGAGGGCTAGAAAATTTTCACAAAGGACAGGGGTAGAATAGAACACCATTTTTCAACAGAAACTCAACTCTAGGATGTAAAATAATTTTTAGAGCAAGAATTAAGCAAGTTCTAATCGACCGTTCTATCTAGGCTGTGACCCTACAGTCAGCACGGCTCTGATACCAACTTTGTAACACCCAGATTTCCAAGAAATCCGAATGCTTCCATATGTGTGCCCAGGATGTCCACAGAACACATATAGATTACAAATATTGAATCACAGAGAACACAATGCTCGAATAAAATAGTTTATATCAGAGTTTAACACAAGACTTAGTCTTAAACAAATAACACAGCGGAAGACTTAATACTATCAAACGTTTCAACTAGGAAGAGCCTCAAATCCACAGGGACACCGACTGGTTGAACACAGCTTAGTAGTACGGCAGATCCTCCGGAAACTCAGCAAGCGTCTGATCATTCATTGCTCCATCTGTTACCCATCCGGGATTTTGTTGAATAGTTGCAAGTGTAAGTAAACCATCTTACTTAACAAGTATAACACGGGTTATGCAAGGACAAAAGGCTTGACACGGTTATACTGCATTAGCACTTTTAGTTGATTCATTTTATTTTCTTCCAACTTACTACAAATGAGTAGATCCCAAGTATAAACCCATTAATAAGGTATAAGTGATTATAGAACAAACCATCATCATCCACTAATATCATCTTCTAATCAAAAAGGATCCAGGCCGCTCGTGTCCGTGAGCACGGCTATCATGATAGATCAACACTCTGCAGAGGTTTCGCCCTTTACCCGCCGGTCACATAAATCCAAAAGAACTTATGTTACGAGGACTTTCACAAAACACCCTAACAAGCACAGTAGCCGTTTTGGTTCAACATAGGCAGCATAACCCGAGGCATCGAGATTGACGTACGCTCAGGGCGCAACGTGAGGGGGTCAATGGCGTCCAGAGCGAGAGCGCAATCATCGCAACGTGTGAAGCTTCCGTACATCGGGCGCTTACATCACGGGACTTTGCCTAACGGGGCATAGCCAACGGATAAAACCGTCCTCGATGGATCAAACTATACTCTCACCCATGCACCCCACATACGCCTTTCGGTAACCACTGGCGAGCTAGAGACGTACAAGCTAGTTATCCAAGACCAGAGCCATTATAGTTCCAACGGCGGCGAACAAGTTCCTGGGTTGCCGCTTTAAGAACCGGACCTTATGGAGAGACATTAGAACAAAGCACAAAGCACATGCTCTAATTCCCTAGATCAAACCTTACAGAGACACTAGAACAAAGCACACAGCACATGCTCTAGTTCCCCGAACCATGTTGCTAAAAAGCATCTTTTAACCATCATTGAAGTGAACCATTAGTTCAGTATTAACATAAAAATAAATGTTGGTTGCAGCGCGTAGCATAATCTAACCATAATGCATAGAACCCCGGGTAACAAGGAATACGGTAAAGACTAGGAACATCCTTAATGGTTAACAATTTTAGACACATGCATATGATTGATGTGATTAATCGGTGTATAGGTAACAAGGATGGTCCGTGTTATACTTGCCTTCCTCAGTGAACTGCTGCTGCACTTGAACTTCGAGAACGGGATCGTCGGCGAACTCGAACGGCTCAGCAACTACTCACATCGATCACCACACAAACATCCACACATACATGCAAACAAGATTATTTAATTAGAACAGTACACCAAACATAAACAAAAGATGAAAAGGAGGCTTTAGGGTTACTCTACGCTTTACTACGAACACGTGAGCGTGAAAATCACTCAAATCGGAGTTAAAACGGAGAAACTACGCTAAATACGGGCTCTAGGGGCTTGCTGGTAAAGATTTTAGGCTTTCAGGGGTGTTTTTGAAAGAAACCAGGGACCTAAAACATAATTTTGTATAAAAACCCGAGGGCTAACGAGTAAAAACGACTTCTAGGACGGCGGGCACGATTTTTCAAAAGCGCAGGGGCTAAACCGAAAGAAAAAGGACTTGGTTGTAAATACTTTTGAACTGTGATGGACCGCGGGTTGATTTTCAAAAACTGCAGGGGCTCTTTTGCAAAACAGGCGCGGCGGCGGCTGGTTGCTGACGTGGGCTGACGTCACCGTGGACCGAACCGTGGACCGGCTTGAACCGCGGTTCACGGAAACCGGCTCGGTTTAGATCGGTTTTCAGATCTGGCCGTCGGTTTCGAATCTAACGGCTCAGATTAGATCGGTCTCTCGGCTTCACCGGAAACGGCGGCTCGCGGCGGCGCGCGGCGGCGCTCTCGCCGGAGATGGCTCGGCTGGGGGCTAGAAGGCTCCATACCTCGCCGTGATTGGCTCAAAAGAGAGAGGAGAAGTTGGAGGTTCGGTTTTGGGGATCGGAGGCGAACATCGCGCGGCGGAGACGGCTCGCGACGAACGGCGGCGCGGTGATGGCTCCGGTGAGCTCGCGCGGACACGGAAAGGCGAGAGAGAGGGGGTAAAAGAGCTCGGCATGTTCCTTACGTGCCCATGAAGCTCCGGGGACAGCTCTTGTTGGGAGAGGCGCGGCGGAGCGTCGGGTTGGCGGCGGTGGATTGAAGCTCGGCGGCGCTAGGGTTTGAGGCGTGGGGGATCCGCGAGAAGGGGCCGCGACATATATAGGGGCTAGGCGGAGACTCCCTGGCATGCGCGCCAAGCCGGGGAAGGCGGCGTGAGCGGTGGGGACTCGCGGCGGCGCGGGGAGGAGTCCCGGTTCGATGCGGCGCGAGGTAGGAGAAGGGGCTTACAGGCGGGCCCGGCATGTCAGTGACTGGGAGAGAGAGAGGAAGCGCGCGCTGCGGAGAGAAGAGAGAGGCTGACGGGTGGGCCCGGCATGTCAGTGGCAGCGAGCGGAGGGCGCGGGCTGGCGCGGAGCGGGCTGCTGCGGCGGTGGGCCGACTGCTGGGCTGGAGTGGTGGGCCGAAAGGAGAAAGAGAAAAAGAGAGAAAAAGAAAAGGTTTTTCTTTTATTCAAACACTCATTTGAATTCAAATTCAAATTTGAATTCAACAATCAAAAATAAATGCACCAGCATGAATGCAACAATAATGTTTCTATTTCCTATATTTGCTTTTAATTATTCAAAAATTTTATTTCCCTATACTATTTATGAGCACTCAAAAAGGAAAACCCATTAATTACTATTTTTTTTAAATAGGCATTTTTAGGGTGTTACAAGGGGATAAGCCCCTTAAAACCGTGTATGCTAACCTCTATCGGATAGTTCGGAAGAAGTCCGCAACAGTGGCCGAGGTGCTAAGCACCACACCTTTGAACGTTAACTTTCGAAGAGCACTAACAGGTCCTAATCTAGCGTCTTGGTACAGGTTAGTTGAGAGCATCCTAAATACAAGACTTACAGGAAATAGGGATGTTTTTATCTGGAATTTGCACAAAAGTGGGGTGTTCTCTACTCGCTCCTTCTATATGGCATTGATTAGCGAGGGGGTTGTTCCTCAAAAGTGCCCTATTTGGAAGATTAAGGTACCACTTAAGATTAAAATCTTTTTATGGTACATTAAAAATGAAGTCACTCCCACCAAGGATAACCTGGCAAAAAGAAATTAGAAAGGAAACCTAAGTTTTTGTTCGTGTTGCTCTCTTGAGACTATTGAACACCTTTTCATTCACTGTCACTTTACCCGTTTCATTTGGAATACAATTTATATCACCTTTGGAATTCAACCCTCTACTAGCATTGCCCATATGTTTGGTTCTTGGCTTGCAGGCATTCGGTCAGCACTTAGAAATCAGATATGTGTAGGTCTTTCGGCTATTTGTTGGGCTATATGGTTGAATAGAAATGATATGGTGTTCAATCATGTTAAGTCTAACACCTTTATGCAGGTTATTTTCAAGGCGACGTTCTGGACACGCACTTGGTCTCTTTTGTGTAAGGACATGGAGGCAAAGGAAAATCTAAAGAATGCGTGTCGAGTATTGGAGTCAGTTGTCATGGAGGTGTTCGTAAAGTTTGGGTGGAAGTTCTCCAATCGAATAGCGGCCTAGTCGTCTCTCTTCTTTTTCGGTAGAGCTTGGTGTCTCTTGTATCCCTGTGGAGTTTGTTGGTGAGCCGGAGTGCGCGTTTTGTATCGTTACGTTGTGTACGCTATCTTCGATGGCGTAGAGGCCGGGACCTTTTTTTTCCATTATCTAAAAAAATATAGTAGAGGAATGTATAGAAGTTCAAAATACCAAAGAAAATTTTTGCAGCTCCTAAAAGGAGTCACAATCAGTTGACAGCTTCATTATTTCGGGTTCCAAAACGCCATCACTTTCAGTAGACGCTTGAAGGCAGTCCCACCAACAGCTTTCAGGCTTTTAGTGAATGCTTTCAGTTGTCTCGTTCCTGTGAATGTGCTCCGGTCTATAAGAAACACTCTCGAGGACTGTAGGATCGACGAACAGAACCATATTATAGACTGCAAATCAAGTTTTTGGACAGATCAATAATCTAGGGATTCCTCACCTCAATCTGGCCCGTCAGTGTGCAGGTTCCACCAGCGCCCTTCCCACTAATAGAACATATGAAACGGGGCGCGTTACCCGGCGTGTGCACGTGGCCACGACATGAAAAAAAAATTTCACCGCCCGATTCACATTTGACGGTGAGTAAAAACTGAGTCACCATATTTACCGTCCCCAACGTAAGGCTGTCTGCAGCGCTTCCCTGTATTCATCCCTTCAGGGATGGCTACAGGGAAAAACGCCCTGCTGCGGTATCCCTCTACCGTCCCGCTATGGTAGAGGGACCGCTCTGACACGGTACACCGAGCGGGGGTAGCGAACCCCCGCTACGACGCCACGGTGGCGTGGGCCCCACGTTCACGCCCTTCTCGCGCCAACCACCGAGGAACCTCTCGAGCTCGTCGTCGGCCATGGCCATCACCGCCGCCACCGCCGAGGAACCTCTCGAGCTCGTCGTCGGCCGTGGCCATCACCGCCGCCGCATGCGTCCTCTGCGCGCCGGGATGGAGAGAGGCACGGCGAGGCCGGCCGGAGGCAGAGAGAGAGAGCAGAGGAGGGAGAGAGAGCGCAGAAAGAGCACAAATCGACCACAAATCCACGAAATCCCCAACCAAATCATGCACAAATCCACGATTTGAAGCACAAATCGATTGGAAGCACAGATCGAGGCCCAAATCGACAGCCGAATCACAAATCATGGAGGGAGAGAGAGTTTCTACACACACAGAAAAGGGAGAGAGGAAGCGCCGCCGCCGGATCTCGCATCTTCCCTGGCCTCGCAGGCTGCGCGCCGAGGTCCGCAGGTGCCGCTGCTTCTGCCTGAGCTCGAGGCCGCGCGAGGAGGAGGCATGACGGCGCGACGCAGGAGGAGGAGGATGGAGGAGGCAGCGCGGGCTCGAGCTCCCGCCGGCGCAGGAGGAGGCGGCGTTCTTGGCCCAGGCGAGAGCAGCATCGGCGAGGAGGAGGCAGCGTTCTTGCCCGGGCGAAGCGGCGTGGGGAGTTCACAAACTCTCGCGAGAGGTATCGGACGGAGTCCACGAAGGAGGAGAAAAAGAAAATAAGGAAAGAAAAGAAATAGGGAGAGGTGGGAGGCGTCGGCAGCAGGGGAAAAAAGTACAAAATAGAGAGAGAGAAAGAAAGAAAAAAAGAGAAGAAAAAAATTAAAAAGGATATGGAAAAAGAAAAGAGAAAAGAGGAAGAAAGAAAAAGAAGGGAGGAGATAAAAAAATAAAAATAAAAATAATAGAATAGATGAGGAGAGGGGAGATGTTAGTTGGGATGATTGAATAAAATATAGTATAGTTGGTACAGAGGAAGAGTATAGAGGGATGATGGGTGCGGGAGAAGTTAGCGTAAAGAAAAGAATCTCGATGACTAGGATAGAATATTTCTTTTAAAGGGATGAGATAGAGGGATAGCAGTGTGGAGAGCCTAAGGCTGTCTGCAGTGCTTCCCTGTATCCATTCCTTCAGGGATGGCTACATGGAAAAACACCCTGCGGCGGTATCCCTCTACCGTCCCGCTATGGTAGAGGGACCGCTTTGACACGGTACACCGAGCGGGGTAGCGACCCCCCGCTACGACGCCACGGTGGCGCGGGCCCCACGCTCACGCCCTTCTTGCCCCAACCGCCGAGGAACCTCTCGAGCTCGTCGTCGGCAATGGCCATCACCGCCGCCACCACCGAGGAACCTCAAGAGCTCGTCGTCGACCGTGGCTATCACCGCCACCGCATGCGTCCTCTGCGTGCCGGGATGGAGATAGGCACGACGAGGCCGGCCGGAGGCAGAGAGAGAGCAGAGGAGAGAGAGAGCGTAGAGAGAGCACAAATCGACCGCAAATCCATGAAATCCCCAACCAAATGAAGCACAAATCCACGATTCGAAGCACAAATCGATTGGAAGCACAGATCGAAGCCCAAATCGACAGTCGAATCACAAATCGTGGAGGGAGAGAGAGTTTCTACACATACAGAAAAGGGAGAGAGGAAGCACCGCCGCTGAGATCCTCCATGTCCTCGCAGGCTGCGCGCCGAGGTCCGCGGGTGCCGCTGCTTCTGCCCGAGCTCGAGGCCGCGCGAGGAGGCATGGCGGCGTGACGCATGAGGAGGAGGGTGGAGGAGGCAGCGCGGGCTCGAGCTCTCGCCGGCGCAGGAGGCGGCGGCGTTCTTGGCCCAGGCGAGAGCAGCATCGGTGAGGAGGAGGCAGCGTTCTTGCCCGTGCGAAGCGGCGTGGGAGTTAACGAACTCTCGTGAGAGGTATCGGACGGAGTCCACGAAGGAGGAGAAAAAGAAAATAAGGAAAGAGAAGAAATAGGGAGAGGTGGGAGGCGTCGGCAGCAGGAAAAAAAAATAGAAAATAGAGAGAGAAAAAGAAAGGAAAAAAGAGAAGAAAAAAATTAAAAAGGATATGAAAAAAGAAAAGAGAAAAGAGGAAAAAAAAAGAAGGGAGGAGATAGAAAAGAAAAATAAAAATAATAGAATAGATGAGGAGAGGGGAGATGTTAGTTGGAATGATTGAATAAAATATAGTATGGTTGGTATAGAGGAAGAGTATAGAGGGATGATGGGTGCGGAAGAAGTTAGGGTAAAGGAAAGAATCTCGATGACTACGACAGAGTATTATTTTAAAAGAGATGAGATATAGCGCGGAGAGCCCCAGTCATCAGTCTCAGGAATCGCCATCTATTGGTCCACCGACGCCGTCTGATGAGGACATCACTAATTCGGATGCACATGACATGCCTACGCCTTTCATTCAAGGTCCAATCACAAGAGCTCGCGCGCAACAATTAAATTTAGAGGTGAGCTCGCTTCTAAGTGTTCCTTTTAATAGATTTGAGAATAGATCGCTACCTATTGTTTATAATGTTGTTAGGAACCAAGGAGAAGACAAGGAGACGCATGGAGGGAGGCTTGGAGGTGTGGGAAACAGCCAAGGGTCGGCCAAGCATCGTGGAGGTCCATTACAACTCGACTTCGGGTCCAACTCGGAGTCCAGGAACAGTCTGGAGTAAAACGGACGCCCAGGCCGCATACGGACTCGGATTTCGACGATCCACATATGGTTGGAAAGAAAATTTTATAGAGCTTCCAATGGAACCAGAACCAGGCCCAAATTCACTCTGAGTCGACGGGAATCGTCCGAGGAAGGTGGCGTCCAGAATCTGTCCCGGTGCTGCGTCACCGATATTTGGCCTTTGGGCCGTGTATCTTCGTTGAGCCCATTAGGGGCGCGTGTAGGGGGTCGACCACGACCCTAACCTCTATATATCAGTAGCCGCCACCCTCGTTAGGATTTGGGTTTTGCTTAGATTAATCTGTCAAGAACAGTTTCGCCGTTGCATCGGTTTGTGAGACCCCAACTCGTGAGATTAATCATACATCTGCAATTTGGTTGCATCCTTCTGTGTTCTTGCTTGTGTTCTTCGATTCGCAGGCAAGGATTAGCCTTCTGGGAAAGGTCGACTTAGGTCGATAACCTGAGGAGACGTGGTGCTGCGATTGCGGGGTTCAGGACGTGTTGTTCGGAAGCCGGATCGATTTGTGTCGCGACTCCGCCAAAATCGTCGCTTATCTGAACCTTTCGGAAGATCGGGAACCCTAGGCCACATCAGTTGGTTCCAAAAAAAGATGGTACTTGGTGTATGTGTGTTGATTGTAGATCCATCAATAATATAACTATTCGATATCGTCATCCTATTCCTAGGCTAGACGACATGCTTGATGAATTGTGTGGTGCTATAATTTTCACAAAGATTGACTTGCGTAGTGGTTACCACCAAATAAGAATGAAACTTGGAGATGAATGGAAGACAGCTTTTAAAACTAAATTTGGCTTGTATGAGTGGCTAGTAATGCCTTTTGGGTTAACTAATGCACCTAGTACATTCATGCGCTTGATGATACAGGAAGCGCATGGAGGCGGATTGATGGGACACTTTGGTGCTAAGAAGACGGTGGACGTTTTGGCTGCACATTTCTTTTGGCCACACATGAGGAGAGACGTTGAGCGGTTCGTTAGTCGCTGTGCTACATGTCAAAAAGCTAAGTCTCGGTTGAATCCACATGGTCTATATATACCTCTTCCTATTCCTTCTATTCCTTGGGCGGATATTTCTATGGACTTTGTTTTGGGATTGCCTAGGACTAAGAGGGGGAGGGATAGCATTTTTGTTGTGGTGGATCGTTTTTCTAAAATGGCACATTTCATACCATGTCATAAGAGTGATGATGCTGTTCATATTGCTGACCTCTTTTTCAAAGAGATTGTACGTTTGCATGGTATGCCTTCTACTATTGTTTCAGATCGTGATGCCAAATTTTTGAGTCACTTCTGGCGTACTTTGTGGAACAAGTTGGGTACAAAATTATTATTTTCTACCACTTGTCATCCGCAAACTGATGGTCAAACTGAGGTTGTCAATCGCACATTGGGCACAATGTTGAGGGCTGTTTTGAAGAAGAATTTGAAGATGTGGGAAGAATGTTTGCCTCATGTGGAGTTTGCATACAATCGGGCAACACATTCCACCACTAAGGTAAGTCCTTTTCAGGTAGTGTATGGTTTCAATCCCCGTGCTCCTATTGATATTCTTCCTTTGCCTACTAGTGAAAGAATTCATAGTGATGCTACAGAACGTGCTGAATTTATTTTAAAAATTCATGAAACAACTAAGCACAACATTGAAAAGATGACTGAAAAATATAGACTTGCTGGTAGTAAAGGTAAGCGAGAAGTTAAACTTGAACCGGGTGATTTAGTGTGGTTGCATTTGAGAAAAGAACGTTTTCCAGATTTAAGAAAGTCCAAGTTAATGCCTAGAGCTGATGGTCCTTTTAAAATAGTTGAGAAGATTAATGATAATGCATATAAACTTGAGTTGCCTTCCGAGTTCGGGGTTAGTCCTACATTTAACATTTCAGATTTGAGGCCTTATTTTGGAGAAGAAGTTGCACTTGAGTCGAGGACGACTCCAATTCAAGAGGGGGAGGATGATGAGGACATCACTAATTCGGATGCACATGACATGCCTACGCCTTTCATTCAAGGTCCAATCACAAGAGCTCGCGCGCGACAATTAAATTTAGAGGTGAGCTCGCTTCTAAGTGTTCCTTTTAATAGATTTGAGAATAGATCGCTACCTATTGTTTATAATATTGTTAGGAACCAAGGAGAAGACAAGGAGACGCATGGAGGGAGGCTTGGAGGCGTGGGAAACAGCCAAGGGTCGGCCAAGCATCGTGGAGGTCCATTACAACTCGACTTCGGGTCCAACTCGGAGTCCAGGAACAGTCTGGAGTAAAACGGACGCCCAGGCCGCATACGGACTCGGATTTCGACGATCCACATATGGTTGGAAAGAAGATTTTATAGAGCTTCCAATGGAACCAGAACCAGGCCCAAATTCACTCTGAGTCGACGGGAATCGTCCGAGGAAGGTGGCGTCCAGAATCTGTCCCGGTGCTGCGTCACCGATATTTGACCTTTGGGCCGTGTATCTTCGTTGAGCCCATTAGGGGCGCGTGTAGGGGGTCGACCACGACCCTAACCTCTATATATCAGTAGCCGCCACCCTCGTTAGGATTTGGGTTTTGCTTAGATTAATCTGTCAAGAACAGTTTCGCCGTTGCATCGGTTTGTGAGACCCCAACTCGTGAGATTAATCATACATCTGCGATTTGGTTGCATCCTTCTGTGTTCTTGCTTGTGTTCCTCGATTCGCAGGCAAGGATTAGCCTTCTGGGCAAGGTCGACTTAGGTCGATAACCTGAGGAGACGTGGTGCTGCGATTACGGGGTTCAGGACGTGTTGTTCGGAAGCCGGATCGATTTGTGTCGCGACTCCGCCAAAATCGTCGCTTATCTGAACCTTTCGGAAGATCGGGAACCCTAGTCCACGTCACTTTCGGAAGATCGGGAACCTAGTCCACGTCACCGTCTGGCTGTTCCTCTCCCGACGCCCGGAAGCCTCCCGAAAACGCACGGCCACGGGGAGGACCATGTGCGGTAAAAATCAGCCACCGTGATTAAAAAAAGAAAAAAAAATCTACCTCCCTCACCCGGCCGCGGCGACGGCGGAAGTGCGGCATCGGCGGCGCCAATGGCTCAATCGTGCCGCGAATCCGGTCGCCCCGTTCGGGGCAGCAGTGGTGCATGGGAGCTAGCGGCGGCCATCTGCCTCAAGTCCGCGCGGCGCCCGTCCCACGCTGCCATGCTCCTCCCGCTTGCCGAGGCCCGCGCATGCCTCCGCCTCGCGGCGCTCCTCTGCCGCCCTCCGCCGCCGCCAAGGTCCACCTCGAGCTTGCCCTGCTCATCCTCTCTCCGCTCCCTTTCGGGCCGCCGCGCCTCAAGCTGCACGCACACTCCCACCTCGCCGGTGCCTATGCCGTCATGGGAGCCGTCGCGTCGCAGTAGCACGACCTCCACCACGGATTGGAGCTGCTTGCGTCCCCTTCGGCCTCCGACCTCCTCCAGCGGCGCCCACGTTGCTGTGGACTGCAATTTCCAGGCGCAGCTCGCGTCAGCACTCACCGTCGACGGAGACATGGTCTCAGCGCTCTCCGCCGTCCTGGTGGAGGGAGCCGCCGCCGCATATCGGGAGCCCGCAGATAAAACTCTCCTTCGCCGCCCCTGCACTTTGCATCCACCTCCTCTGCTGCGAGGACAGCGCCGCTGTTGAAAGCTCCGTTGCTCAGGCCACCCAGCTCGGGGACGCATTCCCGGTCGTGTAGGTTTCTGCAGATTTGAGTCCCTTTAATGCTATATACCTAATAGTGCGGTGTCATCTAATGTCTCCGTTTATCTGTTGCTGATTTGGGCGCAGATGGAACACTGGGTTAAGCTCTTCTTCTACATTGAGCTGCTGTGAACCTTCTACCTGCTGAGGATCTGCGACTGCAAGGCTGCTTCACAGCGTGTAGAGCAGCTCAACATAGCTGTCAAGAGCGAGTTGCAGAGAGACCGACAAATTAAGGAGCTTGCTAAGGACCTCAGAATAGTGGAGATGACTCTAGGGTAGCCTGGTTTGAAGGAAAGCGAGAGATCGGCGATGTCACACAAGCAGAGGCAGCTCATGGTACTATACACACACACTTAAAAATCTCTCTTTACCTCTTCTACCTAATAGCACAAGGCTATATTTATTTTCTGAACATGGGGAGGTCTCTGATGTCCCTGATGTACAAAATTTACATGCCTATCCCATATATTCCATCTGGAATGTCTCTAATGTTTGCCTTCATCATGTCAATGAGAGGTGAACTACTTAAGTTAGGCTGTGCCAAGTCTCATGCAGGCTTTCATTATCTAAGATAACCATAGTTTTTGTGTCGATTGCTTTCATGATGAAAGTTTTACATATATTAGCAATAAAGTATGATGAACATCTGTTGAACTGTTCAAGAAACTTTTCCATAGAATAACTTCTCCCATGTAAATCACTTGATTGATTGTTAACATTTATTGTTCGAATGTGAATCACTTGATTGATTGTTAGCATTTAATTCTACTTCCATCAGCATTTAATTTTCTACTTCCATCTAATATGTCATGCTCATGGTCACTAATTTCAAGTTAGCCCGAACTCCAAATAAATGGCGGTGTTCCAATCATATTTTAATAGTATCTATCTTTCTTTCGGTCATGTACTCATTTTTAAAGCTAATTAAAAAGAGCAGAAAAGGCTGGAGATTTTAATAGCAACAGGATGTGAAGATGGCCATTTTACTGTTGCTCGTTTCAGTTTTTGGTTATATACAGCAATCACTTTTGCCCATTGCTGTTGGGATCCTGTGTTATCTGGTTTGATTCCTGCCAGTATGCCACTGCCAAGCTTCAACATTCCTGAAATTGCCAGTCACTGCTGGGATTTTGGGTTACCTGTCTCGATTCATGCCACTACCAAGCTTCAACGTTCCAGCGAGGATGATGTTACCAGATTACAGAATTAGCATTACAGGTGTGCATTGCCAGGCAATGTCTATGTCCCTCTGTTCTTTTATGTCAGGATTTCATGACTTTGAATTTGGAGTAGAATGCATATGTATCTGTGTGTGTGTGATTTCCAACATGTTTCTTTTCTCCCTTGATTTAGTTGTGTCGTCTTAATTGTTTCATCTCCAATTTAACGTGTGAAACTGTACTGGTATAGGTTATTAACCTTAAAGGGCCAGTAGCCATACAGAGCATGTTAATAATGTTGTGATAACCACTTTCATTTTTCATACAAATGTCAGTTTTTCATGGAGTCCAAGTAACTAATATTCTGTGGATTTGTTTTGAACAACTTGATTTGTCAGATTCCTGATTGGGAGGTCAACCTTTAGGCTTCCAGGGCCTGTTTGGTTACAACGGAGATGTTGGAGTCCACAACAACGTTCGACGAGGTACTAATCTGCACGTTTTGATGTTTCTTTTCTGTACTATCGCATTTAGATGTGCTATAGGTTTTCATGAATATAAAGAATGGATGATTTTGTTATGCTTGTCTAATTTCCCTTTTCTTGCTATGTTGACTGTTCAGTGTAGCTGTAAGTTTACAGAAATTCAGTAGATGTGCAATATCGTCAAAGAAAAGGGCAACGCCATAAAAGCAGCTGCTCATGGGAGTTCAGTCGAGGACAAATAGCTCAATAACGAGGCTAGAAGATACTACTCAGTATGTAATTAGCACACATAGTATTAAAGTATAAGAGTTAATAAACCAACTTCCTGTTATCCCTTGTGAAATAAAGCAGGTAGATGTCACATTGACTTTGCGGAACCATGCATCAAATGGTACTGCTACTACCCATCTCTTGCAAAAAAAAAAAAAAAAAAAAAAAGATACGACCTGTGGTGAATCATCGTGCCAAAGAAGACTGCTGTTATTTGATTATATATACTGATACTCATCTTTCGTTTGTCTCGTCTGTCACCTATGCAACTCATACCTTGTGAAGCTAAGGCAAAAAACCATTTTTTAAGTGACACCAAATACTATTAGGCCAGTTATCCTTGTATTGATGCTTCAATGCTCACAGGGTATTAATATTACTATATGATATTGTCATTTGTATGCTACTGTTAAATGTTAGTTGGCCTCTAATTTCACTTATAAAAAGACTTGACACTATTGTAAATCATGTGTCTATTAGGATTGTATTATAATGTCATATCTACATACTGTATGCCAACATCTTAATCCTTCTAAATATGATGTATACATATTTATAATTATGGTCAAAGTGTGTTATTTTTATAGTATATCCACATAAAGCTTAATTTACATGTTTATAAATTTAGCGGCGCACAGGGCCGCGCGCAAATCACTAGTATACCCTTATGAAATCCGGCGGGGTCGGCGCTCACAGGTTGGGCCACGTCGACAAAATTTTTTACCCCATCCGATGGCCAATCAACGGCAGTTACTAAGCTTCACCATCCGGTAAAAAATATCCGCTTTCCGCTGCGAAGCCTCTCGACTCCTCAAGATCCATCCGTTCCATTGCGCAGCGCAAAAAAATAAAGATCCATCCGTTCCACTGTAAAAAAAACCATCCGTTCCTCTGCTCAAGCTGCGACCCTCTGCTGCGCCGTCGCCCCCCAACGCCTCCTGCGCCTCCGTCCTCTCCTTGCTGCATGCCTCCCGGCCTTCTCTGACTCACGCTCCCAGCCCTTGTTCTCCTTCCTCGCGAGTCCGAAGCAGAGCCGAATTGAGCATGGTGCCATGCCGCCGGGAAAAAATCCAACTGCTATGATCTCTCGTTCTGACAATGCGCCCCTTTCTTGGATTCAGATGGCGCTTCCACGGCTGAACTCCACTCGCCCATCAGGCGTATACGGTATACTGGATGCCGACGAGGGCGCCTGGTTCCTGTGCATCAGTGCGTGCATTCGAATATGCGGGTCCGTGGGTGTATACTGGATGCCGACCGGGACCTCTTGTTCCCGTGCGTGCATTCGAGTATGCAGTGAACAACACTGGCATGCAGCAAGGTGGTGATTGCCGGCAGGTCATTTATCTATTCTAGGTAATTTACGTTTCCTGCCTTCGGGATTTATCAAATCGGTGGGTCTTTCTGTTACTTTATTGGCCTAAAACTTTTCTCGTTTGTCTATGAACTCATTCTTTAGGTTCGGGATGATGGGAAGGGTTAGACTTCCTATTTTTGATCAGTTGTATTCCGATATATTGCTCTGCTTTCACTTTTCTACTCTACCTTTTCCATTTTTTTCCCTTATCTGTTCCAATCATTAATTTCTGTTTGTCTCGTTTGAGCGTGCAGATTTATAGATATATTGTATTATTACATTGGATTTAGCAGTCGTTGGAATAAAATGGGTTGCCCCGTGCGCATCAAAGTGCTATGTTACTGTGGCCTTCAGGTAAGCCTACTAGATAAATCAAATAAATTAAGTGGCTCTTACGGATACAGATCGGTAGTGATTTTTAGTTTTTACGGATACAGATCGGTAGTGATTTTTAGTTTGAAATTCTAAAAGTTCTTCCAATTATTAGATTCTCTATCATGACCGTAAATTAATTGTTGCAATTAACAAAGACTGACGTACACATATTACCTTTTGGGTATCGCTAACGCTTTCTTTCTGTTCGATTAAAGGATGCTCACATGTTCTTGCATATTTGGAGTGGTTCCTAATTTCCATAACGCCAACTTCCCAACTTCCCTGCTGCCTGCCTGCCTCCTAGATACATTTCTTATGGTAGTCCATGTCATCATTTTCCTTCTGTATGTTTTGTTTTTTTTATACCTACAATTTTATTGGATACATGGTACGCTGCCCATGAATGTGTTAATCTACATAGAAAACGATTTTTTTAACCAACAATCACTTTTTAAACCTTTTGATCTCTATCCATAGGATTATAGAATTTACTTCCTTATTTGGATAGTTTGTTTATGGTGCCTTCATGTCATAAAGTGTTTTTTGTTCAGAATACCATGCCAGAATTGGCTTGAATGAAAACCTTTTGCAATGAGATGCTTATGCAATCCTTTTTCTGTGTTGAATGTGGACCATACAACATTTATGTTTAGATAATACATAGAACTCTTTGTTCTTGTTGGTACTGGTGCTACATGTAATGCATTCTCTTATTTCTTACCTATCAACATCTAATATAATTCTATTTTAAACTCGGTGGGCGCTGGGGCGCGCGTCATTCACTAGTCTCCAATTCCTGCGACGAGAATAGCGGAAGAAAGAAAGGGATAATCTGTGCGAGGACGACGAACAGGAATAGCGTGGGAGACAGTTGAGGCGAAATTGTGGGGCTTGCCATATTCGCGTTTGATGCGGCTCGGCTTTCACTCGTCTCAGCTCGGCTCGGACTTTCCATGTAAGACTAGATTATGTGGCAGTCAAAGCAATTAAAAACCGGTCAAAACTTAGTGCCACGTAGGCAAAACTGGATGGGAATCCCGCTTAAGGGCTAAAGTAAGCCAATATGATTAGGAGGAGGTAGTAAATTAAGCCAATATTTAGTTTAGGGCGTGGGATGGACAAAGTGAATAGTTGGAGGAAGTAAAGTGGACTTTTTCCTTAATTTTATATACATACACTAGCTATGCTTTGTTTGTAGCTATAAATTTCATCTATAATATATTCTATATCAAAATAGTATATATATATATATATATATGTAAAATGCTTATTATATTTTTAATATAAAGATTGAGTATAAACAAAAAATATTTCTCACCTAAGTCGAGTCTACCTATCTAATGTTGGGCCCACCTATCAAAGTTCAAAAAGATGGAGGAGGATCATACGCTATTCTCATTTTTTTTAATTTATATTGGTTTTAATCTGCACATAGGTAAAATGATGACATGTCATGAAATTTACAAGAAGCAAGAAAAACTGAATTATAAAGTAGTTGGCCCTAGCACTCCATAAACAATAATGTGATGTGTTACATTAATTATTGCTTAAATTTCTTTCTATTACATGCGTGTCGCACATGTCTCTTTGCTAGTTATTAACATTTAGCATTTATTTTGAAAAAAAACAATTGAAGTTTCTTTATAGTGATCCACGCAATTTACCTCAAATAAGGGGGAGTTGAATGGATATTTCACTTGACAAGCCGAATCAAGGCGAGGGGTCATGTAGATGCCCGACTAGATGCTACAGATTGTTGGCTACGGAAAGGGACATAGGAGTGTGATTGCAGGAAGTTTTGACGGGAGCAAAACCCCCAAATTTTTTGTATAGTTTGGAGTTGAATTTCAATATGGCTCGATGTTTGTAGCAACTTTTGTGACCATTCCAACCCGTTTCTTTCCTCAGTTCCATTGGTTCGCAGCAAGAAACTTCGTAAAGAATCCCTCGCCAAAAAAAAAAGGAAACTTCATAAAGAAGCGATGCTGAAAATGACCGGTAACCTGCTAATTTCATCATTGTGGAGGACAAAGTAGGTGAGCCGGGATCATGGAGGTCCTAGCGCCACAGAAAAGCGCAACAACAGAAGGGAGCAGACAGTACAGATTAGGTCATTAGTCATTCCTCAATCGATTGCCCGAACAGTAAAGCAGCGGCAAATCACATATCATCGCCATCACGCAGAATCCGCATTCGTACCCAATATTGTAGAGGCTAGCCTTATATCACTCTGCATTTGAGTGGCCAAATTTGATCGAGTACGTTTTATTGAATCCGAATTCAAGAGCTGTTGTAACTTAATCCATGACATTGTGGAATTGATAGCTTCGAAGAGACACAACCATTGCTGGCCAAATGCACACTGGAATGCACGTCGTGCGTGCGCCGTGGATGGAAGTGTCACCATACCGTCCATACGTAGACGTTCGTATCACAGCCCTGATGTGAAGGCCCGGATGTTCTTCTCCGACGTCCCGCCGCCAGAAACTGCCTCCCTCGCCTTCTCCATCCACTGCTTCGCCTGCCCTCGGATCTCCACCGCCTGCTCACCTTCTCCCATGACGGCCTCCACGCACCGCCTGAGCTCGTCACGTCCCACCACTCCTTCGCCGCCAATCGCCGCGCGCACGCCCACACCTGCGCGCTCCTCCACCAGCCATGCTACAGTCGGCTGGTCGGTCCACTGTGGCACGGCAACGATAGGCACCCCATGTGTGATGCTCTCCAGCGCCGAGTTCCATCCACAGTGCGTCACGAAGCACCCCACTGCATGGTGAGACAGCACGAGCGCCTGGTCGCACCAGTCCACCACCATCCCTTGCTCTCGCTCTTGCTGTGCGCCGGTGCTTCCTCCATCCGTTCCGTCGTGGTCGCCGCTTCGCTCGGCACCCCCGCGCGCCCATAGGTACCCCCTGTTCGTGGCCTCCAGGCCGCGTGTGAGCTCCAGCTCCTGATGCTTACTCATTGGAAGCATGGTCCCGAACGACACGTACACCACGGAGCGCGCGGCCTTGGTGTCTAGCCACTCCATGTACTCCGCCACGTCGCCGTGCTTGATCAGGTCGGCGTTCGATGTAGCCGACGAGCCCGGCATAACCGGACCGACGGCGAGAACCTCGAGCTGCGGCACCGCGCGTAGCGCATCTAGCTCGAGTGCTTCGAACGTGTTGACCAGCACCTTGGGCCTTTGCTCGCCGAGCGCCGAGAAGAGACCCCGCAGCGCACTGAGCGCCGGGTACAGAGGTTGGTCCGGCGAGGTGACTGACACAATGGATGGGAGCGCGTCGGAGTTCAGCGGCGGGAGACCAGGCAGCTTGACGCTGCCGCCGCGGCTAGGATCGTTGGCGCAGGAGGCGATGACCGCGCCGTGGCCGTGGAAATGGTGGTAGTATACGGCGAACACGGTGGCCGGCTGGATCCAGTAGTGCGCCGCGGGGATGCCGTGCGTGCGCGCGACGTAGAGGACCCATCCGACAAGGAAGGTGTACACCACACGCGTGACGGGGCGGCCCCGTGCCGCGAGGCGCTCGATGATGCCGGAGAGTGTCTCGCCGCCGACAGCGCGGGCGCGTGCGTTGAACGAGCCCACATCGTGCACCTTGGGGTCGAAGCCCTCGTCGTAGCCGTCGGAGTAGGGGATGTGCAGCACGCCATCCGCGACCTCCGCGTCAGGGGACGCGAGCGTTGGGAACATGCGCCGGTGCCCGGAGACGGCGTTGGAGAAGGTGACGTGGACGCTCGGGTTGGCCACCGTGACATGGGCCGCGAGGCGGAGAACCGGATTGACATGGCCCTGCAGAGGGCTTGTCACAAACAGAAAATGCTGCAACTGCCCGTCGGGAGGCCTCTCCATTGCTTCACCTTGAGCTGCACAGAAGTACTCCGTATATCAATAAAGTGTGAGAGTGAGATTATAACATGCTCCGCCGTGGTGCCGGCTATGGGCATTTGGGATCGGTCAGTTTGCCCGTCAGCATCAGAATAATTTGGAAGCTTGTGTTGTACTCGCTAATCAATGGTTACTGGGGGTATCACAATACATCAATATCTACCAGACATTTTCAACTAGAGAAGAAGCAATTTCTGCAGGATGGCATAGGGTACTCGACCGAGCTCGTTGGTTTTTGGCCTGTCCATGACTATTGTAGGGTGTAACACCCTAATTTTGATCATCACACTTAAATCAATATAAGCAACATGTTCTGTTAGGCTTTCATTGTTAAGGATGAATTAAATTAGAAATATAAATCTTGGCCCATAAATATTTAAACAACATTTAAATTATAGATCAATAAGTCTTTGTTGCATTCATGCTGTTGCATATATTTTTGAGTGCTCGTTTGAATTTGAAAATGTTTACAAAAGTTTAAACTTATTTCCAAACCTTTTCTCTTCTCCCTCCCATTTCCAGCCCAACCCAACCCAGTCTTTCCCTTTTCCCTTCGCGGCCCATTTCTATTTTTGCGGCCCAGTTTGCCTATCCCGCGGCCCAGCTGCTCTTCCTCAATCTTTCTTTCTCTCTCTGTCGCGTGGGCCCTACTTGTTGGCACCGTCTTCTACCTCGGCTCGTGTTCGAGCAGGACTACTTTGCCGAGTCCGTGCTGGCCCCGCCTCCGCGTCGCTCTCTCTTGGCGTGCAAGTCTTGGTATACCGGGATTAATTCATGTTGGTTAGTTATGCTAGATGACTAATCTTTTATTCCTGAGCCTTGATATACCGGGTTTAATTCATGTTGGGTAGTTATGCTAGATGATTAACATTGGGTTATGGTGGATTCTATCCAGCAATGATGAATATCTCCATGTTTATGCTGTACCATGTTAATATAACTTCACTTTTGTTAATTGGAACATGGAGCGGCAACGTGAGATTTACATGTACAACCACAATACCATATTGGCTCTGGTCTTAGCTGAATAATTAGATGAACTACATATTGTGTTTGTGCTGCCTGTTGGGCTGATATTTGTTTATGGGTGTGTTGGTGCGGGGATCAGAAGACTATATCTTTTGTTGAAACCGTAAGTGCTGGGAACAAACACATGCATGTAGGAATTCTTTGTAAAGGCTTCGTAGTGTCCCTATGCAATCACACCTCAGTAGTGTGGTATGCGCCTGTGTGGTGCCATGTGGTTGGGTCTAAAGTTCTTTGAGACTTTTACGTGAATTGTGGTGAAAGTGTACAACCTCTGCAGAGTGTAAAATTGTTATAACAGCCATGTTTGCGGTTATGAACAGCACGGATCCTCACGTGATTAATCTATTGAAACATGAAAGCAAATTGATTCATGCATATGTGGTTATTGATGCTTATGATTTATTATATGCTTCCTTTATGCTAATTTGGGTTGGTATACACTTATATCTTAGTAAATAGTTGATTGTTAATAAAACTTGATCAACTAAAATGCTAAATGCTATGAACCCATCCTCTCCTTGATAGCTGGCATATTTTTCCCACTTGTTGAGTACCAACTATAAGTGTACTCACCCTTGCTTATATTGGATCAGAAGGTAATAATGGAGCAGAGTACCTTAGTGATCTTGATGAGTTCTAGGCATGTGTTCCACCAGTCAGATGCCTATGGAGTGTTTCCGGAGTTATCGTCTTTAGTTATCATGTGAACCAGTTTAATTTTGGCCTTCGTGCCTTAGTCGTGAGTGTAATAAATACTTTACTTACCAAATGTTCGTTTGAGTACTGTTTCTGTTATTCACTCACTGTCTATCATATGTGTGTAAATTGATCATGGCATACATATAGGATGTACTCGGTTTTCTTCTTAAAACTGGGTTTGACATAGGGCCAAGCTTGCTTAGCGAAAATCAGACCCAAACCAAAAAGAAATTTGGAGTAGACTGAACATGTCCACGTAATTTATTTTATTTATTTCTTTAACTAAAAAACAAGAAGGGAAAAGCCTACGGGGGGGCTCGTATCTATCTACCCGGAGTTGGTTAAGCATTTCATCATTAAAGCCCACTAAAACTCAACTTAGCTTACTTTGGCTTTGGATAAGTAAAAACAACCCAAACAAATGCAACAATTTGGTAACACAGACTCAACAGTTGGATAGGGCATAATCAACATTTAGATAGAAATTAATCAGCATATGAGGTTCGAAAATGTCATATTTATTGAAGCTCAACAGAAACATTGTTGAAATGTTGAACACAGAATGTTGACTGTGGATAACCAAAATGTTGAACAGGGGAACCAAAGTGCAATCGAAGGCTGGCGAAGTCTGGGGCACGAGCGGTGGTGGCCATGTCGCACGCGTGCGAGGCAGAGGCAGGGGCGCGATGATGGCCATGGAGGCACGGCACGGGTGGTGGTGGCCATGGCGGCGCAACGTGCGGGCGAAGCCAGCAAGCAACATCCGAGGGGAGGCGTGCGGGTGGCCGGCGAGCCGCGGCGATCGATTTAATCTACCGCTAGCAGGGGTTTAGTGGTAACCCCCATTTAGAGATCCAACACAGGGGTGTGCCACACGCGACGATGTTGTACGTGCTGTGAGAGGTGATTTAGAAAGGTTTGGGCCTCCACTATGGGTAATGACTCTATATCCTGTATGGAGTAGCTACCCTTTTCCTTTCTGGGGCGGTTACAAAGGTCATGGGCTGTCCCTTCTACTTGGGGCAGCTCACGGTCAATCTCAACATGTTTGACCTTGTCCTGTTATTGGGCCATGTGAAGGGACCGTGACACCCTAAGAGGGGGGTGAATTAGGTGTCTCTAAAAAACTAAAGCTCAAAGAACATATAAAAACCCATTTCAATTTCTATATAAATGTGCTCTAGGTTTTCTCTATGTGTTGCTATCTCTACCGCTACAAAGTTGATAGAGGCGAAGTGCCCGAACTTTCGGTGAGTGGAGGTAATTTCGACTTGGGCGGAAGTAGACCCTCACGATCCGACTACGACGAGCGAACTCGAGGCGCCAATGCAATCGCTGAACCAACTCCATGTGGTTACCGAACTTGCGGGTGCAAGGTCGGCCTGATCACGAAGATCAATCCCTGTTTGCAACCGAAGAACAAATAAGAACAAGAGGCGAGCAATCTTATTATCACTCGAAGGTGGAGTCCTGAATTACAGAGGTCAGCGCGTATTTGCGCGTGATCCGTTTAGCAGAGGCTAATCGTAAAACAAAACTCAAGTTGCAAATGAAAACAGTAGTCTAACTAAATAGAGGGGGCGCAGCCCCTGGCGGCTACAGAAGGGGGCGCCCTAGGGTTGGGAAACCCTAGGCGCCACTAGTTGGGCCGCCGCAACCACGGGCCTCCAAGTAGGCTGGTCATCTATTCTCCTGAGCCTTCATTCTTCAGTACCATGATGTAGTTCAACTCTCTTGCGCGAGCCCGCGTAATCGGCCCAAGTGGAGGGAGCTCCTGGGCCTCTGGCGCTGGAGGGGGAGGCGCCTGAACCAGAGGCGCCTGATCTTCTGGCGCCGTGTCTGCTGTCGTCGTACTCAAAGTGTAGTCGATGCCCGCATCATCCTCCCCTTCTTGAAACAAAGTCGTCCTCGATGGCAACTCCTCATCCTCGCCCGCGTATGGTGTCAAATCTGCAACATTAAAACTAGAGGAAACACCAAACTCCGCAGGTAGGTCAAGAATATAAGCATTATCACTAATCTTTGTTAGCACTTTAAAAGGACCAAAGGCGCAAGGCATCAATTTAGAACGGCGTAAAGTAGGAAAGCGATCCTTGCACAAGTGCAACCAAACCAAATCACCATGTGCAAAAGTAACATGTTTACGACCTTTACTACCCGCAACCTGATAGCTAGCGTTCGCAGCAGCAATATTTTGATGAGTTTGATCATGCAACATTATCATGTGCTCAACATGTGCAACAGCATCTAAGTGGGGAGCATCGGCAGCATCGACGGAAAATAAATCAATAGGCGCACGCGGAACATAACCATAAACCACCTCAAAAGGGCACATCTTAGTCGAAGAATGTGTAGCACGGTTATAAGCAAACTCAACATGAGGCAAACAATCTTCCCAACGTTTTAAGTTCTTGTCTAAAACAGCCCTAAGCATGGTAGACAAAGTTCTATTTACCACCTCAGTCTACCCATCAGTCTGAGGATGACATGTTGTACTAAACAGCAATGTAGTGCCCAATTTATTCTATAGTGATCTCCAAAAATGACTGAGAAACTTAGCATCACGATCAGAGACAATAGTATTTGGAATGCCATGCAAACGAACAATTTCTCGAAAGAATAATTCAACAACCATGCTAGCATCATCAGTTTTATGACAAGGTATAAAGTGAGCCATTTTAGAGAAGCGATCAACAACCACAAAAACACTATCCCTCCCCTTCTTAGTTCTAGGCAGTCCTAAAACAAAGTCCATTGAAATATCAAGCCACGGGGACGAAGGGACAGGTAAAGGCATATACAAACCGTGGTTGTTCAGACGAGACTTAGCTTTCTGGCACGTAGTACAACATGCAACATGGCGCTCGACATCGCGGCACATCCGGGGCCAGAAGAAGTGCACAGACAGTATCTCGTGCATCTTGAAGACGCCAAAGTGGCCCATGAGGCCACCGCCATGTGCTTCCTGCAACAACAAAAGACGAATCGAGGTCGCTGGAACACACAGCTTGTTAGCTCGAAACAGGAACCCATCCTGCATATGAAATTGACCCCATGGTTTCCCAGTCAAGCAATGAGCAAAAGCATCTCTGAAATCAGCATCATCAACATATTGGTCTTTCGTAGTGTGGAAGCCAAAAATTTTGAAGTCTAATTGTGAAAGCATAGTATACCGGTGAGACAGAGCATCAACAATGACATTTTCCTTCCCACTCTTGTGTTTAATAATGTATGGAAAAGACTCAATAAATTCAACCCATTTAGCATGACGATGATTCAGATTTGTTTGGGTTCGAATATGTTTTAAAGCTTCATGATCAGAGTGGATAATACTCTCATGATGCCACAGGTAATGCTGCCATGTTTGTAAAGTGCGCACGAGAGCATACAGTTCTTTATCATAAGTAGAATAGCGCAAGCTAGGACCACTTAATTTTTCACTAGAGTAAGCAACCGGTTTGCCCTCTTGTAACAAAACAACACCTAAACCAAACCCACTTGCATCACATTCAAGCTCAAAGATTTTAGTAAAATCAAGCAATTGTAAAACATGAGCATGTGTGAGCTTATCTTTGAGTGTGCAGAATGCGATCTCCTGTGCATCACTCCAAATGAAGGGCATGTCTTTCTTGGTAAGCTCATGCAAAGGTGCTGCAATGGGGCTGAAATCACACACAAATCTGCGGTAGAAACCTGCAAGACCAAGGAAACTCCGAATCTGCGTGACCGTCGTCGGTGTGGGCCATTCCCGGATGGCGTCGATCTTGCTGCTGTCCACCTCAATGCCCTGTGGAGTAACAACATAGCTAAGAAACGAGACACGTTGTGTGCAAAACAAGCATTTTTCAATGTTGCCATACAAGTTAGCCGCACGTAACGTGTCAAAAACAGCACGCAAATGACCCAAATGTTCATCCATAGACTTGCT
This sequence comes from Digitaria exilis, assembly GCA_015342445.1. Lineage (NCBI taxonomy): Eukaryota > Viridiplantae > Streptophyta > Magnoliopsida > Poales > Poaceae > Digitaria > Digitaria exilis. The sequence continues at coordinate 341,837 of JACEFO010002764.1, forward strand.
GTAAATCAAGATATCATCGAAATAAACAACAACAAACAAGCCTATAAAGGGTCTGAGAACTTCATTCATCAAGCGCATAAATGTGCTGGGTGCATTAGTCAATCCAAACGGCATAACTAACCATTCATACAAGCCATATTTCGTTTTAAAAGCCGTTTTCCATTCATCTCCTAATTTCATACGAATCTGGTGGTAGCCACTACGCAAATCAATCTTAGTGAATATAACGGCAGCACTAAGCTCATCTAGCATATCATCAAGGCGAGGGATAGGATATCGATATCGGATAGTAATGTTATTAATAGCACAACAATCGACACACATGCGCGAGGAACCATCTTTCTTAGGAACAAGTAATACCGGAATGGAACAGAGGCTAAGCGACTCACGAATGTAGCCCTTGTCGAGCAACGCTTGTACCTGGCCCTGAATTTCCTTCGTCTCCTCGGGGTTGGTGCGGCACGGTGCGCGGTTCGGAAGCGGTGCACCCGGAACGAGATCAATCTGGTGCTCAATGCCTCGAAGCGGGGGAAGGCCTGGCGGCAAGTCCTTCAGAAAAACATCCACGTACTCCTACAAAAGGTGAGTAACCCCAGGGGGAATATCCGAAGGTGGTGCATCATCTTGTGAAACAAGCAAGCCAGCGCACATGAGAGCATAGCAGCAGGGTGACTGTGACGCAAGTAGCTCATCAAAATCAGATCTGGTGGTTTCTCACAACTAGGAGCACCAGAATAGGAACCACATCAAGTTTCAACTGAAACAGAGATCGGATATGGTCTACAGAAAATCAAACGTGTTTGCCGGAAAGGGTCCTAACACAGTAATCAATTTTTTTAATTATGCTCCCGATTTTTTTTGAATTTTTTGAGAAACCACACCAACCTTTGGTGGGTGTGGGGAGGCCTGTCTCGGAGTTGGGAATCTGCTGTAAAAAACTGAGCCAAAACGGAGTTACGAGCGAAAAGTTATGCCCGTTTTACCGAAGGTACCTCAAGTTAGGGTTTCGGCGGCACAACTCGATGGCGAACGCAGTGGTGGAATCTGGTGGGGTGGGGGTGTGCTTGGTGGGTTGCACATTGGAACTGGTTGGGGGGGTTTTCTATATGGAAGGCTCGGTGGATCTGGTGGGGGGTGTGCGAAGGGGGTGTCGATCTGATGTTGCGCAGGGGAACTAGGGTTTGATGGTGGTGGCGCAACGGCGATGGCGGCGGAATGGTGATGGCGGCGTACTGGTGGCAAAACGGCGATGGCGGCGTACGAGATAACTCTGAACAGCAACAAAATGAACACGTGAAGCACACAAATTCAACAACGCAAATTATCGAATGAAAGTGCGCGGCTCAAAACGTGCTGGGATAAGGTCTAAACCTGAATATGTAAATGGTTTTGTGGACGATAGGAGAGTGAAAACACTCGATAAACTCACTGATCAACCTGAAATCCTGATACCACTTGATAGAGGCGGAGTGCCCGATCTTTCGGTGAGTGGAGGTAATTTCGACTTGGGCGGAAGTAGACCCTCACTATCCGACTACGACGAGCGAACTCGAGGCGCCAATGCAATCGCTGAACCAACTCCATGTGGTTACCGAACATGCGGGTGCAAGGTCGGCCTGATCACAAAGATCAATCACTGTTTGCAATCGAAGAACAAACAAGAACAAGAGGCGAGCAATCTTATTATCACTCCAAGGTGGAGTCCTGAATTACAGAGGTCAACGCGTATTTGCGTGTGATCCGTTTAGCAGAGGCTAATCGTAAAACAAAACTCAAGTTGCAAATGAAAACAGTAGTCTAACTAAATAGAGGGGGCGCAGCCCCTGGCGGCTACAGAAGGGGGCGCCCTAGGGTTGGGAAACCCTAGGCGCCACTAGTTGGGCCGCCGCAACCACGGGCCTCTAAGTGGGCTGGTCATCTATTCTCCTGGGCCTTCATTCTTCAGTACCATGATGTAGTTCAACTCTCTTGCGCGAGCCCGCATAATCGGCCCAAGTGGAGGGAGCTCCTAGGCCTCTGGCGCTGGAGGGGGAGGCGCCTGAACCAAAGGCGCCTGATCTTCTGGCGCCGTGTCTGCTGTCGTCGTACTCGAAGTGTAGTCGATGCCCGCATCAAAAGTTTTGCACCCTAAGTCCAATCCTATACTAGCATGGCAAGTCTAGGAATGGTAAATGCGGAAAGTAGTGCAAGTATGAAATACGGAAGCCAAAGGATAGAGAAGAGCAAACTCCGGGCACGACGATTTTTACAGAGGTATCAGAAAGCTCACGAGCTTTCCACTCTTTCTCATTGTTGGAGCCCCTCTCAAGGGAATGCCTGCTCAAGGGCATAAACTCCCCGGTCGAGTAACTCCGTGGGTGACCACAGGACTTCCCACGTGCAAGTGGGTCTCCACTCGTCCCTCCCCAGATGCTCCTTGCTGCCTCCACTTGGTAGAGCTTCGGCCAAACAGCCAAGGGTCTCTCCTCCCCTGCACAATCACCGGCAGCCTCTCCACAAACTCAGTTGGTGGGTCTCACAAGACTACAAGCACCAGATTACAAGCACCGGATTACAACACTTGGTGCGCGCAAGAACCGGGTTAAGCAAGAGGTATGCAAACCTTTACAATACGATATGACCCTTCCCAACTTGGCGACCATTTGCCAAACTTGTTGCTCTTCGTTCCTATAGGTAAAATAGTCTTCCAAACCAAATCATCAACTTGAAAGGATTTAAATTTTACCATCTTGTTATATGCTCGAGCTACTCTTCTCTTATCCTTTTCAATCTCCTCCAAAGCCTCCAAACGCTTATCGGTCACTTCATCAATATTGAAAGAGCATCTAGGCCCCTAATTCGGTTTTGGCGATTAATGACAACATTATCATTGCGACTAACAAGTGTTTTGCAGAAACTAAGTTAAGTTAGTGCAATGATGGGCTTTCACGGTATTCTTGGCCCCCATCATTCGTGAATAATTGTATTGGTGCAAAGGATATGCTCGAAGATTAAGGATAAGCTAGTTCTAAGTGCCGTTTGGATGATGAGAGGCACTTAGAGTAGTTTAGGTCTTTGTTTTTCCTTTGGTCGTACTATAAAGGGGGGTTAAGATTGGTAGCTTGACCTAGATAAATCTAGAGTTTAGGTGTGGGGCACACTTGTGAAACCTAGTGCTAGGTAGCTATCCCAAAGCCCTTGAGAAGGTTGGTAACTCAAAGAATTTGAATTGGACGAGTTTCAGCCTTAAGAAGTTTGAAGCAGTTTGCTCAGTAGGGACCGACTATTTCGGTGCTCACTGGGGCAGTGACCAAATTAGTCGGTACTCTATTTGCTTTGCGAGGCAAATAGAGACACCGACTTATTCGGTCCCTGTCAGCAGGGCCCACCGAATCAGTCGGTGCCCTGGCCATTTGATAGCCTAAGTCTCAGAGGAGACCAACTGTTGCGGTTGGCAGCACCGAATCAGTCAGTCATTCTGGCTAGAAATGGTTGTTACGTACTGAGTGAAAATGGAGGGAGACCGATTGGTTCGGTGGACCCCATGAAGACCCACCGAATGAGTCGGTGGCCCTCGAGATCCAGCTCATGTTCATGTCCCTAAGGGGGACCGACTAATTCGGTGGGCAACACCAAATCAGTCGGTCATTGTGGCTGGAAATACCAGTTCGGTACTTGTGCGCACCGACTGTTTCGGTGCTGCACGGAGGGTGGCCACCGAATTAGTCGGTGGTCACTGGCTAGCCGTTGGAAGTTCAAATCAAAGGAGGCACCGACTGTTTCGGTGGCCATCTTTGGAGGGCACCGAATCAGTCGGTCCCTCTGCGTCAGCACTAACGGCTAGTGCTTTTGAGTGGGCTATTTATAGCCACTCTCCTCCTACTTGGAAGCTCTCTCGCCACACGATTTCACTGTTCATCCAGCTGCTGTTGGGGAGTGTTTGAGGGCAAGAGAGGCACTTGGATTCATTGGTGTTCTTGGTCTTGAGAAGATTAAATACTCTCTTTAGTGCTTGGGAGTAGCAAGTGTGTATCCATCTAGCTCTTGGCCTGGTCTAGGTCAAGTGAAGATCTTTGGCTTGTTACTCTTGGTGATTCGGCATCACCTAGACGGCTTGGTGGTGTTCATCTTGGGAGCTCACGTGGAGATTGTGTGAAGCCCCAAGAAGGTGTACACGGTTTGGAATCCGCCGTCCCGGAGTGGGAAATGGATATCCTCTACGAGAGCACTTGATCCTTGTGCGGATCAAGGGGGAGCTATACCCTTGCGCGGGTGCTCCAACGAGGACTGGGGGGGTTGCCGACTCGTCGATACCTCGGAAAAAATCGGCTTCCTACTCTTCTCTTTACTTTGAGCAAGTTTACTTTCCGCTTCTATTCCTAGAATTGCCATGTTAGAGTAGGACTGGAACTAGGTTGCTTAACTCCTTTCAACACTAGCTAGGCACAAAACGCACTTGTAGGCACATGGGGTGAATTGGCTTATTGCATAGGATTGTTTTCTCGCTTAAATTTTGTAGAAGCCTAATTCACCCCCCCTCTTAGGCATCTTGATCCTTTCAAATATTATCCATCATCAAAGCACAATACATGCTAGAATCAAGATCATTTTGCTTAGCCAATCTATAAGCAGTCAGATTCACTTCGACGGGCAAAACGACCTCTTGACCATAAACAAGCTCAAACGGAGTAACCTTGGTAGCTCCATGTCTAGAAATACGATGCGCCCATAATGCCTCAGATAACACCTCGTGCCATCATTTAGGATGATCTTCAATCTTCTTCTTTATGAGATTAATCAAAATCTTATTGCTAGACTTAGCTTGGATATTAGCTTGAGCATAATATGGAGATGAATTGAGCAACTTAATACCATAGGATTCAACAAACTCACGTCTCCTTAGATATAAATGACGTCCCTTGATCCGTCGTCAATGTTTGAGGAATCCCAAATCTATGGATAATATGCTCAGTAATAAACTCAATCACCTCTCTATGTGTTATGTTCTTGAGGGGAACAGCTTCAGTCCACTTAGTAAAATAATCAGTAGCCACAATCACAAAACAATGTCCCTTGGATTACGAAGGATGAATCTTACCAACAAAATCCAAGCCCCATCCTCTAAAAGGCCAAGGCTTAATGACTGGATGCATCAATGTAGCAGGCGCTAACTGAACATCCCCGTACTTTTGACACTCTTCACATCCTTTGTAGTAACGAAAACAATCAGCTATCATTGTAGGCCAATAAAAACAAGCTCGCCTAAGGAGCCACTTCATCATTCGAGCCGATTGATGTGTACCACAAATCCCTTCATGAACCTCTGCCATAGCCAACCTAGCTTAATCAGGATCTAAACATTTTAAAAGCAATCCATCCATGGTCCGACGATATAGCTCACCATCAACCAAAGTAAATTTGAAAGCTCATCGTCGAACTTTTCCATCCACTGACCTGCTAGTATCCTACAAATACTCCACCAGACGTTTCCTCCAATCACCAGCATCGGCTACAATAGATTGAGAATCATTAACAGTCGAATCGGTGTTTTCAGAGGTGCAGGCGGTCAGACCGCCTGTGCAGGCAGTTAGACCGACCATGCGTGTTGAACCGGCGGTTAGAAACGTCGACTTCACGAAACATCGGCCTCTTTTCATGAAAATTTCTTTTCTGAACATTGTGCCAACCCATTAGCTCTAGGATTCTCGTCTCTTGGTACATGATAAATCACAAATTCATCAAAACAAGTTATAATATCTAAGCATTTATTGAGATAAGCATTCAAAAACCCATCTAAGCATTGACAAACCTTAGATACTTACTGTACCACCAATAGAGAATCACCATATGCTTCTACATGTTTTACTACCATGTCATGTAAAATCTCCAACCCGAATAACAAGGCTTCATATTCGGTTTAGTTATTAGTGCATTTATGATTTAATCGGTTAAGAGCTTCAAAAACAATCCCATTTGGTGATATAATAATAACACCAACTCCGCAACCACTTTTGCAAACCGATCCATCAAAATGTAATTTCCATGGAGTAAAAGTAATATAGCAGATATTTAAATCAAGATGCTCATCAATCCTATGTTCAACAATAAATTCGGCAACGATTTGTCCTTTCATAGATTTCAATGGCTCAAAGACTAAATCATATTCTATCAAATCATAAGCCCACTTGCCGATTCTACCACTTAATATAGGTCTATGCAACATGTATTTAATTATGTCGGCTTGACTAGCAACTATGCAAGTATTTAACAATAAATAATGCCTCAACTTTGTACAAGCATTATATAATTATAAGCATAACTTTTCAATAAAAGTATACCTTGTTTCAGCATCCAATAATCTTCTACTTGAATATGCAATAATATATTCCTTTTATTCGGTCTCTTGAATTAAAATAGCTCCAATAACACTTTCTTCGGTCGCAATATATAATTTGAAAGGAATCCCTCTCCTAGGTGCCTGAAGAACCAGAGGCGAAAATAAATAAAGGTTGATCTCATCAAAGGCCTCTTGCTGTTTTGCCCCCAAGTGAATTTAGCATCGTCTTTCAACCGAAGCAAAGGAGTAAAAGCATTTACTTTTCCCGACAAATTGCAAATAAATCTCCTCAAATAATTCACCTTGCCTAAGAATTTCTGCAAATCCTTCTTAGAGCTTGACGCCTGCAACTTGTCAATAGTATCGGCCTTCTTCGGATCAATCTCTATGCCATGCTCATGAACTATAAAGCCTAAAAACTTACCGGCCGATACACCAAAAGCACATTTGAGTGGATTCATCTTTAAACCATACCGGCGCATTCTTTCAAATGCAAGTCTTCAATCGGCCAAATGAGAAACACTTCCAACCGATTTGACTATAATATCATCAATATAAACTTACAAGATAATACCAAGTAAATCATGGAAAATCAAATTCATCGCCCTTTGATAAGTAGCACCAGCATTCTTTAAACCAAAAGTCATAACAATCCACTCAAATAAACCAACAAAGCCTGGACATACAAAAGCCGTTTTGGATATATCCTCCTCGGCCATAAATATTTGATTGTAACCAGCATTACCATCAAGAAAGCTAATCATTCTATGTCCAGAAGCAACATCGATAAGCATATCGGCTATTGGCATAGGGTATTCATCTTTAGGAGTAGCACGATTAAGATTTCTAAAATCAATACGTACTCTAATCTTGCCTGTTCCTTTCTTTTCCACGGGCACAATGTTAGAAATCCAACCAGCATATCGACAAGGTCTAATAAACTTTACTTCTAACAACCGATTAATTTCTTCTTTAACTCGGTCATAAATTTCAGGATTAAAACGCCTAGTTGACTCTTTATAAGGCCTAAAACTAGATTTACTAGGCAAGCGATGCTCAACAAGCTCTCGGCTTAAACCAGGCATTTCATGATAATTCCAATCAAAGCAATCGACATACTCCTTTAACAACTTTACCAATTATGTCTCAATATGAGATTGTTTTGGTGTTTGTATCTTTTCAAGATCGTAGGTCCGAGTAGTTTGTCCCGTTAGCCATGCCCTCCATGATTCCATGGTCAATAACATTTTGGCTTGGAAAAAGCACGGTTTGCATCGTCAGACAAAACTCTCGATACACTCGACTTTAGAGATAAAACAGAACACACCGAAGAAGTCGGCGAAAGTGCGAAACGCGTATGAAGAAATCGACGAAAGCGTGGATCGCACATGAAAATATCTGCTTGTAGATGCGAGATAAAAATAAGAAAAAATAATTAAAACATGTGACTTAGCTTGATTTGTGGATGATTTGTCGATGAAGTTGCGCCAGGTCCGAGTTCTTGGTTGAAAAAGAAGCCGGGTAGTCATCGTGATCCGAGTTCTTGTCGAAAAAAGAACCCTGCTGGTTGTCGTGGTTTGGGTTCTTATCGAAAAAAGAACGCAGATGGCGTCGCGGAGTCAGCAACCTAGCGTGAAAGCCCACGAAACTACGCTGGCACGCCGAGCAGCCAGTCAAAGTTGATCAAAACTGATCAGTCCAAGACGAGCCAAGTAGTTGATGACGAGTTGTCGCTACGTGGCCAAGCAAGTTGGAGGTGATGCGGCTAGACATTGGCGTGTAGCCATGGCAGAGTTGAATTATTCGTCGGCAGGTCGCCAATCGTCGTCACGAAGTTGAAGTCGCTGGACAATGTTTTGTCTAGGTCAGCAGCTATGCAGCACACAACGAGTATAATCTCCAATTTAATATGTGCTCAATGAATAGCTCGCCAAGGCAAGTATTCGCTTCTGCTTCGGGATTCGTACTTGATCACCAAAATTGATTGCATGCTGCTTGCTGCCTCGATGTTGCAATGATAAGATTGTCTGCCCAGTAGTGGAATATGATAATTCTTGGAATATCCGCACCAGCACATGGAACTGAAATCCATCTGGACTCGGCGAGACACACCATCAGTACTGATTTGATACGAATTGCACTGAAGGGAGGAACATGGATTCGACTATGCCGATCTTGAATCTTGATGCCGGTCTTGAACCTTGATGCCGGAACATGACTATTTGTGGATTAGCCGCCCGCCCGGATGCTCCTCGCCGCCTCCACTTACTAGAGCTTTGGCCAAACGCCAAGGGCTTCTCCTCCCTTGCACAAGCACCGGCGGCCTCTCCACAAACTCGGTTGAAAGGTCTCGCAAGACTACAAGCCCCGGATTACAACACTTGGTGCGTGCAAGCACCGATAAGCAAAGAGGTATGCAAACCTCGCTAAACTCTAGGCTAAACACCTAAGAGATGCGCTAAAGGGTCTAGACTAGCACTAAGCACTTTGCTAATCACCTAGATCTTCTATTTAGCACTTTGGTGGATTGAGCACTTAAGAATGTGTAGAGCACTTGGCAATAGCTTCTCCCAGCTCAAGCACACTTCAAATGGCCGAGGCAACCCATATTTATAGCCCCAACCAAAGGAACTAGCCGTTGTATAGCCGTTGCACACTTTCTGGGTAGGACCGACTCATTCGGTGCCCTTTCCACGCCACCACCGAATCAATCGGTGCCCTTTCCACGCCACCACCGAATCAATCGGTGCTCACCAGAACCGAATAGCATTTTCCAGCCATAAGAACCGACTAATTCGGTGGGGGACCGACTAATTCGGTGCCCTTGATGAGGTACCACCGAATCAATCGTGGTAGGCCTTCTCGCTGCCCAAAATGCCTCTAGGACCGACTGATTCGGTCACCTGGAAGTTGCACCACCGAATCAATTGGTGGCTTATCTGCAGCACTGTTGAGAGCACGGTTTTGGTCATTTTTACGTCATTTCTTCGCCGATTTTGGTCCTATTTTTTTTTACACTTTTGTATGATATAGAAGCACATTTCTAACCATTTGCATGGCTAAAAACTCATTCTAAAAAATCTACAAAAATACATCTTTAAACACATGTTAGTCCAATGACTATATTGTCAATCAATCACCAAAATCACAAACATGGCCTAGGGCCATTTTCCTTACAATCTCCCCCTTTTTGGTGATTGATGACAACAAAACCAAAGCAAGAGATAATAATATAAAATTGAAAAACAACCACTTGCTAGGATAACATGTAAGAGCAAGAACATATGCATTCAAGATACCAATTGAAACAATTATTTGACATGCGTGAAAGACTTGAGTTGATCATACCTTGCTCTTACCATTTTGACTAAAATCCCCCTTGTGTGGTCAATTTGGACATAACGCTCCCCCTTACTCCAATGCCACTTTTCTCCCTTTCTTGGACCAAATTTCTTGCACTCTCCCCCAAGCTTGAAATCTACAATCTCCCCTATACTTGAGGTTCTTGTTTTCTTGCATCCTCCCCCTTAAGGTGTACTTGCTTTGGTCACTAGAATTCTCCCCCTTTGGAATCAAACACCGAAAAGGAAGACATCAAATGCACAAGGGAGAGTTCCGTAGAACATGAACCATTAAATGTGGAAGATATGAAATTCTCCCCCTTTGTCAATCAAGGTCATGAACATGAGACTCACGTAACATAGACTAAGCTCCCCCTAAGTCTGTGCATATATATGATAGAAAATGAACTATATGCACAACTATTTAATTAAGACAAGATGAGGAGATTAATCTATATTATGCATGGAGATAGCTTATGTGAAAAGAAATATATGATATTAATGAAGGACAAGGATACCAATGGAAGATTATATTACTTGAAGATTAAGCCTTGCATATCTCTGGGGATAGTTCCAAAATGAGACTACACACATGATAATCTTGCAATATAGGTTAGTCTCAAAATCACAAACCATAAGATAGCTCCCCCTAAATGTGTGCATACAAGCAATTGAATTACTTGTGAGAGACATGCACTAGTCAATAACGACATTGGGAGGTATCTTATAGCTTGTAAATTTGGCACACATAATATATGAAATAAAACTCTAGGTGTCATTTTCCTACAACTAATAAACCATGCAAGTTGCTCATGGGTTAGAGATAAACACAAGCAAACTTGCCATATGAAAAGGACAACTAGGCAATGCAATGGAATAGAGATATGAGCATGCAATTCTAGACATGTGAAGGAACTAGATGCTAATTGAAAATGCATGAAATTAATTCTAGTTACCTATCTTACCTTGGGAGGATTTGGGTATAGGATTTACCATAATTTCTAATATACTCCAAATCTTGATGAGGTTGGCTCTTTGCTTGAATTGCTCTTCTCTTGTGGCCAAGCCTCCAAATCCTCCCGAGTCCCGCGGACTCTAAGTCGCCTTTGGAACCCAAACCTTCTTGGGGCCCTTCATGGTAGCAATGATCTCCTTGGGCACCCAAATAGGTTGGTTTCACCCCTTTCTTTGCTTGTTGAGCAAGTGAGCCACAACCTTGTCATCTTTCTTCTTGAGTAGGTACGGTGTGCTCTTCAACTTGTCAACCTTCAAATAGGGCTTGGTGTTGGGAGCGACTTTCTTCTTCTTTTCTTCCTCCTTCTTCTTCTTGCACTCATAGGACTTGTGGCCTTCTTCATGGCATGAGTAGCATCTCATAGTTGCACCCTTCTCAAGCTTCTTCACCATCTTGGGACGGTTATCTTGAGGAGGTTGTTTCTTGCTCTCAAATGCCACCTCCTTGTTCTTGAGCCTTGCCAAGTCCTTCTTGAGCTTCTCTACTTCTTGCTTAAGCTCTTCATTTTCTTGCACAATGAGCTCATCAAATGGTTCTACGACCACATTCTCAATACAAGTCTCATTGCAAGATGGTGAGCAAGATTTATCAATTAAATCAATGCAAGAGGTAGATGCATCCATTTTAGATTTTTCAACAGTGGGTGAGGTGAATGCATTGTTGGATGATGCTTGTTCAAGGATCTTAATTTTACTTGCTAGCTCATCATTGTGGTTTACCACAACTTCAAACTTTTCAACCAATTCTTCATAATTGGATGATGAGCTAGCCAATTTTTCCTTAAGATCCTTGTTTTGAGTTAGGAGCTTTTTAATTGCATCATCTTGAGAGCGAATGGTGTAAACAATCTCTTAATGGAAAGGGAGGAGTCATCATCACTCACATCGCTGTCATCGTCGCTATCACTAGCAACATTACCTTTGGCCATGAGGCATATATGCGATGAGCTTGATGAGCCTTTTCTTGATGAGGGCTTTCTTGGATCATCTAGATCACTCCACTTGCCGATGCTAGTGAGTGCTTGCTGGCTTGCCTTCTCCTCTTTCTCCTTTTTCTTGAGCTTGCAGGCTTTCTTCAACTCCTTTGCAAGGATAGGACATGAGTCACGGAAGTGCCCCTTCTCACCACAATGATAGAGACCATATTTTCTTTGCTTTCTTCTATCATTGGTGAAGACCACGTCTTGCATGGTTATGGGAACACCCTTGGAGTTGAGCTTCTTCAACATCCTCTCCATCTTCTTGATGAGCTCTTTGGATTCTTCATCAAGAGAGGTGTCGCTCTCATCATCCTCATCCTCTTTCTCTTCTTCATCACTTTTTTCCTCTTGAGCTTGGTGCTTCACTTGAGCTTGAGCTTGATACGAGCTTGTAAGCTTTCTTCTTTAGCTTGGAAGATCTTTGCTTCTTTTCACAATCCTTCTCCTCGTTTTCTTGTTTGCTTGATGAAGCAATTTCTTGACTTGAGGGAAAAGGTTCTTTGGTGTTCTTGTTGGATAGCTCATAAGGCTTGATCTTCCCTAAAATCATGCTTGGATCGGCATCCTTGAACTTCTCTTTCACGAAGAGGTAAGTGACAAGGTTTCCGTACTTTTCTCTAGGAAGGGCTTGGATGATCTTTCTTGAGATGTCTTCATTTGTCAACTTGTGCAAACCTAAACCATTTAGCTTATTGACAATAACATTTAGTCGAGAATACATGTCATTGGCTAATTCATTAGGCAATATCTCAAAAGAATCAAACTTGCGCTTAATCAAGTCATATTTTTGGTTGATCACATCACTTGTGCCATCATGAAGCTCCTTAAGCTTTTTCCAAATTTTATTGGCACATTTCTCATCATAGACTTGATTAAACACATTCATACTCAAAGATTCAAAAATTAAATTACGAGCAATAGCGTTGAGTTGCAATTCCCTCTCATCGGCCTTGGTGGGTTTTTCGGGCCGAGTGAGAGGTTGCATTCCATCATTTGTCACTCTCCAAACACCTAAACCTTTTGCTTCTAGATAACTTGACATACGAATATGCCAATAGGGGTAGTTAGTGCCGTCAAAGTGTGGAGGCCTACCGATATCACTTCCTCCCTCTATAGATGTCATTTTGCTCGTCTAGCGGTGAGGCTAAAGGTCCAAATACGAGCCCTGGCTCTGATACCAATTGAAGGGACCGTGACACCCTAAGAGAGGGGGTGTATTAGGTGTCTCTAAAAACTAAAGCTTCAATTGCACATATGAAAACCTATTTCAATTTCTATCTAAATGTGCTCTAGGTTTTCTCTATGTGTTGCTATCTCTACCGCTACAAAGTTTTGCACCCTAGCTCCAATCCTATACTAGCATGGCAAGTCTAGGAAAGGTAAATGCGGAAAGTAGTGCGAGTATGAAATGCGGAAGGTAAAGGGTAGAGAAGAGCAAACTCCCGGCACGGCGATTTTTACCGAGGTATCAGAAAGCTCACGAGCTTTCTACTAATCCTCGTTGTTGGAGCCCCTCTCAAAGGGAATGCCCGCGCAAGGGCATAAACTCCCCGGTCGAGTAACTCCGTGGGTGACCATGGGACTTCCCCACGCGCAAGTGGGTCTCCGCTCGTCCCTCCCCGGATGCTCCTCGCCGCCTCCACTTGGTAGAGCTTCGACCAAACGCCAAGGGCTTCTCCTCCCATGCACAAGCACCGGCGGCCTCTCCACAAACTCGGTTGAAAGGTCTCGCAAGACTACAAGCCCCGGATTACAACACTTGGTGCGTGCAAGCACCGATAAGCAAAGAGGTATGCAAACCTCGCTAAACTCTAGGCTAAACACCTAAGAGATGCGCTAAAGGGTCTAGACTAGCACTAAGCACTTTGCTAATCACCTAGATCTTCTATTTAGCACTTTGGTGGATTGAGCACTTAAGAATGTGTAGAGCACTTGGCAATAGCTTCTCCCAGCTCAAGCACACTTCAAATGGCCGAGGCAACCCATATTTATAGCCCCAACCAAAGGAACTAGCCGTTGTATAGCCGTTGCACACTTTCTGGGTAGGACCGACTCATTCGGTGCCCTTTCCACGCCACCACCGAATCAATCGGTGCCCTTTCCACGCCACCACCGAATCAATCGGTGCTCACCAGAACCGAATAGCATTTTCCAGCCATAAGGACCGACTAATTCGGTGGGGGGACCGACTAATTCGGTGTCCTTGATGAGGTACCACCGAATCAATTGATGGTAGGCCTTCTCGCTGCCCAAAATGCCTATAGGACCGACTGATTCAGTCCCCTAGAAGTTGCACCACCGAATCAATCGGTGGCTTATCCGCAGCACTGTTGAGAGCACGGTTTTGGTCATTTTTACATCATTTCTTCGCCGATTTTCGTCCCGTTTTTTTAACACTTTTGTATGATATAGAAGCACATTTCTAACCATTTGCATGGCTAAAAACTCATTCTCAAAAATCTACAAAATACATCTTTAAACACATGTTAGTCCAATGACTATATTGTCAATCAATCACCAAAACCACAAACATGGCCTATGGCCATTTTCCTTACACCTGCCCTCCTTTATATATCACAGGAGACAAGGTTACATGGTAAGTCTCCTAGTCGGTTACAATTGAGGAGTCCTAGTAGGACAAGGTGTCCTAGTAGAAGTCTAGTTTCCTTAGGGAACCTGAGGTTTCTATACCCGTCAATGTTGGTCTTTATTTTTGAACTCCTTATTCACTCTTATGAATGAGATGTTGACCTTTCTCTTCTCTTTTTTTATATATAGAGTATTTCTCTATTTTTTTATAGAAGATCTTAGCCACATCTTTCTTGGGACTTGCTAGCGCCCGGACGTCCGACGTCCGGGCACAGCATTGGACGGTGTCGTGTGTAACATCGGGCACATGTTGTGTGTAATATTAAGTCAATTTTTGAAACATTACAACAACGGATCATTGAAATAGTGAAACATTTTCTCTTGATTTTTGAAAAATTGAAACATTTACTTTTGATTTTTAAAACATTCGCACATTGTTTTTGAAACATTACAACAATAGAACATTGAAACATTTGCTCTTGATTTATTAAACATTGAAACATGTGCTCTTAATTTTCGAAACTTTGAAATAGTTGCTCATGATTTTTAAAACATTGCAATAATAGAACATTGTACGGGGAGAGAACCTTGCAACACACGGGCCAAACCGAACCAACGATTTTACACTAGTTGCAACATATGGCAACACTAAGGGAATAAACATTGCACTGAGCGGGAACAGTTGAAGAGATGCAAGACTGCATCCACAATGCTACATTGTATGGGGACGGTTAAAGGCTTATGCGGCCGATAGGGTGGGAAGTCTCCGGACATCTTCACTGTAGCATTTCCGTTCTTGATATTGATGAGAGGTGGATTTTCTGCGAGGGATGTGCAGCGTCGCTGGCAAGGAAGAGGATAAGCTTGGGGATAGAAGGTCTTTCCCT
Source organism: Digitaria exilis (assembly GCA_015342445.1). Classification (NCBI taxonomy): domain Eukaryota; kingdom Viridiplantae; phylum Streptophyta; class Magnoliopsida; order Poales; family Poaceae; genus Digitaria; species Digitaria exilis. Next base: position 356,964 of record JACEFO010002764.1, read on the forward strand.
GTCCGTTTAATGTGTCAAAATAAGGTGAAAATAATGCAAGTAAGGTTTCCACCTTTATATGCTATAAAATAATGTCATACCAATTTTTTTCTTAGGGATTTTTGGTTACATGCCATTACAATTCCTGGAACTTAGAGAAATACCACTACAATTCACCTATTTTGAAACATGCCATTATAATTTTAGAATATGTGAACCATGCCATTTTGTATGTATTTGATACTCATGGACCCACCTGCAGATTCTATTAGTTTTGTATAGACCAAAATGCCCTCTTCCATACTCCTCTCTATCCAGTCACTTACGCGTGGGATCCATATGTTATCATCATCCTCTTCCTTTCTTGCCCTTCCCCTCTCTCTTCTCCCACCCGCCACCACTTTCTCTCTCTTCTCCAGCAGTTCAGTGACTACTCCGCGCCCACCACCCGCCACTTCGTCTCCTCCTTGACCTCCGCCACCGTCTCCCACCTTGCGTCCTTGTCCTCGTCCTCCCACCTACGATGCGCAGAGTAGGAGCAGCGCCGCCGACCGCCACCACCCTACCGCCGCGCAGAGCAGAAGCACCGCCGTCACCACCACGTGACAGCCGCGCAGAGCAGGAGCAACGCCGCCGCCACCACGCGAACACTGCAAAGCAGAAGCAGTGCCGCCACCACCACGGGAACGCCGTGCGGAGCAGGAGCAGCGCCGCCGCCACCATGCGACCGCGCGTCGGCGAGCCCCAAAGACAACCTGCTCCCGTGTATTTGAACTACATTACGCGGGATTGCTTCGATTGGGCGTGGATTTGAGATTTCCACCTCCCTGACCGCCACCTCGCCGGCGGAGCGGGCGTGCAAGGTGGTGGAGTTGGCGCAGACATTGGCTTCGACGTGCATATGGGCCCGGAGCTCGTGCACCATCGCTGCGTCGTGAAGCGACTCATCACCCTCGTCTGTGTCGGTAGGCGCGGGGGTTGATGGGACTCAGGAGAGAGGAAGGTTCGAGGAAGAAAGAGATAGATGAAGAATATGACATGTGGGCCCTATGCGTAAGTGAGTGAAGAGAGGCAGGTGTACAAGGGACATTTTGGTCTATATAAAAATAATAGAATCTGCATGTGGGTCTATAAGCATCAAATACATACAAATTTACATGGTCTCAGAGAATCTCAAAATTATAATATCATAGTTCGAAATAAGTGATTTGTAGTGACATTTGTAGTTCCAGGAATTGTAATAGCTTTACCAAAACTCCGTTTTCCTGCTCTCCCCGACTCATCCGCATTTATACCGTTACCCACCTCACTCTCCACCGCCGCCTCCTGACTCTCCTGCAACAAAAACCCCCGGAAAAAGTCTACTTAACCCCCCAATCTATGGGGGTTGGAACACATCACCCCCCAAACTATGAAAATAGATCTTTTACCCCTCGAACTTTCCAAAACCGGACAAAACACCCCTGAAGCGGTTTTGGATGGCGGTTTGGTACAGTAACGGTGGTTTATCTTTTTTTTTCTTTTTTATTATTTCGGCTAAATCTTTCAAAAATCATAATAAATCATAGAAAAATTAAAAAATGGAAAATCCAATTTGTTGGACTCCACATGAGTAAATCTACACAGTGAATATATAATATGATATACTTTAGAACATTTATTTGTTGTAGCTTTATGTCTATGTTTTTATGTAATTAATTCATAGCTGTAAAAAAATATTCTAAAGCATACTATATTATATGTTCACTGTGGATATACTCATGCAGAGTCCAAAAAAATTATATTTCCTATTTTATGATTTTTCTATGATTTGCTATGATTTTTGAAAGATTTAGCCGAATTAACAAAAAAGAGAAAAAAATAAAACATTATTACTGTAGCAAAACGCCATCCAAAACCGTTTCGGGGGTAATTCGCCCGGTTTTGAAAAGTTGAGGGGGTAAAACATTCATTTTTATAGTTTGAGGGGTAATGTGTTCCAACCCTATAGGTTGGGGTTAATTAGACTTTTCAAAAAAAAAAAACCCAGGGTCAGCTTAACAAAACCCCATTTTCGCCCTCGCTCTGACGCTCAACAATCTCGCCTTTTTTTCCCGGAGCAAATCGCAATCCATCCTCTAGGTACTTCTTCATTCTTGTGCAGCAATTCTTGATTCCGCTTTTGGATATGGATCTGATGCTCCGGTTATTGGGGTTTAGACCGAGGATTTGCCCCTCTATTGCGGTAATGTTGTGTATGCGCGCACCGCCGCACTTTCGATTGCTAACTCCGATCATTTCTATTGTTTTGTGGGCGTGATCATCTCGAGCAGGCAGTCATCCGGAGAGAAAGCGTTGCATCTCTGCTCTTATACGAGCACTACTCTGCTCCTCGCTCGTTTCGCTCGTCTCTCCCTTCGGCGAAGCGGATGACTACTCCATGACTACAAGGAGGCCGGGTTCATCGGGTTGATGCAGGAAGTCGAGGTGAGTCCCAGCAACCCCAATCCCTAGGTTTTCCCCTAATCTAGTGCTCGATTCGAATGGGGAAGAGGTTCTTTCCGGTTTTCTTGCGGTCTTTTAGTCACTCCAATTGGTGATTGGTAACAACTACTGTAGTCCGGCCTGGAAGAAGCATAACGGCAAGAGGGGCTCCACCTCAGATTGGAAGCAACAATATGTCAAAAATAGCACACCTACTGTTTGGGAACAATTACTGAAGCAGTTGAGACATGATGAACAAAGGATGCTTTAGTACTAGCATGATATCTGGGCAACACATGTAGCAGCTGGATCTTTTGTTTATATGTGTGTGCATGCTATGGCAAAACAACAGTAGCTGCTGAACATGTATGGAAAGAACGTATGGTTGTCTAGTCGATAATTTGACATCAATGTTTTAGTTAATTTGGCACAACAAAATCACTTTTATTACTTTGTCATCCTTCATTAATTTAATCAGTGAGAATTACCATCACTAATTCAGTCACTGATAATTTGAACATGTCATCCATAACTTGCATTAAAAAATTGCCATGTGAGAATTACCATGACTCGCATCACACCTAACATTAGGCCCAAACATAGGCCAAAGATAAACACTAAAAGAAGCCAACTAATGGCATATGTCTACTGAACTGAACCTGGTGGCCGTGGCTACCAATGCAAGCATAGGATATCATCCTTAATTTTATTGGCTCTCTGCAATTCTTCACTCATTTTCATCAGTTGACAGTTGACGATTCTCCCTCCTCAAGCTTCTTAGAGCATCGCCAGAACCAAGCCAGCCATAGCCCAACGCCGATGGAATACTTGAGACGAGAGGATCCAGGCAACTCACGGAAGGTGCGCCTGCTATGTTGCAGGTGATTGATGATGGTGTCCAAGTGGCTTAGGAAGTAGGCTACGGCGGTGCTGCACTCCTCCTCGCCGCCGCTTATGCTCTAGCAATGGGAACAACCACAGGACTGCCAGCTCTCCTGTGAAGAAGGCGATGCGGTAGGGAGTGTAAAGTTGGTAAGCGTCATTACCTCCCGTAGGAGGCCGCGTTGGTTTATATTGATATGGAGACAAGTACAAGATAGACTTCTATACGTAATCGATTCAACTTGATCTTCAAGGCAGCTATACATGGTAATCTATGCCCTGAGATAAGGCTCGGTTATTGTATAGAGTCCAAAGGAATTACATGTCAAGATTATTTCCTAACAGCCCCTCTCAATCATAACTTTATTAAGTTAAGATTGCGCTGAAAATCTTCTTGCTTCTGTGCTGACAAAGCCTTTGTAAATCCATCAGCAATTTGGTCCTTGGACGAAATCGGACGAACTTCCAACAATTTTCCAGCTACCCTTTCTCTAACAAAATGATAATCAATTTCTATATGCTTAGTTCTAGCATGAAACACAGGATTAGCAGAGAGATAAGTTGCTCCTAAATTGTCACACCACAAACGAGGTTGTTGATCTTGTGAAATTCCAAGTTCCTTCAGTAAAGACTGTAGCCAAATTATTTCTGCAGTAGCATTTGCCATGGCCTTATATTCAGCTTCTGTACTCGATCTAGAAACTGTTGCTTGTTTTCTAGCACTCCACGAAATAATGTTAGATCCAAAAAATATAACAAAACCTCCTGTGGATCTTCTGTCATCTATACAGCCTGCCCAATCCGCGTCAGAGAAAGCACTTACAATAGTAGAATTACTTTTCTTAAATGCCAAGCCTAGACCTTTGGTCTTCTGGATATATCTTAAAATTCTCTTGACAGCGGTCCAATGAACAGTAGATGGCGCATGAAGATACTGACATACCTTGTTCACGGAATAGGCTATATCTGGCCGAGTAATAGTTAAATACTGAAGTGCCCCTACTATACTTCTGTATCTGGTGCTGTCTTCAGGGCCAAGTGGATCTCCATCATATGCTGACAATTTTTCAGATACAGACAATGGAGTGGATACTGGTTTGCAATTGTGCATGTTTACACGTTTTAGTAAATCTCGTGCATACTTCTCTTGTGATAAGACAATACCAGTATGATTCTTCTTCACTTCTATCCCAAGAAAATAATTCAAATCACCAAGGTCTTTTAATGCAAAACTGTTGCCCAAATCTTTCAACAATGCAGGCACGGCTTCACTAGAAGAGCTTGCAACAATAATGTCATCCACATATATCAGCATGTATATAGTAACTCCAGATCTTTTATAAATAAATAATGACGTATCTGACTTTGACGGCACAAACCCAAGCTGTTGCAACCTTGAACTAAGCCGAGAATGCCAAGCTCTAGGGGCTTGTTTTAAGCCATAAATTGCTTTATCCAACTTACATATATATTGTGGAGCATCCGGAGCTTCATATCCTGGCGGCTGCTTCATGTAAACTTCCTCTTCTAGAACACCATGAAGAAACGCATTCTGTACTTCTAGCTGACGTAGACTACATCCTTTTGACACTGCGATTGCTAATACAAGTCGAACGGTAGCAACCTTGACAACTGGACTAAAGGTGTCTTCATAATCTATGCCGTACCTTTGTTTAAATCCCTTGGCCACTAATCGTGCTTTGTATCTATCAATTGAGCCATCTTGTTTTCTCTTAATTTTGTAGACCCACTTACAATCAATTATATTTTTACCTTCTTGTGGAGGTACCAAGTGCCATGTCTTATTCTTCAGCAGTACTTGATATTCAGCGTCCATGGCCTGCCTCCAATTATTATCTTCAAAAGCTTCTTGCAAACACTCAGGTTCACCTGCAGAACTAAAGAAACCATGTTTTCCATATCTTATGGTACCATCAGTAATTATTTTGGGTTTTACAATACCACTTTGGAGCCTGGTTCTTGGCCTTTGCTGCTGTACTGGTGAAACTGATACAATTGGAGGCGCCATAGGAGCTCCTGTTGCCTCGGAAGAATCTAACGATGCTGTCGGAGACTGGGACGCTGGTGAATGAGGTGCTGACATGGTACTTGTTGTCACGGGAGCAGGAACACCACTCGTTTGTACTGACGAATCAGTTCTGAGATTGCTATCTGTTGCACGTTGCTGCATATCACTTTCAGATTGCACGCTAGTAGTTGTATCTCCAGAGATCATGCTTGGCACAGGCACATATTGTACCCCATTTTCTGCTGTTTCTCCATTATCCTGCACACCATCATCAACACTTATATTTGAGTTAACATTAGCCATTTGATCAATGCATAGTTCACCCCCATGATCAAAACTAAGGTTGTGTCTCATATCAGGTGGAAGGAGAAGAATTTCTTGGCGTAGTCTAGATCCGGCATTTGGATGAAATTTAGAGAAGGGAAAAACATGTTCATCGAATACGACATCTCTTGAAATATAAACTCTCCTAGAATTAGGTTCAAGGCATTTAAAACCTTTGTGCATAGAGCTATATCCAAGGAAAACACACTGAGTGGAACGGAAGGCTAATTTTCGAGAATTGTAAGGTCGCAAGTTTGGCCATCATGCACATCCAAACACACGAAGAGCAGAATAATTTGGTATGGTTCCCAAAAGAAGTTCATGAGGAGTTTTCATATCAATGACTTTTGAAGGCAAAAGATTGATGAGGTAAGTAGCTGTTAAAAATGCTTCATCCCAAAATTTTAATGGCATTGATGCGTTGGCAAGAATGGCTAAACCTACCTCAACAATGTGACGATGTTTGCGTTCAGCGGAGCCATTTTGTTGATGAGCATGAGGACAAGAGACTTGATGGGAGATTCCTATCTGTTGGAAAAAAGAATGAAGTTTTTCATACTCACCACCCCAATCTGTTTGCATGGTGAGAATCTTTCTATTGAATTTTCTTTCAACAAGATTTTGGAAGTTGCGAAAGACTTGGAAAACATCTGACTTTTTCTTGAGCAAGTAAATCCAAGTATACTTACTAAAGTCATCTATAAAACTCACATAGTATGTATGTCTACCAACAGATTCAGGTGCTCGCCCCCACACATCAGAGAATATAAGCTCAAGAGGATAAGTAGACACACTATTAGACTTTGAATAAGGAAGTTGATGGCTCTTGGCCCTTTGACAAGCATCACAAATCGACTCTTTGCTAGACCCTTTTATAAAAGGTAGCTTATTATTTCTAAGAACATGATCAACAATACTAAACGATGGATGACCTAAACGACTATGCCACCCTTCGACTGATGGTTTGGTGGCACCAAAAACATGTTTCTGACTCGAACTTGATGACGACTTGATTGGATAGAGACCTCCTTCACATTTTCCTTTATGAATTATGGCCCTCGTGGCTTGATCCTTGACAAAAAAACAATTTGGATGAAACTCAAGAAAGGCATTATTATCAGTGGCTAATTTATGCACAGATACAAGGTTTTGCAAGCACTAGGGACATGGAGGACATTGTAATGTTTAAGATCATGAGTAGGGGTATGAACTATAGCATTGCCAATATGACTAATTTTCATACCTGCACCATCTGCTGTGTGTACTTGATCACGTCCATGATATTTTTCCCGAGTAGTTAGCTTCTCAAGCTCTCCTGTAACATGATCGGTTGCACCAGTGTCTGTATACCAATTTGTGTCAATCCCATAGGATGTGACTGCAGTACTAGCAACTCTTTCTCCGGGCTGGTAATCATCCTCAAAACGGTACCAGCACTCAATAGCTGTGTGGTTTGGTTTTTCACAGATTTGACACACAGGCTTCTGACTTCTAGATCCTCCTTGCTGTTGAGGTCTGGATGCACCACCACGTCGGGCTCCTCCACGATTGTTGCCACGTCCAGAGGGAGCACGACCACCACGGTTGTTTCCTCGTCCACGCATGGCCGCACTAGCCGAGGACTGATACTGCTGCTCTACGCCATAGAGCATCTCTTGGCGTGATTCAAAGCTGAGGGCCTGTGCATACAATTCATTAACAGAGATTGGATCTGATCTGGACATAATAGAGGATACCAGTGGGGTGTAATCTGAGTTGAGTCCGTTCAGGATGTAGGAGATAATCTCTTCATCTTCAAGCACTTTTCCCGTGGTGGCAAGTTCATCTGCATAAGCCTTCATATTGGAAAAGTACTTAGCCATAGTCATAGTGCCCTTCTTGGTGGTTGTCAATGCAAACCTCAGATTGGTCACCTTGGCTCGTGATTGTGACGTGAACAACTCCTGGATGCCCTTCCATGCAGTGGCTGACGTCTCCTTGGTTGCCACATGCGCGAGGATATCCTTTGTGAGAGAGTTCAGAAGATATGCCAGTACTTGCTGGTCTTGTGCAACCCATGTCGCATAGGCTGGGTTTGCGATGGTCTTGGTCACCTTGTCTGTATCTGTGACAGACATCGTCTTCGGCGGCGGCACAGCAGACTCGTCGAGGTACTCCATTAGCTGGGGGCCGCGCAGGGCAGGGAGCACCTGCGCCTTCCACAAGAGAAAATTATCTCTCGTGAGCTTCTCCGAGACAGGTGGGCCGAGGGCCGGTGCAGCGGTGGACGACGAGCTCGCCATTGCTAGATGCGTTGGAAGAGGTGGCTCTGAATACCATGTAAAGTTGGGTAAGCGTCATTACCTCCCGTAGGAGGCCGCGTTGGTTTATATTGATATGGAGAAAAGTACAAGATAGACTTCTATACGTAATCGATTCAACTTGATCTTCAAGGCAGCTATACATGGTAATCTATGCCCTGAGATAAGGCTCGGTTATTGTATAGAGTCCAAAGGAATTACATGTCAAGATTATTTCCTAACAGGGAGCACTGCACATGGCGACTGCTTGCAGCTGCTGCTCGCCTTAGGCAACGAAGGGAGCGTGTGAGATGCATCGGTGAGTGGCTAGTGATGGCGAGGCTGCCTATGGTGGCGCGTGACGACCATGGACCCCGGCGCAGCGTGGCTAGGCAGTGGTACCAGCGGCTCTCTGTGGCGTCGAAGTCCATGACCAGGGCGGCAGCGTTCTGAGAAGAGATGAGGCCCCAATACATCTCTTACAAGTGGGCCAAGTCTCCAGCGTGGAGGAGCCAGCGTGGCGTGCCAAGAAGGCAAAACCAGCCCTACCAAACAGCCTTACGGGGTTAATTAACTGGTTTCAACTATTTTATGGTGCACAATTCCTTGTTTGGAAGGTGAGGGGGTGAAGTAATATTATCTAGACTTCTTCCCAACAAAATTTTGACTTTTGATCAACCGTATAAATGTTTTCGAAACCGGAATCCCAAACATGAAGGTTGGATTAGACCTGGGAGAGAGGGATGTGGGTTGTCGAGGTTCATCTGGCAACAAATAATGTGGAGAAGGGGTGGGAGAGAATGATAATGTGCATACTTCTGAAGGGCCACATGCTTGCCACAAATTTTGAGGGGCAGAGAGAGATGATACTGATCCCCCCTCTATAACAGTGTACTGTCAGTAATGGAGATACTGTTTGGATTTTTTTTGCCTCACACCTATTCATTTTTACAACTTTATAGCGGGTTGTGCTTCTGACCATTCTGCATATCATGCTATATTGCTCACTCATTGTTTTCATTTCAGGTTAAGCAATGATAGTGGACTTCGTTAACCTGTCCAGTGATGATGATGATGATGATGATGTGGTGGTTGCTAGAGAAGAACACAGTGTTCATGGACAAGGTCATTTGATTCATGCAAAGGCAGAATTTGTTGACTTGACTATTGATGGGGACATTGTTGAAGGAGAGCATCTGTCCTATGGACAAGGCAAAGCTGCTCAGGGCACAACATTTCTTAAACAGAAGTTCATTGCAGATGATGAACAAGCTGAAGTTGTCCAGTGCAGAGCAACATTACGGATGGAAGAGCTTACTGCAGGTAATGCACAAGCTGAAGCTGCCCAGTGCACAGCAACATTACGGATGGAAGAACACATAGAAGGTGATGGACAAGGTGATGCTGCCTGGAGCACAGGTAGATTACAGATGCAAGAACTTAGAACAGATCATGGACAAAGCGATGCTGTCCAGTGCACAACAACGTTACAGATGCAAGAACTTAGAACAGATGATGTACGAGGTGATGCTGCCCATTGCGCAACAACAGTACAGAGGCAAGAAATTTCTGCAGAAATGGGACAAAATGATGCTGCCCAGTGCACAGCTACATTACAGATGCAAGAACTTATAGCAGATGATGTACAGAGTGATGCTTCCCAATGCACAACAACATTGCAGAGACACGAGCTTACTGTAGATGTTGGACATGGTGATGCTGCCCAATGCACCGAAACACCAATGCAAGAACTTGTAGGAGATGATAGGCAAGGTGATGCTGCCCAATGCACAGAAACACTAATGCAAGAACTTGGAGAAGATGATGGACAAGGCGATGTTGCCCAGCGCACAATGACATTGCAGAGGCAAGAACTTACTCTAGATGATGGACAAGGTGATGCTGCTTAATTCACACCAACATTAGAGAGGCAAGAATTTACTGAAGATAATGAACAAGGTGATGCTGTCTCGTGCTCAGGCACATCACTACAAAGGCAACAACTTAATCCAGATGATGGACAAGATGCTGTTGCCTTGTGTACAACAACATTACCAAGGCAGAAATCTATTTCAGATGGTGCACAAGGTAATGTTCCTTGCTTCACAACAGCAGTACAGAGGCAGGAATCTGATACAGCTCATGCAAAAGGCAACACAGCTCGGTGCACAACATCACAAAGGCAGAAGTTTCTGGCAGCAGATGATAGCATGCAAGAGACTGTGCATTTTAGAAGTTCAGCTGAATCTACCACATGCTTGTTGAGGACACAAGAAGGGAGTCACAGGGTAACTGGATCTCTGAATACCTATAACGCGGCAACAGCTGAACAATTTCCACGGCAATTTTGGAAAGCTGGAGATTACGGATTAGCTAGTCAAGCTGCTATCAACCGTATGTTCTCAACCTTCCTTTTCAATCCCATCAGTTTATTTGTCTTGGAACAAGTAGAAATCAAGAAAACATTTCTGTCCTGTTTAGAGTTCACATTGTGCCAGGAGCCAGTATAGGCGGATTTGTCCTTCCATCCGTTGCCAATCTGACCGCTGCTGCGAGAACCTCATTATGAAGCCCACTATCCTGTAGTCCAAAACATGAATTTCATAAAAGGATAATCTGAATGATTTATACAGTGAATATGTGTTATGAGTACTTTGTTTCACTAGTAGAGGCCAACAAAGGTGCCTCTGATTGTCCCAGAGCTGGGGGTTGAACCCAGGTCTCCGGCAGTTATACATATAATTGACAGAGCTGCATCCAACCTGCAGTTCAAATACAAAGGGTGGGAAACGCCCACTGGTCATGTCAGATGATAGTTTTCCCACCAGCTGGACGTGATTTTTACAAACCTGTTAACATTTGCACCTTATCTTATTTCTTTCACCTTATTCTGATGCAGGAGTATCACATTTTTTAGATGGACAAAACCACTTACGGATTCATCCCAAATTTCTTCATTCTAATGCTACTTCGCATAAGTGGGCATTTGGTGGTAAGTCATACTGACAGCATTGAAAGATGACACTCTTCTTCTTTTGCATGAGCATATCTGTGCTCTTTTTTGTGGAAATCTAAGAAAGCTAGTGGTATTGATCAACTTCTGTTATACAGCTATTGCAGAGCTACTCGACAATGCTATTGACGAGGTATTGATCCAAACTATCACCCTTACTATTGTACTACATTGTAATTACAAGGTGTATTTCATGACAAGGTTCTGACTGGCAATTACTGCACTAATACATTATTTCGTGACATGAACTTGATGTTAGATCTGTATAACAAAATACTTATGATTTTGATTTTGTATCTCATAAATGATATATTAATGGAGTAATATTGAAATGAAATGCATCTTGTAATTTCAAAAGGATGGAATATCAGAGTACAGATTTAACTGATTTCATTCTTATTTATTCTTCATGTGTATATTATTCATCCTTCTATTTGACATGGTCAAATGGACTAGGTGAACAATGGGGCAACCTTTGTGAAAATAGATAAAATGAAGCTTTCTTGTGATGGGGATTATGCATTGGTGATAGAAGGTGATACTCTCTCTTAGTCTATTGTTTATCATGTACTTGGCACTTTTAATCAAATATTTTGTTTCTACATACTTGACACAGGTACAATCTAATCTGTGTTTTCCAACTTACCCTATGAAACTTGTCCATTTTACTCAAAAAAAAAAAAATGATACTTGCCAATTCATCCCTCCGTCCCTCCTTTGTCACCTCATTTTGCGTGCATGACAGCATGATATATTATTGGAGGATTATTTGGGAACTTCGACTTAAAAAAGATTTGGCTAGTTATTCATGAACTTGTTTCCAGATCACTTATGCATTTGCCTGTGGAAATTATGTACCATCTACCGTGTTCGTATTCTTTCTTTACTGTTGATACTGTTATTGTTCTCTATTCAAGATAATGGAGGTGGCATGAGTCCAGAATCTCTTCGACATTGTATGAGCTTTGGATTCTCTCAGAAATGCACGGCTGCATCCATTGGGAGATGTAATGATTCTAGAAAAATGCTTTGTGCTGCTTATTCCATTTCTATATATTACAATCACTGACCTCCATAGTCGCATGTACAGATGGAAATGGCTTCAAAACTAGCACAATGAGGCTTGGGGCAGATGCTATTGTGTTCACATGTACAAAAGATAATAGGTATTTTCCCTATTTTTATATTTACTGTGTGGCATAAGCAAGAAACAGGATTAGAATATTCCGCAATAACCCACCTTTAAATTACCCAAAGAAGAACTGCACTTTATTCTCATCCACACCTCACAAACTACATTATCAAATCATTTCTGCAAAACCGATTTCAAAACAGGCCTTACACAGATGGCATACTAATACTCTCCACGAGTAATGCTGTGAGCCTAGGCTGCTAGACCCAATGGACATGCACAGAGAGTGTAGTTTCATAAAATGAAAACTAACAAATGTAATTTTGTGATACTTTACCCCAAAAACGTTTCAGAAAATTTACCAAAAAAGAAGTATTTTGGATAATTTACCAAAAAGAAGTATGCTTTATGATACTTTCTCGAAATAGAATATAATAAAACACAGTTCTAAGCTGATTGTAGAAAACAACCAAAGCAAGTTCTTTTTTTTCCTCGAACACACAGGAGACCTGTGTATCTTTGTATGAATAGAGAATGACAAGGGTACATATCTCACCTTGGACTAGAGTGGGAAAACCGAAGCAACTTCAGACTTCAGAGTAGATCAAAATCATTTCACTAATTAAATTCTTCTTGTTTATGCCTCCACCCTTCTAGGCAGCTATTGATCCTCAAAAGCAATACCTCTACTGGTTACTTGTGTGATTAGGGTTGAGGTTACGTTTCTAGCGTGTGGTATAGGGCTGGTCAGGGAATCTCCACCAACTAAAGTTTAGCATTTTTCATGTTTTGCATCTACTAATGTGCCCAAAATTAGCAAATTGATATATATATCACCAAAAGATACCTCAATAGAAAAGGCATGCTAATAGAAACATTTTTATTATCATCCATTCAGATTCCAAGAAATGACATAGCCTTTCCTCTTCTGTCAAGCTCCTTTTCTGCTGCCAGCTTTTATCCCAACCTGTCTTCAGTATATTTTAAAGTTATTTCTTTCAGTGACCAACCATTTGTAATGTTTACTTTATAGGAGATTGACACGAAGTGTTGGATTGCTGTCTTACACATTCCTAATGACAACTAAGTGTAATCACATATTTGTACCAACGGTTAGTTCATTCATCTTTTAACTTCTATGCTCTATCATTACTGTTGAGGGATGCCACATACATTTTTATTATTATTATTAACTTTAGCTATCACTAAATTTATCTGTACGTAATCTAATTTCTCCATGTTCAAGTTTGGACGTTAACTAGTTTTGCTTAATTTCATTCCAACGTAGTAACTTTCCATTATAAATAGTCTTCAGCCAATGCAATTAATGTTTTCAGTTTTAACTGGTCCAACCCCATGGTACGTCACTATTTCCTGCCTCAATAATGTATTTTATTGTTTTCCTCTGTAGGTTGACTACGAATTTGATGCCCTGTCTTCAACTTTCCAAAGGATAATAAACTGCGGTGAAAAACATTTTTCATCTAATCTTTCCACTCTTTTGAGGTGGTGTCCATTTTCTACAGAAGGTGAATTATTAAATCAAGTAAATTGCATGTCCTCTATTTATCCGCACAACCATTTTACCCTGTCTCTTCCATGAGTTGCACATCTAAATATCTGGTGAAATTTGTAAAATAAATCAACTGTGAAGCAATATATTTAAAACCAATTATACTTTATACTTGATAGTTGCTCTTCATTCTCAAATATAGGGTCGGCATTTTTTCCCAAAAGCAATTCACCAAATTGAATTATCGGTTTTTTTGGTTTGGTGTCTGTCATCGGCTACCCCAACTCGCTTGGGACTAAAGGCTATGATGTTTTTTTTTTCTGTCATCGGCGTTGGCCATGACTTTGTGAACACCACCGGGAAGATGGCCGGGTGGAGTCGGCTATTAGGGGGATTAGATCATAGATGAGAGAGGCGAACACAAGAGGGATACAATGCATCCCGTTATATAGAGAGGCTTACATGACCCTTAAGTAAAAGATCTAATCTATTATTCCTATCTATAACTAACCCTAACCCTCAAAAATAAAGTGCCGCTGGCCTAAAGGGCCCAGCCCATAACAGTTTCGGGTTATATTTTTGGCAAATTCAGTGATCTGGTTCGGCATCGGCATTAGCAGTGCACTGAACTGAACTACCGGAAAACCGAGAGAAAGCTATGCCTCTGTGATTCCTAGGCATGAGCTAAAACTTCATCGCAAGCAAGCATATGCTCCAATTAGGCCCAAGGCCCATCTTCCCTCCACTGCAATCACTGAGAGACTTCGTTTTTCCTGATCTCTCGTCTTCTCGTCCATTCTTCTGTTTCCTCTCGTGCTCCTCTTGCCTCCTCCTCCTCCTCGCTCTCACTCTCTCTCGACAGTCAAATCTCGTCCGGTTGGATCTTCCTCTTGTGGTTCCTGCTGTCATGCAGCTGTAGGGAGGGAGCAATGGGCACAAGTGCGCGAGGCACGGAATCGGTAATGCGGCACTCAGTGACAGGGACTGCAGCACGACGTGGCACCCGGCAACTGCGCCCAGCGAGCAAGGCTGCAGCTCAGCATGGCCCAACGTGAGTGCACACGGTGACAACGACGGCAGTGAATTCACTGTTGTGGCGTGGAATTGCATCAGTAGCGGACTAAGTTCGGTGCCAACTGAACGCCACGCCAAACAAACCGATACCAAAATCGTCGGTTGTTCTATTCCTCCTTGCACCGATCGGTTTTATATTCTTCCAACACCAATTAAGCCAAAACGAACTCGTCGGTTGCACCGAATGCCCAGCCCTACTCAAATGTACTGTTATCCTTTTCTTACCTGATATATTGTTGTTGAAAAGAAGGCATTAACACATTAGCATTTAGGGACAAGAAATTGGTCCTAGTTTCCTAGAATATCTAACGTTAACTATCGGTTGGAGTAGTAGTTCCAGGTCCCAGGTGTTGTACACTTGCAGCATGTTAAGTGTAATTATTGTTAGGTTTCTGGTTTGCAAACTGTATTACTATCTTTACCAAAAATGTCAGAAAAGATTATTATAGATATATAATATATTATTGATTTTTTAACACATGGTAGTTGCCTGAGCAGTTATATTAAATGAGAGGATTCAGATACTAGTAAACTTAGGCCTTTTCCAATGATTAGCTCTTAGGTAGCTCATAGAATATTTTTCCGTATTTTAATAGAAGGGATAGTCTCATACACGCACTTCAAGAGTACACATGGACATGACATGTGGGGTGATTCATGTTATGAACTATGTGCTAAGAGCTAGATCATTGAAAGGGTTGTCTCTTAGAGTGCTTAGAGCTAGGTACTAGCTCTTACCATTGGAGGAGGCCTTAAGGTGAGAATTGATGCTTTCCGTATGTAACGTTGTTTTGTGTAACTTAAAGTTTGTGATAAATTCTTAGCCACTTGAGGAATGTCCTTCGAAATTTTATGCTGCTTAGCTATTACTAAAGATTTATCTGTTTTAACTGAGATTACTACTAATGCATGTCCTGACAGTTCAGCAATATGGAGTGGCATGGCACAAAAATAATTGTTTTCAACTTGTGGTTGAATGATGCATTGGAAATGGAGCTTGACTTTAAAACTGAAAAACAGGTCCAGATTCCATTCTCTTTTTAATAGATCATTCCAAGATTGTTTTTAGCATATACTCAGTAAATTCAATATAAAGTATGTTTTATTTATTCTTTATTGTTGTTACTTAATTGTCAAGGTCTGTGATGTTAATTTGTTCATGATGAGGATAGGCAATAGTTCTAATGCACTTTCGTCTGCTCAGGTTTACCTTTTTCATGTTATATGCAGTTGTGCACATAATTATGCTCAAGGAAAACCTTTTCACGTGGTGTTGTAGGATATTATGATCTCTGGAGCACCTGAGATACGTGCAGGACGTACAGTAGAAAAGTTGACACAGATGCATGTAGCAAATCGTTTTCGATATTCACTCCGGGTAAATTTGATGTAGTAAAATATGGTTTTACGACATATTTTGAACGTCTTACAAGCTATGAAATCGGCAGGTTTATGCATCTATGCTATACCTACATTTACCTGAAAGCTTTCAAATCATCCTGTGTGGACAAGCTGTTGAACCCCATTATGCTGTCAATGATCTTATATACCGCGAATGTATCAAATATCAACCACAAGTTGAAGTAACCACGGAGGTTTGTTCTAACCAACTTGATTTAGTGCTACTGATATGTGGTCGTATAAATAATTTTTCTACCTGAAATGATTGTACACTAAAAAGGACTCATACTAGTTTGCAGCAGTGCCCTTTTTTGGCAAAAAGAAAATCCTGATTTTTGTGATTTGTGCTTTCTTTAGTGCTGAAATTGCGCTGGAACCATGTTTCCACCTGTCTATCTAACTATGAAGACTGTATAGATTACCAGAAAGCATGCAAGTGCACTAATGGGTCCGTCTGTGCCAGGTTGATGTCATTACTACAATTGGCTATTTAAGAGGTGCTCCACTCCTTGATATCTATGGATTTAATGTGTACCATAAAAACCGTTTAATACTGGTATGTTTTTAGTTTGACTACATATGTGCCACTTTTAACATGCATTTTTTATTAGTGCCTGCTTCATTAGAGTAAGTGATTGCAAAGGTGGGTCTTCTTTGTGTGTGTGTTGTGTGTGTGGGGGGGGGGGTCATTCTGTTTTAATGGAAGCCAAATTACCCTTTGTCCTGGCCTTTTCTCCTTTTTTATTCAGTGTATAGCATTGGTTTACTGTTCATGCCAGTATGGCACTATATCATGGCATTCACAAGTACCCCTCAAAATAGGAATTAGAGTAATTGTCTTTTCCTATCTTTTTTGAGTGGGGAGCTTTCCTAGTTATTTTGAGTTCTATAGTTTCGTTTCATATAGTTTGTATTTTTTTGTTACTACAAGGATAGGATTCTTATCAAATGAATAAAACAAATATGTATAAGTTCCTAAGCCTATCTCTTGCCCAAGCCAGTTGCCCACCCATGTAGTGCGGTTGATGTTATCAGCATGGTCATCATGAGCGTCCGTGCTGCAGCCTGAGAAGGCGCAGCGACAACCTTATCGTCGGTAGCGTCAACAACCGATCTCTGGTCATTACAACAACAACATAGACTTTAGTCCCAAGCAAGTTGGGATAGGCTAGAGATGAAATCCAAGAAACAAAGCTCAAGGCTCAGGCACGTTGATAGCTACTCTCTAAGCGTTCCTATCGAAAAATACTTTCTTAAAAATGTTCCACTCCTTAAGGTCTTTGTTTACCGCCTCCTCCCAAGTCAATCTAGGTCTACCTCTACCTCTCTTTACATTATTGGCCCGCCCTTCAACCCCAGTTCGCACCGGCGCCTCAAGGGGCCTCTGTTGGACATGTGCTAACCATCTCAGCCGATGTTGGGTCAATTTCTCCTCAATGGGTGCCACCCCGACCTTCTTCCGAATATCTTCATTCCGGACTCTATCCCTTCTTGTGTATCCGCAAGACCGTCGCAACATCCGCATCTCTGCTACACCAGTTGCTGGACATGTCGTCTTTTAGTCGGCCAACATTCTGAATATCGCCGGTTGAACCGCCGTCCTATAGAACTTACCTTTTAGCTTTTGTGACACCCTCCTATCATAGAGGATGCCAAAAGCTTGACGCCACTTTATCCAGCCTGCTGCGATTTTATGCTTAACCGATCTCTGATCATTATGAAAAAGAAAACAACAATAGAAAGACCAACCTCTGGGTACTTCCTCTGTAACCACGCACTCGTGCTCAGGGCATCGGTGCAGCAGCGCTAATAGGAGTGGGAATTGAGCGGAGTATCACGACATATGGCCTGGTGACGGTGTCGATTGGCGGTGAGGTGGCCTGATAGCCCCAATGGTGAGGCGGCATAGGGACCCCATAATTTGCCTCCGTAGCCATGCACTTGTGCTTAGGGCAGCAGTGCGGCGGCGCTGATAGGAGGCGGAGACGGAATGGAGCAGAGTCCCATGGCACTATGACCTGGCGACAATGTCGATTGGCGGTGCGATGGCCTAATAGCCGCAATGGCATGGTGGCCTGGTGACCCACGGTCTGCCTTCGTAGCCATGCACTCACACTTAGGGCAACGATATGGCGGCGCTTCGTAGCCATGCACTGTCCGACAACGCTGTCGATAGGCGATGCGGTGGCCCGACATCCCCAACGGCGCGGTGCCCTGGCGACCCCAAGATTTTCCTCCACAACCACACACTTCTGGCGACAGCAGCGATGGTGCGAGGGGTGGGTGGGTGGGTGTGGGGGGGAGGGTGTGGAGGTGTCTGGCATGTTGCGCGGAAGGAGCAATAGATCAATGGATCCATTGTCAGAGGTAACAACAACGCAAATGCATGGCGGTCCTAGCGGTGGCCCCATGGTGACGTGGTGCCTAATGTCCCTGCTTGTGCTACACCACGACAGAGCGGCAGATCAATGGGATTTGCCTGCATCCTATGAGGGCGCTGCCCCAGGAGGAGATCGATCTCCCCAGTGGCGGCGTGAGGGCAGCGAAATGCGAAGGCCTAGGGTTTGAACCTAGACTTGTGATACCATGTAATATCGGGTATAATGCGTGGGATATTTTGCATTAAGCCTCTAGGGCAAATATATAGGAGTACATAGCTTGGAGGGCATGTAGCTTCTCCTGGAGATAAGGAAGGTTATCCTAGGATTTAATCAATCCTGAACTAACCATAAACAAGTACTCTAACATTATCTACTTCCCTTTATACTCCATATTTAATGCCAATGGGTTCATTCATTCTTCATTTCACGTTTTTGGTTCCTCAGCCCTACTGGCGTGCAGGCTCATGTAATAGACGGAGAAGAGGCATTGCTGGTAAGAATTCCCACTATAAATTTGACATCATTGCCTTGCTCCATTTTTTTGGGTTCTGGGTAGTTTTTAGTATTGATTACTGACTAGAATGATTATCTATATTGAGAAGATATTTATGTTATGTTAGTTTTGCTATTTGCTAGGGGTTTTGGAGGCAAACTTCATAAGGCCTACACATGATAAGCAAGATTTTGAGAGGACAGGACTTTTCCAAAGACTTGAGACACGACTGAAAGACATGGCAACTGAGTATTGGTCAGTTCATTTTTAGATTTCCTCACAAAAGGGGTGCACTTTTAGTTTGGGTCTGTTTACTACATTACATGGTGAACCGCTCCCTACGTATTGTTTGAATGTTAACATATAAATTATAGTCAAATCTGATGTATCATTCTTTATTTGTCTGCTGGGCCTGTTCTTCTATTTATATTTTTGAAGTCATCTAATCAAGTTATTGTACAAATAATTGTGTTTCTATTTGGTTATGCGCTTTCTTTTGAGAGATATATAAGGAGTTGACAAATTGTCGTATTCCGTATGGCAGGACTGACCATTGTCATCTGGTTGGTTACACTCTTACTGCTAAAAGGACGCCTCAAGCATGTTATGTATGGACTACTGCCAACCATGATGATCATAACTTAGTAGCTCAAGCCACCACCAATACTCGCAATTACAGTTCAAGAGCCAGGGCATCTGTAGCATTGCACCCTTGTTCTGATGGATTTACAATTCGATATCCTTTGCATATTGATCCTGATGCCTTGACAGATCAAAGGGAATGTGCTGCAAGCCCTTCAGCAAGCATAAATGTGGACACTACATCATATAGACCACGAAATGCACCTCAACAATCCCAAACTGGTTGGTTTCTCTTATATTTTATCTCGTTTGATTACCCTTGATATTTTTCTGATTAATATTCTGGATGCAGAATTACACAAACGAAGAAAACCTTGCTTAGAGATGTTTTGGAGAGCTCAAAAAAGGCGGAACACCAACCTTTATTCTGATCAACCTGGAAGTGATAGTGGCACTGAGGTTGGAAATGCGGTCATTACTTAATTGAGCTGTATTTAAAGTAGTCAATTTCCCTTTACTAACCATCATTCGTATACTTCTAGGAGGCAGAGGAAGGATTCAGAGTTGTACTTCATCAGAACACCATGCTGAAGACACAGTGAGTACACCAATATTTTTTTACTTGACAGCTACTTCAATTAATAATTGGATTCTGTGTGCTGATTGTGTAAACTGGCCTTCTTAAGAATCTGGTTCGACAAAGTATTAAACAAACGGCTTCCTACCATAGAAGGGTTTTTTTGTTATGATCAATTAGATCATCATTGGATAAACACCCACTTGGGGATGTAAGGGTTGAGTTGGCTGCTTGGGAAGTTGGGATGATAGGAGGGACTATCTATGAGCATGACACTTCTATTGCAAAAATGAATAAGCTCCTAGCAGTGTTCTTTTTATTACCATTAAGCGGAAAATAAGGATCATATGAATAAACACAATACAATGAATTCATGATTACAAATCTGTAAAGGGAAACCATACAGAATTACAGATTTAATTCCATCTGCAGATACTGTGTTCTATAATGCGCTCAAACTTGTCTGGAAGTCACCTATAAGCTTATTAGCCATAAATGTTTGACAAGTTTATTTACAGCTATGAGTTGCTTCACTTCTTGCACAGTGTTTAATCTACCATGTCAGGATCCACAGGACGTGGTAATTTGTCCTGTTTTATTTCAGTGATGATCTTACTGGGCTGAAACCAAGCAACATGATTCCCAAAAAAAGAAACCAAGCAACATGGCTAATTTTTTCAGGGGCTGACCTGTTTGGTTCTTTTAATTGAGGCCCTACAGGGCAGGACGTAGATGCACTTCTTTGTAGAGTTGTAAAATTAGTAAAAATAATAATAATCTTAAGTAGTATATTATACTATCCCTTCATCTGTCATTCAAAAAGTAGTATAAGTTGTATACAAATTACTCAAAGAAACTAGTGATGTTACCAAACTAACCACTCTGCTTACTTGTCAAGGTGTTCTGAACTTGAAGAAGAAGCAAAGCAGTTGATATATAAGGTAATGTGCTCATTAACGGTAAATAGATTCATGCAGAGGTTTATATATTAGTTCAATTACAATGATAATTAATTACTCCCCGTCAAGGGAAAATGAAAGTAACACATGGCCATAAAACATTGTTCATCAAAGAAAGAAACTCATGCGGCGATTTTCTGCTAAATGTCTTTTGTCTTTTGTTTCTTCAGTAACCGTTCGCACTCGCAAAGACATCTTTGTAAGCGCAAGCTTTTCATCTTGTTTGACTGATAACTGTTACACTTGTTTGTAACTTTAACAGACAGAGAAATTGAGAAAGGAACTCGATGTGTGGCGAAGGGTGTCCATAAACCTAACTGACGAATTGCAATTCTACAATGGCCTTGAAGGGTTTGGTAGTGGCTGGCATCATAGTAACCCAGGTATTGGATTCATATAGAGTCAAAGAAGATTAGAAAAGAGTGGCAGAAGGCCCTCAAGTTTGGTGGTCAAACAGCTGTTTTGAACTTCACTAAAAAAAATCAGCTGAGTTATTATTGACGTGGTGAACACTGAAGCACGTGGTTCGCTTTCCTTTGTTTTCACTAGCAAAGACGCACGTGCGACACGCACGTGACATAAATTTATTGTCTTTTAGGTTCTAGATGTTTGAAAACATTGAACATGATCCAATAATTTTCAGCATGCTAACTCGAGACGTTCCATTAAATTAATGTTTTAATTTGGTACTTTAATTTGCATTTTTTAATGCTCTATCCATCAATTAGTCATAGAGCTCCGCCTCCAAATACGTTTAGATGGGACAACCTCCTCGGAACCACCATCTCAAAGCGTTCCTTTGTTGCGCATCATGGAGAATGCACATGACGTACTGGTGAATGCACATATCATGGAACCATCTGCTTGAACCAGTGGGCTGCCGTGACGTACTGGTGAATGCACATATCATGGAGCCGCCGCGGTAACCCAGAGCTTGATGGCATAGAATCACGCATCATGGCAGTCCTTGTAGCCAATGACGGCCGCCTACCTGGTTTTGTTCGTACCAACATTCATGAGTTCAGGCTGTCATTGCGGTTTTGTTGAGGAACCACTTGTGTGGATTCATGCTCACCGCTGCGAGCTTTGCGCCGTCGAGGCAGTCTTTGAACTCCGGGCAGATGGCCGTGCTGTTGGCGTATATGCAGCGTCCAGTTGCATACACATGCCATGGCGACACGCCACCTCTCCGATCTCGCGAACGGAGTTGACGGCTTCCGCGGTAAGGGCGGTCCTGGAGGCCGCCAACGTTCAGATGACTTGTTTGGAGGCCGCAAGCAACGTGATATCCCACCCAAATATAGCACGACTCATAGAACGGGAGAACGAAACTAAGACGGGTACTATGTCCGTGTAGGAAAGGTGTGGGTAACAAAACAATTATGTTTTTGGCAGAAATATTTTCTAAATATCAATTTTGATAGGTTTGACTCTCTTCCCACCTCCGTTGATCTTTACATGCGGGTACGGCGTGAGGGGTAGGGTGGACCCAAATTGGGTGAGAAACGTTTTCAATTTAACTCGACGCACGTGCGACACGCACGTGATACAAGAAAATAAAGCCTGATCTAGGTGATGTGCAAAGTGCCAACCGTTCGTGTTCGAGAATAAGTTAAGCACATACCAACTAGCTATCGTTTATAATGGTTTAGACAAGTTCTTTAAATGGAGTTTTGTTCATGTCTATATGAATGACTTTGGTTTAGATAGACTTTATTGTTAGATTAGAACAGATTAGTTGCTAGACAAATTATGATTTTTTTACCCTGATATAACATGATTGTCTGACTACAGCTAAGTAATACATTTAATTTTTAAAAGATTGAGCGCTCTCAAAATGAAATGCTAAATGGAGCTATTTTGGATGAGATTAGCTTCCTACGATTTAGGGTGTGCTTAGATTGGCGAAGATTCTCTGAAATATACTGTTCATAAAAATACAATGTAGATAAATAGTGTTCTGTGAGGGAATGTTTGGATCCACCTTGTTAAAGTTTAACACCTATGTTTTAACTACTTTTAACAGAAAAGTCATCCAAACACCCCTGTTAATAGGGACGTGTTAAAGTTTAACACCCCCAAAATCCTTACCTGGTTTTGAGGTGGTAAAAGTTGTTAAAAGGTAGCTGGTTTGAGAAGAAAGACCTTTGTACCCCTATTGTTAAAAGGTGAATGGTTTGAGAAAAAGCTAACGAGGGCAAGAAAGTCTTTTGTACACATATTGCTAAAGTAAAGTGTTAAACTTTAACATAGATCCAAACAGATGGATGTTAAACTTTAACACCTCTTTTTTTAAGTTGTTAAATTTTAACACCTTGTTAAACTTTAACGAGGTGGATTCAAACAGGGCCTAAGTGGGAAGGATGGGATGAATAGGAAAAAATTAGATGAATATTATTTTTTTTGAACTAAACACACCCTTACACAAGAGATAGTTTGTTACGCCTCATGACCATGCAAACCTGCCAAACAGAGCGAAGACGATCCTACCATGCTAGTGCCAGTGCCAGGACTGCCAGCTTCCAACGATCGGGACTCGGGAGTCCAACCACCAGTACGTGTACTGTGGCTCCTCGCTGGTATACGACCCGTGCGTCGCTTCACTTCGACAAGCTGGGAGAAGCCGAGGCGAGGACAGTGGGTGGGTTCCTGCTCAAACGCGAGCGAGCGAGCGAGACGGCTGTGCTCGTCCGTTGGACCAGTCGGTGGGCCGCAGCCCGTGGCAGCCTCGGGCCAAGCGACGCGGCCAGGCTCAAGCGACGGAATTTGCAGTTTGCGATTGAGTCGCGTAGCGCCGGGTCCGTTCAGGAAAACGATTTCGGAAAAGAAAAAAAATTGGTGGGTAGAAACATATGGGTGAAAAAAATAATTTGTTTTTGGCAGAAACATTTTCTAAATATCAGTTTTAGTGGGTTTAGCCCCCTTTCCCCCTCCGTTGACCCTTACAAGTGGGCCCAGCGTGAGGGGTACGGTGGACCCAATTTAGGTGAGAAACATTTTCAATTCTACTCGTTCTTTTATAGATAGATATAGATATAGGCACTCATCCTGCGACCTACGTGAAAGTTGTACTCGTATACATTACCGCCAAATTCCGTGAGTTAAGTTAGAAGGTTTCAGTAATTTCTAATCTCCTCGAAACGTGGCCAAATTGAATAAAATTCAAAATTAGCTTGGCCGGTGTTCCACTAAACTTAAAATTTTATCTTCAAATCTGTTGGAGGTTTTCACCTTTACCAAAGTTGTAGCCGATACTTTGGACTCCAACTTTCGTATTTGGAGATTATATGACATAGTTCAAGGTTTTGAAGAAATCTGGGTTCAAATGGGCTGGCTTCGCATGCCCTCACCGAGCCAATGGGCTGTGAGGCTTCACCTCGACGCCTTGCCCCCTCCCTTCCCCTTTGCCATATGAACTCTAGATAAAATTAATTCTTGTTGTAGCATTGTTGTTTTCTTTATTTTGTTGTGTTTTTAATAATGCATAGTAAAATCTAAAACATTATGTAGATTCTCACTAGAGTGTTGTAATTTTATAAACTTCTCTTGCATGATTTGCTCTAATAAATCAATCTAGGTTCTTTTTTTTAGAATAATCAATCTAGGTTCTAGTAGTGTGTTTTTACATTAATTCTTATAATTATTTTTCTACATAAAAGGTTTAAAATTGGCACAATGGATTTGTTGCTTGGTGTTGTGCTCTGTGTAAAATTTTCTACAACGTAAACTATTTATAGCTTTAGTTTATGCTTTAACTAAGTTTGCCCTTGACTTATGTTTTAATAAGCAAAATCCCTAATAATGCATATATAATTCAGTAAAGTTCACTGGCGGTCCCTAAACTATTCCTGTCGTGTCATCTAGGTCCATGAACTATCAAAACGCGCGTTTAGGTCCCTAAACATTCCTGTCGTGTCATCTAGGTCCATGAACTATCAAAACGCGCGTTTAGGTCCCTAAACTATTCCCGTCGTGTCATCCAGGTCCATAAACTATCAAAACGCGCGTTTAGGTCCCTAAACTATTCCCGTCGTGTCATCCAGGTCCATGAACTATCAAAATGCATGTTTAGGTCCCTAAACTATTAAAGACCGACCAATCCAGTCACGGCCAGCGACCGAAAACCGACGTGGCATTGAGGAATCCTTTTAGGGGGTAAATGCATAAAGCCATCAGACGTAGCACGCCACGTCGGCCTTCGATCGCTGGCCGTGACTGGATTGGTCGGTCTTTAATAGTTTAGGGACCTAAACGTGCGTTTTGATAGTTCATGGACCTAGATGACACGACGGGAATAGTTTAGGGAGCTAAACGCGCGTTTTGATAGTTTATGGACCTGGATGACACGATGGGAATAGTTTAGGGACCTAAACGCGCGTTTTGATAGTTCATGGACCTGGATGACACGACGGGAATGGTTTAGGGACCGCCAGTGAACTTTACTCTATATAATTTCATAAGTGATATTGGCAGATACAAATATTGTCAGGACCTGGCCAAAAAACACTCCCCTATATCTGCACCTGTGCAGGGTGCCACTGCTAGGCCAAACCCTTAGCACCAGCCAGCGACCACAAAAGAACTTCCTCCCTAGCTAGGCTCAAAGCCACAGCCATACTAGGATTAGCTAGATTGAAGACACAATCAATCCTATGCTTCCAGATTATCCAAGCGCCTAGAATGATGAAGGAATTAAGCCCCTTTTGTGCATCTGCACTAACAGATAGGTGATTTGGTCATAATCCAAATGCACCGTCGTTGTGTTTGGTTTCCACCGCTATCCCATCCATCGTTACCTAGATCACAAGTTTGGCACCCCATTACTCGACTTGCCCCCGCTAGCTGCCTTTGTATGATTTCCCACGCGTCAGCCCTAGATGGGTTGCGAGCCGTCTTTTGCTTTTCGCCTTGTTTTGCAGCCCTCCTTAGATCCATCTAGCGATTACTTATTGCGCATACCAGGGAGGAATTGTGTCATAGCCACTGTCATTCTATCCGTCGAGCTGTGTCTCCCCGAAACCATAACTTGAGGCACCTTCAGTAAAATGGGCATAACTTTTGCTCGGTGCTCCGTTTGAGCTCAAATTTTTACAACAGATTCATGACTCCATTACGGGCAGTGTGGTTTCTCAAATAAATAAAAAAATCTGGAAGATGATTAAAAACTTCAGTTTCTATCTGAAGTGTTTGATTTGGTGTGGTCATACCTCTGTTTAGCTTCAAACTTTGAGCTTCAACCCGTCTTTGGTGTTGAGCTTCAAAAAAGAAAATCTAAAACACATGTGATTCCGACTAGTACAGTATTTACCAAACTACCATTGTGTTTGTTCTTTGAGTATTTTTCCATTGTTCTTTTTTCCAACTTGTTGTGCTACGCCTAAGGACACGTCTTAGCCACCAATTATGACATGTGCTTTGGATACTTACTCACCTTGCTAATAGAAAGATAGGGCCATCTTAGTTCACATCAGCCACCGCCGCCGCCTCCCCACCCTTCCTTTGCTGAGGCGCCGCCATGTAGCCGCCCGCACCACTGCTCCTTGCCCCTGCAACCGTCGGTGCGTAGGCCCTAGCTGTCGTGGACCTCACGGGCATCACGGACCTGGTGGACTTCGCGGGTGCACCTCCACCCGTGGGCCATCCTCGTCCTCTGCTCATGGGTGCACCTATCCATGTAGCGAGCAAGCAGATCCTCTTCTATGGAGGCGCGTCGGTCGATGCCGCTTTCGCTGTTGCCCGTCTCATGGCGAAGGCTGAGGCCGTGGTAGCTCAGGAGCGTGTCCGCGTGGCTGCCCTCGCATGGGAGCGTGAGCGCACTTCGAAGGATGTTCTCGCTCGTCGGGTCGCTGAGGCTGAGCACTATCTCCTTGTCACCACCGGTCAGCGGCCCGTCGTCCATTTCACCGACCTCACTAGCTCTTCTTCACACCAGGCTCGACCCAATGGTTCTGGATCTCGACACGATGCGACGATTCGATGGTCACCTAGCTACACCTCTAGGCCCTTGGGGTCCTGAACATCTGGGACCTGGTTACCTCCGTCCTCGACTATGCGTCTCCCTCCTATGGGCGCTAGTAGGACCTAGTCCTCGCCCTCTGTCGCTACGCCCTCGACGACCATGTCCTCGTCGATACGCCTGTTGCGGTGCGAGCCATGATCTGGCTCCACCTTGACAGTGTCGTCATGTTCTAGATCTTTGCATATCTTCCTTGTACTAGGGCCCCTGATGAGCACCTTTGTCATGCGTTCCAATTGGCTCGTCATGTTAGACTTCTTTTTTCTTCTTCTTCTATGCATGCGAGTCATGCCTTTGATCTTATTCACTATGATTTATGGACATATCATTTACTCAGTATTTCTAGCTACAAATACTATCAGGTGGTAGTTGATGATTTCTCTCATTGCTCTTAGATTTTTTTTTCCTTTGTGCGCTATGTCTGAAGCGTTCTCCACACTCGTCCACTTCTTTGCCTGAGTTTCCACTTAGTTCGGCCACACCATTAGGGTCGTCTAGTGTGTCAATGGTCGTGAGTTCGATAACAACACCTCTCATGCTTTCTTTCTCTCTCAGGGTGTTTAGCTGCTCATGTCTTACCTGTATACCTCTTCTCAGAATGGCAAGGCTGAGCGCATGATTCGTACCACGAACGATGATGTGCGCACCCTTCTACTCCAAGCCTCCCTTCCTCCCCGCTTTTGGGGTCATTCACACTGCCACCTACTTACTCAATCGTCTTTCTTTCACTGCTTCTCATGCCCACTCTTTTAGGTACCTGTCGGTGCCTGATTTGGTCACACCGGCACAAACAAGTGATTACGGTGCTAATCCACTCGTTGCCCCGATGGCGGGTGAAGAGACGGGGGTTTTTATCCTGGTTCCGGCCACGGGGCCGTACGTCCAGCAGTGGTGCCGAGCACCAGTTTCGTATTGCTCGTAGTAGGGGTTTACAAGAAAGATGGGAGAAGGAGGTGAGCTCCTAAGTCCCTGAGCTTTTTGGTGGCTAAGTGCGTTTGTATGTGTTCTGTGGTGTCAACCTGCTGTCACTTGCCCTTTTGCATGGGCTTCCCTTCCCCTTTTATAGGCATAAGGGGGAGGGCGTGAGAGTACATGCATTCGTGGCGCAGACGTGCTAAGTGTACTGTGCTGCCCATGCCGCGCACGATGCGATCGGGAATCGCGCCTTTCAACTCCGGCTGACGACATGGCAGTGGTTGATGTGATGTTCTTCTTGCGACAGATCAGGGCTTCGAGGGTGGCAACTTGAGTACGGCGCCCGGATCGAAGCTCCGTAGTTTCTTTCGAGGGTTGCCATCGAGCATGATAGCGCATCCGAGGCAAGCAAAGTCAAAGGAGTGGTTGGCACAGTGCCGTTGCCAGGACCGGCCTATGCAGTGTCAGATCCGAATCCACCACGCCTGGTGGATTTGACCGATGTCCTTTCTGCAGCATGAGCGGTGGCGTGGCACAGTGAATCCTTTTTTTTGGCCGCAGGGGGGTCATTTATGATTAGTGTTGATGGTCGCAGAGTCTCGGGCGCCGTTCCCGGCGTAGCAGGCTCGAGCTTGGTCCGCAAGCTCGAGCTTACTGGGGCTCGAACGTGACGGAAACGCCAGCTCGAGGGTGAACGTCTCCCTCGAGCCTCGCGGCCGAGCCTCGAACATGACGGAAAGCGCTAGCTCGAGGGTGAACGTCCCCCTTGAGCTTGGCTGGGCTCGATCGTTGCGGATCTCCCCGCTCGAGGGTCTTCAAGCGGGGCAAGCGCCGCGGTGGCGTTTGTCGCGATGGGCCTTTGCTGGGCTACGGAGCCAGGCCAACTTCGTTGGTGGGCCTTGTTATTGAGTAGTTCTGGGCCTAAGTTGGGGTACCCCTTTTACAGGGACCCGACAGTAGCCCCCGAGCCTCCGCAGGGGTAGGGTGCAACCCTGCGGGGGCTGGTATCTGTCGAGGCTTTCGAGGCCTCTGTCCCTCGACGGGTCTTCCTCGAGCATTCGAGCTTCGAGGCTTTCCTTTCAAGGGTTGGCGCCTTGAATGCGCCCTTCCTTGTTTCGCGCGGGTCATGATGAGCACCGAGGAAGATTTCGTGGTTTCGTGGGAGAAGTGGACGCGCCTTTTCAGGCGAGGCGTGCGGGCGCGGTTCGACACGACCGCACATTTACTACGCCGGACTCCGCAATCCTCGCGGCGCAGCTAACGCGGCTAGCGCGGTAGACGCGGGCGGCGCCGTTACGTCTCCCGGGGCGGACCTGACTGTCAGTCCTATGGGACTGTCGTGTCAAGGCCGGTGTCCTGCCGCGCCTCGCTCCACAGGAGAGTATAAATAGCGCGGCAGGGGCTCCTGCCAAGGGTGCGACTCCCTTGCCTTCCAGCCCTTTGCCTTCCAGTCTTCGCCCTCTAGTCTTTGCGCCGTCTTTCTCCTTCACCTAAGCTTCCACCTGCTGCCATGGCTCAACTCGTCGACCCCGCGCCGTGGAAGCCATCGACGGCCACCAAGACTTGTCTAGAGGGGCTCGTGGAGGTCGGAGTGTTACAGCCAAACGTCGACGGCGAACCGCCGGTTTGGATCCCTCCGGGGGCTGCCACAGAACCCGCCCCACCGGCGGGCTACGTGGTCAGCCTCGTTCGCCTCCACGAGCGGGGCTTCGGTGTTCCGGCAGGATGGTTCTTGCGAGCGTTGTGCTTCCACTACAAGGTGGAGTTGCACAACTTCTCACCCAACGCCATCTCGCAGGCGGTGGTATTCGTCGCCGTCTGCGAGGGGTACTTGGGCATCGAAGCCCACTGGGACCTGTGGCGGCACCTCTTCTTCGGCGAGCTCTATTTAGAGGGCGTCACCAAGGGGGTCCGTCGCCCAGCTCGCGCTGGTGGCTTCGTGCTCCAAGTCCGAAGGAGCCGCAGGGAGCTCTACATCCCTTGTTCCATGGTTTCCAACAACCAAGATTGGGACAAGGGATGGTTCTACCTGTGCAACGACGGGGGGCGTCTGCCGCCCTACACCAGCAGGTTGCTGGCGCAGAAGCAGGACCACTGAGTCTACGGGGTGTCGCCGCCAGAGCAGAAGGACAAGCTCGCCCCCCTGATCAAGGCGCTCCAAAGCCTGTCGAGGCATGACCTCACTGCTGGTGGTGTCATCGCGAACTTCCGTCGGTGGCGGGTGCTTCCCCTCATGCAGAGGAGGCTCCCGCTGTTTGGGATGACGCCAGGCGCCGACGCCACCGGCACAGCGATGGCGGCGGAGCCATTGCCCGTTGCCATCACCGTTCAGCGGGCGCGGCGTGCCGTCGACCGGTTGGACGACCCGTGGGTAGTGCCCATGCGGCCCGAGGATGGCCACTTCAGTTTCGTAAGTGCCTTCCGATTCTCGCATTTACTTCTCGTTTCGATTTCGTGTCTTTGACCTCGCGGCTGGTGCTTCGCAGGGTCTGTCCCGCGGCCACACCTCCAAGCCCCCTGTCCCCGAAGACAGGGTCGTCAACCGCACCCTCGCCGAGAACGCAAAACAGGAAAAGGGTCGGAAGGAGGCGCGGCGGAAGCGAAAGGAGCGGAAGAAGAGGAAGCACTTGGCAGAGAACCGTGAGCGGGAGAGGCAGGGGCTCTCACCGCTCCCGACGCCGGAGACTTCCCCTGATCCCGCTGGTGAGGGATCCGAGGAAGACGGTGGGGCGAGCAGCCCATCTCCTCTCGAGCTTCCCATCTCTTCTCGGGCCTCCCCTAGTGGGGACGCCCTTGCTGCAGCGTCTGAGGGCGGCAGCGGAGAGCCCATCAACCTCGAAGCTCCGCCGTCGACCACGGTGCCTGCTCTCGGGAGCCCGTCGGGGGTAGCGGCGGCTACCCTCGAGGTAACCCAAGATCGGGGCGAGGCACCCGAGCGGCTGGGCGCTGTCGAGGAGGCCCCAGCCCGTGGGCCAGGAATAGAGGCCCCCCAAATAGAGTCCGGCGTCTCTACGGTGGGCGAGGAGGCTTCGAGGGTGACTCCTCAAGGGGAGGCCGACGCCTCCACGGGAGGCGAGGTCTCGAGGGTGGCTCCCGTCTCAGCCTCGAGGCTGAAGCGGAAGTTCCCCATCGTTCGTTAAGTTTTCTTCATTGCTCACTTGTTCATCGATACTTCATTTTTATTTCTGACTGAGCTTTTTTCGTGGCGCAGTCGGTCTGGTGGGCGGACCGTGCCTTCCCTTGCGCCGACCAAGGCCCTCAAGGTCGGGCCAAGCTCGTCGCCTCACCCGTCCTCGCAACTCCTGGGCCCGACGAATGAGGCCGTGCAGGACTTCGTCACCTTTTTCGACGCTCAGGCGGGGCTGCAGGTCGAGCGGCAGCCGTGCGGGGAGGCGCCTCAGGTCCTTGAGGAGCCAAGGCCGCCTCAACTTCTCGAGGGCGTCGTCGAGCCCCACGCCGAGGTTGCTCGGACCGAGGACGCCACCCCCGCGCCTGAGGGGGTCTCTCGTGTTGAGGAGCCGTCTGTGGCGCCCGTGGAGACGGACGTCGCGGTGGTCCCCCCGCATGAGGGGGGAGAGGGACGGCCCCTTGGCGGCAAGTTTCCCCATCTGTCGGAGCTAGGCGAGGCTCTGGAGATGCGAGCCTCCGTGCCACAGGGGCATGAGAGTGGCGGGGCCGCGCCGTCGACCCTCGTCGTGCTTCGAACGGGACCAGCGTCGGCCGTGCCGAGCGGAGTATCTGCTCGCGTCGACGAGCGTGGGTTCCCCGTGATGTGGCAATCCCGCAGCGAGCTTCCCGAGCAGTTCGTTCGTGAAGCCGCAGCGGAGGAGCGTCTATGGGACGTTCAGTTGGAGCACGGTCAGGGTGTCATCCGGGTGCTGCGAGACGCTCTTCGTTTTCACGAAGAGGCCGGCACGGTCCACCAGGTGCGTTTCGTTGCAGCCGGTGTTCTGTCGTAGTCGGTTTTCAAGAGATGCTTAGCTCCTTTTTCGCAGGAACTTCGCAAGGAGGCGTTCGCAAAGAACCACCAAATTGCGGCGCTATTGTTGGAGCTCCGCCGATTGTCGGGGGTGGTGGAGGCTCGAGACCGCCAACTGGCCGACCTCCAAGACGCTCGAGGCCGGGTCGCCGCCGAGTGTCGGGAGAAGGGTGAAGTCATCACCCGCCTAGATGACACGGTCGGCGCCCTGCGCGAGCAGCTCGCAAACAGCAGCACTTGGCTGGACAACGAGCGAGTCGCGCGCCGTGCGGCGGAGTCGGCGCTTGGGGAGGAACGGCGTCTCGCGGTGGAGGCACGAGACCAGCTCGAGTTAGAGCAAGCGGCTCGGGCCACGGCGGAGAAAGCCCACGAGGCTGCCCAGGGTCAAGTCGAGTGTAAGCCGATCTTGCTCGAGTCTCGATCTTTTTGCTTTGTTGCTTTTTTGTTTCTGACAGCCTTGTTGGTGCAGTGCTGAAGCAAGCGCTCCAGGCCAAGACGGAGTCGAAGGGGGCTCTACTGGTGGCACACTCGGCGACCCAGCGTGAGCTCGATGAGCTGGTACAGGCTGCTTCGGCGGCCTGCAACGAAATTGCTGGTGCCGACGTGCAGTCCGGCAGCTCCCTCGCCAGTTGCCTTCGAGCGCTTGGGGGGCATTTCACCTCACGTGTGAAGGAAGCCCTCCTGCTCGGGATTCGGAAGGCGCTTGGAGTGGTCACGACCCACTACCAAGCGGACTTCTCGAAGCTCGCCGCCGGGTACGTCGTCGCCGACAACCTTAACGACGAGGAGGCAGTGGCGGCGATCGAGGAGGCGGATGCTGCTGCTGACGAGACAGCGCGGGTGCTTGCTGGCCACTTCGAGGGCGTACTCTTCCCTGGCGAGGATGGTGGCGGCTGGGACGACCTTGGCGGCGGGGCAATCCCTGAAAGTCTCGGGCCATCGAGCCCGAGTGTAAAAAGTAGTTTAGGAATTTGAGCTTTTTTGGTGTAAGATTAATTCGTTTACATCTTACTAAACATCGTTTATTTCGCTTAAACGGGATGTTATTTTCATACGGTATCTTCGCGATGCGCATCGTGTCCGATGCATGTGCCTCGAAAGGAAAACGTCACTAGGATCGATCGTACGTGAATGACTTAGGCGGAGGGAAGTGAGGTGTTGCCGTAGCCTCGAGGCGTGGGCGAACACTTGGCTCAGGCGACCCTACCCTTGTCCGTTTCACGCCTAGTGTGTGCCCTTCGAGGGTTTGCAAAGGAGTTTTTTGAAAAAAGTGACGATTTTTTCGGGGGTCCTTCCCCACTTAGCCCCCGAGGGAGGGATGGTTCTACCAAGGGTAGAGCCATTCCTCCCTCGAAACGTGATGGAACAAAAGTTCATTTTATTCATTCCCAAACTGTGGGGGTTAAGAGCCGACACTTTAATCAAGAAATTTGTACAAGTCTAGAGTATGTACAAAAGTTTCGAGGGCCACGGGCCACTCTAGGGATAGAAACGACGTAGCTGTTGGATGTTCCAGGCGTTCGTGAGGATCTGCCCGTCCTTGTCAGCTAGCTTGTATGTCCCGGGTTTGAGACTTCAGCGACGATGTATGGCCCCTCCCATGGGGGTGTAAGCTTGTGCCGTCCTCGGTTGTCCTGCCGAAGCCTTAACACGAGGTCTCCTTTGCAGAGATCTCGGTGCCGGATCTTTTGAGCCTGTTGTCGACGTAGGCTTTGCTGGTACCTTGCTGAGTGGAGTAGGGCCACATCTCGAGCTTCGTCGATCTGGTCGAGCGAGTCCTCTCGAGCCTGGCAGTTTCGCTGTTCCTAGTACGCTCGGAGCCTAGGGGACCCATATTCCAGATCCGTGGGGAGGATGGCCTCTGCCCCATAGACGAGGAAGTACGGGGAGAACCCTGTCGCTCTGCTTGGGGTCGTTCTTAGACTCTAGATCACCGATGGTAGTTCTTGCACCCACCTGTGCCCAAACTTCTTCAGCTTGTTGTGAATTCTAGGCTTTAGGCCTTGTAGAATCATGCCATTGGCACGTTCTACTTGACCGTTTGTTTGTGGGTGGGTCACCGCCGACCAATCCACTCGGATGTGGAAATCATCGCAGAATTCTAAGAACTTCTTTCCCGTAAATTTGGTGCTGTTGTCGGTGATGATGGAGTTGGGAACCCCAAACCGATGGATTATGTCGGTGAAGAAAAGCACCGCCTGCTCAGACTTGATTCTATTGATGGGTCGAGCTTCGATCCATTTGGAGAATTTGTCGACCGCCACCAATAGGTGCGTGAAGCCCCCGGCGCTTTTGCCATTGGCCCGACAAGGTCGAGGCCCCATACGGCAAAAGGCCACGTGATGGGGATAGTTTGCAGCGCCTGGGCAGGAAGGTGTGTCTTGCGTGCGTAGAACTGGCACCCTTCGCAGGTTCGTACCACTTCCGTGGCGTCCGCCACGGCAGTGGGCCAGTAGAAGCCCTGTCGAAAGGCGTTGCCTACGAGCGTGCGTGGGGCAGCGTGATGTCCGCACACGCCCGCATGGATGTCGAGGATGAGCTCTTTTCCCTCGGGTATCGGGATGCAGCGTTGCAAGACCCCTGAGGTTCCCCGTCGGTATAGTTCCCCTTCGATGATGAGGAACCGTTTAGCTTTCCTCGCAACGCGCCTTGCCTCCGTTCGATCGTTAGGCAAAACGCCTTGATTGAGCCAGTCGAGGTAAGGGCTCCGCCAATCTCAAGGCACTAGGGCCTCGTCGATTTCCATCGCCTCCGCTTTGTCTTCCTCTTCCGACCAAGCCTCGTACCCCATGGGCTCGTCCTCATCCACCAAGAGCTCCGCGCTCGTGGGGTCGATGGCGGCCGCTCGAGTGTCGGGTGCGGTCGAGGCTCGGGCCGAGGTGGCGACGGTAATCGAGGGTCCGTCGATGTCCTTGGCGAACACGTTCGGCGGAACGGTGGCTCGCCCTGACGCGATCTTTGCCAATTCGTCGGCCTCCTCATTATATCTTCGTGCGATGTGGTGGAGCTCGAGGCCGTCGAACTTGTCTTCGAGGTTACGTACCGCCTGGCAGTATGCCGCCATCTTTTCGTCGTGGCAGCTGGATTCCTTCATCACCTGATCAACGACCAGTTGCGAGTCGCTGCGGATGTCGAGGCGCTTAATGCCGAGCTCGAGCGCGATTTTCAAGCCGGCAAGGAGCGCTTCATACTCCGCCATGTTGTTGGACGCGGGGAAGTTGAGTCGCACGACGTATCGAAGGTGCTCCCCGTGGGGTGAAATGAAAAGCAGGCCGGCGCCTGCGCCGGTCTTCATCACCGACCCATCGAAGTACATTTCCCAGCAGTCGAGGCTGGACTTCGAGGGGGGAGCTGGGTGTCGGTCCATTCCGGCTACGAAGTCCGCCAAGGTCTGAGACTTGATGGCTTTCCATGGCGCATAAGCGAGGGTCTCCCCCATCAGCTCCGTTGACCATTTCGAGATTCGTCCAGAGACCTCGCGGTTCTGGATGATTTCGCCTAGTGGGAAGGATGACACGACGGTCACCGGGTGAGCCTCGAAGTAATGTCGCAGTTTACGTCGAGCCAACACAATGGCGTAGATCAGCTTCTGGACATGGGGATACCTCGTCTTGGTCTCGGTCAGGACCTCGCTGATGTAGTACACCGGTCGCTGGACCGGCAGAGAGTGTCCTTCCTCGGTTCTTTCCACCACTATAACCGCGCTGACGACTTGAGTGGTCGCTGCGACATAGAGGAGGAGAGGTTCGCCCTCTTTCGGTGAGGTAAGGATCGGCGTGTTCGTTAACGCTGTTTTGAGTCGATCGAGAGCTTCTTGGGCCTCCGCGGTCCAAGAGCATACCGAAGACGCACTTCTCAGGGTTGAGTTTTACTCTGTGCGCCCTGAGGCAGCTAAACACGACCTCGAGGTCGCGCACCAGGTCGTCCACCTTCCTGGTTTTTACGATGATATCATCGACATATGCCTCTACGATACGACCTATATGATCCCCGAAGACGTGGAGCATACAGCGTTGGTACGTGGCCCCGGCGTTTCGAAGGCCGAAGGGCATCATAACGTAGCAGTACATGCCAAAAGGGGTGATAAAGGAAGTCGCGAGTTGGTCGGACTCCTTCGTCTTAATCTGATGGTAACCGGAGTACGCATCAAGGAAACATAGAAGTTCACATCCCGTCGTGGAGTCTACAATTTGGTCTATACGTCGTAAAGGAAATGGGACTTTCGGGCATGCTTTATTCAAGCTGGTGTAATCTACACACATTCTCCACTTCCCATTTTTCTTCTTTACTAGTACAGGATTAGCTAGCCACTCGGGATAAAAACTTTCTTGATGAACCCAGCCTCCAAAAGCTTGCGTACCTCTTCACCGATCGCCCAACGTTTCACTTCGTCGAAACGGCGGAGGCGCTGTTTGACCGGCTTGGAGTGGGGGCAGATATCAAGAGAGTGATCGGCGACCTCCCTCGAAATGCCTGGCATGTCGAAGGGGCTCCACGCAAAGATGTCAGCGTGGGCGCGGAGACAGTCGACGAGCACCACTTCCTATTTGTGACTGAGGGAAGAGTTGATCCTCAACACCCTGCCGTCGTGGCTGTCGGGGTTGAGGGGACAGTCTTGGTGTCCTCAGCGGGCGTGAAGCTCCCCGGTTGCCGTTCGTTGGCGTCAGGGGGCGTGTTGACGATCGCCTCCAGATCAGCTACGAGGGTCTCGTCGAGGGCGAGAGCCTCCGCGAGCTCAATGCTCTCGACATCGCACTCATAGGCGTGTTCGACCGTTGGGCCGACCGTGATGACTCCGTGAGGCCCTGGCATCTTCAGCTTGAGGTAGGTATAGTTGGGGATGGCCATGAACTTGGCGTAGCACGGCCTTCCCAAGATGGCGTGGTAGGCTCCTTTGAAACCCACTACCTCGAAGGTGAGCACTTCCTTGCGGAAGTTTGCCAGGGTTCCGAAGCAGACGGGCAGGTCGATCTGCCCGAGAGTTTGGACGCGTTTTCCGGGCGCAACTCCATGGAAGGAGGACTTGTTGGGCCGCAACTCACTGGTGCTGATTCCAATGAGCTCCAAAGTTGGAGCATATAGGATGTTGAGGCTGCTGCCGCCGTCCATGAGCACCTTGGAGAAGCGCGTGTTGCCGATGACGGGGTCGACGACGAGGGGATACTGTCCAGGGTTCGGGATATGGTCGGGATGGTCTTTGCAACCGAACGAGATGGTCTCTGAAGACCAGTCGAGGTATGAGGGGGTCGCTGGCCGGGCCAGCAGGACCTCTCTGCGTTCCCTCCTCCGCTGTCGAGGTTTTAGGTTGGCTGCGGGGCCTCCCATGATGAAGAACACATGTTCCACCTCGGGGTATCCGTTGTCGTCCTTGCCGCCACCATCCTTGGGCTGACCGCCATCCTTTCGAGGGATGCGGTTGTAAAACTTCCGCAGCATCTCACACTGCTCGAGAGTGTGAGCGACCGCGGTCTTGTGGTATGGGCATGGCTTCTTGAGGAGGTCGTCGAAAATGCCCCCACCACGCGGGGGACCCCGAGGCCCCTTGTGGTTAGGGTCGACCGCGAGGGCCTCATCTTCGACGTCGCCCGCTTCGCGGGGCGCCCGAAGCTTCTTTCCCTTCTTGCCGTGCTTCCGCTTCTTCGAGGGGCCCTTTGTCTTGTCGTCCTCCGCGGACGCTTCCTCGGGACGCTTTCCCTTCTTATCATTAAAAATGGTGTTGGCCGCCTCCTCCCCTGAGGCGTACTTTGAGGCCACCTCGAATAGCCCGGTTTGCGTCGGGGGGTGGGCTCCTCCCCAACTTGCACACCAAGCTATAGCATGTGGTGCTCTCGAGGAAGGAGTGGATGATCTGATGGTCAGTGATGTTGGGAAGCTCGGTGCGGCGCTTGGAGAAGCGCCAGATGAAGTCCCTCAAGGATTCGCCGGGTTTTTGTTTGCACCCTCGAAGGTCCCACGTGTTCCCGGGGCGCACGTAGGTGCCCTGGAAATTCCCCACGAAGGTCTCGACCAGGTCGTTCCAGTCGCGGATCCGGTTGGGGGGCAGATGCTCGAAGCCATGTCCGCGCGGAATCTGCTAGGTGGAGTGGCAGATTGCGGATGATCATGTCGTCATCTGTAGCGCCGCCGAGCTGGCACGCTAGGCGGTAGTCGTTCAACCATACCCTGGGGTCCGTTTCCCCAGAGTATTTGGTGATGGTAGTAGGCTGTCGGAAGCGGGGGGAATCGGAGCGGTGCGGATGTTGCGACTAAACACCCGCGTTCCCGCTGGCTCCGGGGCCGCATCCCGGTTCCACCCAACGTCGGTGTGCCCGCGTTGGTGGGTCCAGGCTCCCTCTCGCTGCCTCATTTGGTTCAGCGTGTTGCGGGCATCGCCATCGTTGATCGCGGCCTCGGGTATCCCGGAGGCATGATCTCGCGGGCACCCTCGCGGGAATTGTTCCTGCTTCGGGTGCACGTGGTTCGCCGGCGTGGCGTCGCGCCATGTCCCAGTGGGAGTCGCCCCGGGACTGTGCTCGTGCCCTGCCGTTAGGCCGGGGTGAGCGCACCGATGACTCCCCTCCTCGTTCGCCCTTCGAGGCTGATGAGCGTCGAAGGCGGGACGCTGAGCTCTCGGCCTGCTGTCGGGCGGCGTTCTCAACCAACTTTTGGGCCTGAGATGCAGCTTCCGCCCCTCGGGGGTAGCTGCTTCCGGCATGACTCGGAGCAGCGCGGCCGCCACGATGAGCTTTTGGCTCGTTCTAGGAGCGAGGTCGTCATCTTTGCCTTCGGCGAGGATGCGGGCCTCAGCTACTCGCCTGCGCGCCGTGCGTCCGTGCTGTGTTCGTGGCCTTGTTTGGGCGGCTCGTGGTCGGAGCGTGCCGGTGGTGAGACGTCACCACTTCCCAAGTCGTGGGGGCGAACAACTCGTGGCCGGCGGCGTGGATGCCGCTCGTCTCGGAAGGCAAGTGGTCCGACGGATCCGGTGGCTGTGCGCCCACTGCATCCGCGCCATCGTTGCCTCCCTGGTCGTCATCCTCGCCATTGTGGTCCGACGTTGATCCTTCGCTGACCGCCCGTCGCTGATGACGAAACACTCCCTGGTCGGATCATACTCAATCATCGGAATAGCCGAAGCAATAATCCGCCGTTGTTTGGAAGGCCAGAAAGGCCTCTGGGTCGCGGAGACCCGAGTAGTCCAACCAGGGCGCTCATGCTCAAAGGCATATCCATCTTCCCGATTCCGTGCAGGAATCGTTCGGGCGGTCAGAGCAGTGAAGTTGCGCTCCGAGACCGGACGACAGCCTGGCTGGCCATCATACGCACTCATGGCGGTGCGGATGAACGGAGGCGTACGTGGCCGTGGGGCCGCGTAGCCCCGTAGGGATAGGGACGTGCGTCGCAGCACGCGGTGCGAATGGGTCCGGGAGGAAAGGAGCAGCCCTTCCCCCATGACCCCTGATCGCAGGATCTCCCCTTCCCTCGCGGGAGGAGGGATGCTGGCGTCGGCGTCGTGCCCTCGCAGCTCGCGCTCGTCGTGCGCGAGGTCCGGGAAACTCCGTCGTAGCGGTGCTGCCGGTGGCAGATGAGGAGGCTCCAGTTGGTTGCTTGTTCCTCCTGGAGGATGCGCAAGTGGTAACCATCGCCACAGTGCCTGGAAACCGTAAGCTCCGAACCAGATTCTCCTGCCCCCTGGGAGCAGATTGCTCTCGCCAGCGGGGGCCGTCCCTTGGTCGAAGTTCGCCATCGGGAACGAGAGTTGCGCAGCACCCTCCCCTACCTGGGGCGCCAAACTCTGTCGGTGGCCTGATTTGGTCACACCGGCACAAACAAGTGATTGCGTGCCCTAATCCACTCGTTGTCCTGAATCCCGATGCGGGTGAGAGAGACGGGGGTTTTTTTATCCTAGTTTCGGC
This sequence comes from Digitaria exilis, assembly GCA_015342445.1. Taxonomy (NCBI): domain Eukaryota; kingdom Viridiplantae; phylum Streptophyta; class Magnoliopsida; order Poales; family Poaceae; genus Digitaria; species Digitaria exilis. Next base: position 396,847 of record JACEFO010002764.1, read on the forward strand.
CCGCGGGGACCGTACCGTCCAGCAGTGGTGCCGAGCACCAGTTCGTATTGCTCGTAGTAGGGGTTTACAAGCAAGCCAGATGGGAGCAGGAGGTGAGCTCCTAAGTCCTGAGCTTTTGGTGGCTAAGTGCGTTGTATGTGTTCTGTGGTGTCCAACCTGCTGTCACTTGCCCTTTTGTATGGGCTTTCCCTTCCCCTTTTATAGCATAAGGGGGAGGCGTGAAGAGTACAATGCATTCGTGGCGCGCAGACTGCTAAGTGTAACTGTGCTGCCCATGCGCGCGCACGAGATGCGATCGGGAATCGCGCCTTCCAACTCCGGCTGGCGACATGGCAGTGGTTGATGTGATATTCTTCTTTGCGACAGATCAGGACTTCGAGGGTGGCAACTTGAGTACGGCGCCCGGATCGAAGCTCCCGTAGTTTCCTTCGAGGGTTGCCATCGAGATATTAGCCAATCGAGGCAAGCAAAGTCAAAGAGTGTTTGGCACGTGCCGTTTCCAGGACCGCCTATGCAGTGTCAGATCCAGAATCACCACCCTGGTGATTTTTGACCGATTGATCTTTCTGCGCATGCGTGGACGTGCAACAGTAAATCTTTTTTTATGGCCGCAGAGGGTCATTTATGATTGTGTTGATGTCGCAAAGTCCGGGCGCCGTTCCCGGCGTAGCAGGCTCGAGCTTG